>OX422140.1:184523409-184885739 GCA_949129095.1 Volucella bombylans | reverse complement strand
ATCGAAGGCCTTCTCCAAGTCAATCAGGCAGGCACCAGTGAACTGTTTATTGCTTTTATTCCATTGAATATCGGGCACCAGTTTAGACGCGGTATGTGAGATATCATGTTCCGCCTTAAAACCGAATTGATTATCCGCAACTATATGTTTGTCCTCAACCCACCTAGACAGAGCTCTATTGATTACTTTTTCAAAAACCTTACTGATATTCGGAAGAAGACATATCGACCGGAGATTCGCCGGATTGGATATATCCTTTCCCTTTTTGGGGATAGGTTGAACCACCACCGTTTTCCAATGCGCTGGATAATGTGCATTATTCATTGAATTATTAAACAGGGTGGTGTAGATGTCCACCGCTTCTAGAGGAAGATGCCGAAGCACGATATTCGGAATACCATCGGTCCCCACTGATTTCTTAACTCTGATTGTTCGAAGACCTCATGGAGTCCTTCCTTCGAAATGAACGGTGGTAGGTTACCCTCTCTGGCAATGACGTTATTTGCCATATTTTCGTCGCTAAACCGGGTGAAGCCAGAGCCCTCGGATCGCCAGTTCCCTATTTCATTTCGAATGCAGAAGTCATGCACCAAGGCGCGATTGTCCAGGTCATAATTAGGGCCAATGTTATCAGTAGCCTTGTATACTTCCACGAATGTGCGCAGACAGTTTAATTTTTGTAAATTCGTACCTGTCAGTCGTATACGTTCGTCGTACAGCAGTATATCCAAATAAGACCCGCCTCTGAGAGACGATGGGTTATTCGTCGCTTTAAGACCGAGTCTGTACATGACATCGTGCTGACCCCACCAATCGAGTAGTAGGTTCCCTCTAGTATTTGGCAAATTATTTCCCCAATCTCTGTGTCTAGCGTTGAAATCCCCGCCGATTATAAAATAATTCTCCCCCGATTCCAGCCTCAGAAGTCGAAAAACCGTGTCGAGCTCTGTAATGAACAGAGTTGACTGTAAAGCCTCAGGTGCATAAACAGAGGCCAAGTACAGCCGCTTTCCACTTCTGAGCGGTATGTAAATGACGACTGCTTCCAACACCCGGAACCTCCGCAACACTCCATTGAACACTCTGTGAAACCGCCATCACGTTGGGATCTGGGCCGATTTCTTCTTCTAACAATATAACTATTGTACTCCAGTTTGTGCTTAAGAGTATTTTAATTGTTCAAGAGAGCTTATAATTTTTTTGTTTTTTTCTCTCTCTCTTTGTACTCAGATTTATTTCAATCAGATGTTAATATTTTTAAAGAAAGAATTATAATTTTAGTATAATCTTAAATCATTTATTAATTGTATCACATTTATAGCTTAAAGATCTGAATGGTATATTATAAATGCCGTTGTTATACTGCAATAAAAATACTGAGATACTGAAATATCGGTTAGCTTGGTTTCGCTAGCGAAAAGCACATCTGGAGTTTGGTCTTGTAGCAATTTAAACATCTCGGCTCTTCGTTCGATCGCAATTAGTGAATTAACATTCATCGCAAGGACCTTCAAAGTTTGCTCCACCACGTGCGTACCCATTACGACATGTGTTGCGTTAGGCCCGGCAGCAGCGCGTAGATCTGGTCTACCCGCTTGGCCTGTTCTTGCACCTGCTTTTGCAGCTGAGCCATCTGCCCTTGGATTGCGATCAAGGTGGCCAGCATGTTAGGTGCAGCTTCCGTTGTTCTCGGCGTTGGCGCCGGAGAAGCAACAGTCGCTTGCTGTACCGTAGCCCCCCTACCTGACGCCATTTGGCGTAGGAAATTTGGGACGTGACGGCTGGTGTTTGAAACCGAACAGCTGAACGTTTGACCTCCACCTTCTGTTGCCGAGCCAGTTTTGCTTTCTTAATGTCAGCGAACTTAGGACAACCCCGATAGTTTGCTGTGTGTCCCACGTTCCCACATAATACGCACGAGAGCTGCGACCTATCGGATGCTCCGTCAACACCCAGAGCACACTCCCCGGAACTGTGGTTCCGTGCGCACTTCACACATCGAGGCTGCATTTGGCAGTTCGACGCGGCGTGGCCGAGCCTCTGGCAGCGAACGCATTGTATAACGCCTACGCTCCTTTTTAGTTTTTCCCAGTGAACCACCTGGTAGTCTAGGACATTGATACTCCTTAGACTATCCAGACGGCTTTCGGACTGAGCTGCACCAGGAAGAACGGCAGACTCCGTTTCTCCCGCCTGGCTCTAGCTGTGGTAAATGGCTTTGAGTCCTTCGCACTCCTTCTCTTTGAGCGGTGCCCGGATCTCCTCAGGGTCAGAAGACGGTTCCAACCCCTTCAGCAGCATCGATTACCGCTTTTCACACAGCATGTTAATGTGTTAGGTTGATTGTGTATGCCCTTCGACTTTTATATTTTAGAGTTTTTCACTTTATAAAATATATTTAAAATATGTAGGGAAATTTTCACACTTTGGTGTGAATGAGTAGTGCTCCGTCGTCGTTTCCTTTAGGAGCTCTTTCAATTTCGCGTAGCCCTCCACTGTATTACAGTGGATGGCATGACGATCGTTCCCCATTCGCTTGATATTAAAATTATTACCAATGACCAGCCTACACAGGTCCTTGGTTGCACTTACCTCTAATTTATAGGTGTGAATAGAAGCACCTTCTCCTTCTTCTTCTGCTGCTGCTGTTGGTGTTGTTGTTGCTTCTGCTGCTGTTGTTGTTGTTGCTGCTGCTGCTGTGTTTTCAGCTGTTGTTGTTTTTGCGGCTGTTGCTGTTTCTGCTGCTACTGTTGTTTCTGCGGCTGCTGTTGTTTCTGCTGCTGTTGTTTCTGCTGCTGCTGTTTTGTCTGCTGAAGTGGTTGTTTCTGCTGCTGCTGTTTTGTTTGCTGCATTTGTTGTTGCTGCTGCTGGTTTCGTTGTTGCTGCAGGTTTTGGTTCTGCTCTTGTTGTTGGGAGCTCTCCAGTTGTAATTGCTCCATCTGCTTGCGTGCAGTTTGCTTTTGTTTAATAGCAAGCACTTTTTCCTCCAGCTTTTGTATGCTGCTGTTAATGTCGCTTATTAGTTCGTCCTCGTCTTCCGACTCAGATGGCGCTAGAGAGGCAAAGTTATTACTACCCCTCATACAGGACCTCATCTTTATCTTCATGTTTATCATCTTTATCTCTTAAAACTGCACTTTTTTTTTTTTGTTAAATTAGGAGGGGTTTTCAACCTCTTCGTCCTTTTGATAGCTTTCGCCACGGCACCACCAACAGTAGTGTTGCCTTTTGCTCCCGTTGTGGAAAGAGCGGAACGCTCTCCACCATCTATCACGTGTTTTTATTGGTTTTGTTTTGATATTTGTTTGTTTCCACAATTTGAGCAAAAGAAAAGAAAAAAAAGTTCCAAGTTTGGCGCGGAATCGAAAACGCGTCCTTCAATTTGATGACCGACGTCGCTAACTTCTTGGCTACCGAGTCAACGAAGAAGACTGCGACCAATTATCTTTACGAAGAAAACTTTTTCACTTTTTCACTTTAGGAAAAGCCGACACACATTTATTCTCCTCGGAGATCTGCAAACGACTGAAGAAAGTCTTGTTTTCTTCCAGCCATTCAGTTAAGAATCAATGACTACCTAATAGCATGGAAGCCATTTGTAGAGTACCTGGGTTTTTTCTTGATCAAAAATTGACATTTCTTGAAAAACTCAACGCGTAATTGGAACAAAACTCTGTTTCGGTTAATTTACTTCCTATCGTTTTCTGGACATTACGAGGATTGGCCGACTTTCGTGATCTTTTCGTAGGGTCTATTGATAGTAAGCTAAACCTTACTGAAACACAAAAATTTCACTACATCAAGTCATTCCTTCAGACTGATGCTCCCAGCCTTATTAAACATATTCCTAGTTCGAAAGGAAACTTTATCGCTGCATGGGAACGTTTGGAAGAACGGTACGATAGAGTAAATTTATAGTAATAGTGAAATCTTTCATACAATCCTTTTTGCCGTTTCCGGCAATTACTATAAGTAATGTGCATATGCTTCGGAAAATCACTGGGCAGATGAAGTTATGCGTGGTTTGAAAGAATTAAAACCGACAGATCTTGGGCAGAGAATGTCGGCTCTCGGGATGTTTGCACAATAAAGGAACTTTTAGGATTTCTGCAATCAAGTGCTGTTCTCTCGAATCATGCCAGTCGGTCAATAGATCTATTCGTCGTGCAAAATAATCCGGTCCGATTCTATCGCATGCTTTTGAAGATTCAGAGACAAAATCGCAGTGCCCCAAGTTCAAACTGGCACACACTATCTCAGTGTGCCAAAATCGGAGAATTAGATATTAATTCTTGTTGCAGTTTTGTGAAAACAAATGCATTATGTTTTAATTGCCTTCGGGTTGGGCATTCGTCGAAAAAATGTCGTTCTACTTTCCGGTGTCGTGTTTGTAAATCGCGTCATCATTCGTTGGTCCATCCTGAAGATTGTAATACAAATCAATCGTCGCCGTTAGTTTCATCTCCAGATTCGAATAAGAAACCTTTACATTCGGTAGCCAACCAGTTTCAATCTTATTCAATGTCGCTTTTTCATGGTCCATCCATCATTTTAACAACAATATTGGTGAGGTTTGCTAGACCCCGGGTCTCAATCGTCTTTCGTTGCTGAATCTTTCGCTCAAAGGTTCTGTGTTCCGGCATTGACCTCTCTTCTACGATCTCTGCGAGAGCTAAAGTCTCGTGCTACACTTCCAGTGTAGAATCGTGTAAACCTATTAAAGTAGAAGTGTGTATGAATAGTATGGAGAATGATACGATAACCGCCATTTGTGCGATTTCTCTAAAAGCGTACCGGGACAATTTTAATCCATTAATAACCAATGGCACATAAAGTTGTCACTCAAATTCTCACTTTAGGCTCTCCCACTGCCACACCATACGAAAAAAAACTGCAAATTCCAACGGATTATCAAACGTAGAGTTATACTCGTTGTACATTTACACCGACTTGAAATTTAACATTTCGAAATGAAATTTCGGAATTTCATTTCACCGTTTACATTGAACGCAAAATATTTATATGACAGTTACTGTCATTTATTTATTTATTTTCAATTTCCTCCGGTGAAAACTCCACCCCTTTATTTTTAAACAAGAGGGACATCTCTTTATGTATATGCCCTTTTTTGTCCCCCTGTAGCCCAACAATATTTTCTTCCCAGAGTTCAACAATAAACTCCTCGTCAGCGTGTTCCCTCTTCCTCCTTTTCTTTTATTTTTGTTGGTCCATTTAGTTGAGGCACACAGTCGTTAATGATTGTAAATATTAGAACAGCTGACTTCTTTCAAATTTGTTTTTGTAAGCGCTGAATGACGTGCGGAATAATTAAAAAGGTTTATTCGATTTGACAACCTTCTAAATGAAGAGACGAAATGCAGCATTTTACTGAAATTCAACATTTCGAAATGCTGGAAATTGTATGGAACATTTCGTCCGAAATGTTGAATTTGTCTGAAATGCTGAATTTCGGGTCGGGGTAAACGTACTATTAGTTTATTTCATATGAATCATTAGTGCATTATTAGTAATTGTTTGAGAGTTTCTCAGAAGGGGTATTATTCCAAAATATAAAAACCCCGCTGAAGTGTTTTTTGCGTTTTTCTCGGAAAATCTCATTAAAAATATGGGTGAGCAGACAAATCTATATGCATAAAAAGGAAGTCATTCTTTTTGTGTAAGCGAAGAAGAAATCAAAGCGTTTCTTAGTATCTCATTGCTTAGTGGCTACCACCTATTACCAGCTCGGCGTATGTATTGGAAAAATGATGAAGATTGTTTTTCTCCACTTGTCTCGAATGCAATGATTTGAGTGATCGCGGTTGTACAAAATCTGACCCATCTTTGATTGAAATAGAGTCATAGTGATCTTCTAAGCATCGACGAAAGCATACTATGGTCATCATGGGGTAAAACAATTCATTCACGGTTAACCCATTAGGTTCGGTTTCAAGTGTTTGTGTTTGGGGGATAGCAATGCTTAGATATTTCGAGTAGAAAATCATTTGCAAAGGACTTTTTGACTGCAACAGCTCTGTTACAAAGCTTACGGTTTGATGGGAGAGGCCTCTTGATAACTAAGAATGAAAAAAAATATAGTAGTACATCTGGAATGCGGCAATCGAACATCATTCTTGTGCCCTAAGTGCCATGCTCCACTTCATTCAAAACATTGCTTTAACAATTTTCATAAAAAAAATAGTTCGTTCATAATATGTACGAGTATATTACTTTATTTTCAAAAAATTAATTATTTTAAGTTTTATATATTTTTTAAATAATAATAAATAAGAATCATTTTGTTTTATATTTGTTAATGTAAGTTGGCAATAGTTGCCACCCACTCACAATTATTATTTTTTAAACTTCCAAAACGAAAGTCGTTTCTTAAGGTATTAGAACAAAGTTTTGAAAGTTTTTTTTCGATATTCGCTGAAAATAGTTTCGGACAGTAATGGGTTAATTGGCATCAATTACAAAAATCTAGTTTAGTTTTTAACGATTATAATGGCACAAAAATAAGACCTTTTGGTGTTTGTGTAATGTATGTTTTGTACAATTATGAGCGCAAAAAGATTAAGGTTTTTTTTTGTCGAAAACGATGGTTCACCATTACTAGGCCGAAACTTCTTAAGAGAATTTGGAATTAAGCTTTCGAATCTTAATGAAGTATATAGAGAAAAGTATGTTGCACGAAGTGCATGGAATTACTGAAATTATTTGACAGCAGATTAGGAAAATTTAATAAAAGCAGAATAACCTTGAATGTAAAAGGTGACTGCAAACCCAATTTCTTCAAGCCATGCCAAATGCCCTTAGCATTAAAAGAAAAAGTGAGAATGAAATGGATAAGTTGGTTGGACAGTGTGTTTTAGAACTGGTAAATTTTAGTGAGTGGCCAGTGGGGTACGCCAGTTATTAGTGGATGAATACCCTCTACCCCGAATCGAGGAACTATTCGCGCAACTGCATGGTGTCGAAGAATTTACAAAATTAGATTTATCGATGGCGTACCAGCAATTGGGTCTGGACAATGAGTCCAGAAAATTAACAAATGTTTCCACAACAAAAGGATTTTTCCACTATACGCGTTTAGTATATGGTCTGTCATCAGCGGAAATGGTATAGGAAAATGCATGTTGAAAAAGTTAGGCACGTTCTTAAATACTTGCAGGAGGTAGGACTTAAGTTAAATAACGACAAATGCACGTTCTTAGCTAAGTCAATTAATTATTTAGGATTAATCGAAAAGTCGAGATTAATATCTTGTCGGAAAAAGATCAGAACCATTCAAGAAATGCAAAACACCACTTATCTGATAGAACGCGAATCGTTTCTAGGAGTAATCAATTTTTATAAGAAGTTTCTACCCAATATACCAACAAAGTGCGCCCCATTATACGATCTGTTAAAGAAAACCCAGAAATTCGAGTGGTCAAAGTTGCATTCCGAAGCTGTTAACCAATTAAAAAAATCTCATATCTGAAAGAGCATTGTCACATTTTAATCCAATGCTGGTTGCCAAGCTTACGGTGCACGCAAGTCCCACTGTACTAGGCACCGTGCTATCATAGGTTTATGAAAATGGTGTCGAAGGACCAATAGAGAAGGACCATCACACAGCGTGACAAGGTTTTGGTAACATGAGTGATGATATGTGTAACTTCTCGTGTTATTGACGCACTTATGAAAACTACCTTCATTTTTAAGTGACAACACAATCTACAAACTAAATAAGGAAAAAATCGTCGCACTTGTGAAATTTGCCCCAATAAATTTTCTTATGTATGTGGCCAATATATTGTAAAGGCCCTAGGAAGGGCTGTAACTGAAAAAGTAAAGCAGGCTTATCATCTTTATTTTAATCATTCCATAAAACAAGACAAGGAATGAATTCCGAAATTGTTTTGTATCTCGTGTTATGCTACACTTATCGAATGGTTAAATGGGAAAAAGAAGTAGATGCCGTTTGCTATTCCAATGATTTGGCGTGAACAAGTGAATCATTATGATGATCGTTATTATTGTTTAACTAAAGTCAAAAAGTTTTCAAAAAAATTATAAACAAAATAGAATACCCTAAAGTAGCTTCTGTGTGCATGTCAATACCTCATAGTGAAGAATTTCCTGTGCCCACGCCAAGAACACAAGAACAATGTGCAAAGCCACTGACTGTGAAGAAAATTATGCGCTAGAGAATGTTAGTTTAGTTTTAAACGCATTTTATTTTCTAATCAATAACTCTTACATACTAACAAAAAATGCTTAAATGCTAGCTTAAAATTACTTAACAA
The DNA here is from genome assembly GCA_949129095.1 of Volucella bombylans. Lineage (NCBI taxonomy): Eukaryota > Metazoa > Arthropoda > Insecta > Diptera > Syrphidae > Volucella > Volucella bombylans. The sequence continues at coordinate 184,877,445 of OX422140.1, read as the reverse complement.
ACTTATACTAACTTACTGGCCCCACACAGGCACTCTAAGCTACTCTAAATTCTTATACTATGTCTTTCGACTTTATTAACATTTTCTTTATGGATATTTATTTACTATACTTAAAGCTAAGAAAAAATATTGTTAACAAAAAACTTAGCCTTTGGATGTAATTTTTTATTTTTTTATAAAACTTAATATCTAACTTAAAATAAACCTTAGTCTACTTAACCTATATACACAATACACACATACAGACACAAAGACATTATGCACAATAATATACATATACTAGTATATACCTTTATATACACCAGTACATGTATATATTTCTTAAATGCTAACCTAAACCTATGTAAGCTGGCCATCGTTATTTACTGGGCAAATAGATTGGTCTGCTGTGCCTCATTAGTGAGGCTAGTCCGTAATTGACGGAAACGACGACGAAACATCTTCCCCATCATTCAACCACCAGAAATTCTGGTGCTGCCGAACGACATCCGTCTTATCGCTATTCCCCACCGCCCTACTGAACCTGAGGCGATCCACACTGCCGTGTGCGACGTCTCTGTTGTAGTTGAGTCGCCTGTCCCCAGCTGTCCGAGCGACATGGAAGATTAACGGCACCGCTGATCTATCCTGGATCAACCCTATCTGATCTAGGTAGAGGAATGCTTCCGGTGGAACGAAGCCGTCAGATTGCACACTCTCTTAGTAAAGGTAATTGGGGTAGTAAGCCCCAGATATCAGGTTATTCATCGAGGTCATTGCTCTTGCAATGTGCCTTCGAGTCAGCTTAATTACGAAGTTGTCCACTCGTATTAGGTTCGCCCTATTGTAAAGGACCTCATTAGGATAAAATTTCTTGTACTCCGACTCTGGTGTCCTGTACAAGCCTTAGGGCTTGGCAGGCCCTCTCAAACACCCGAATCTTTTCCATTAAGCTTGCTCGTACATTGAACCACACGGGACAACCAAATACCAGCATGGGCCTAATAAGGGCCATGTAGCAGATTACCTTTACCCTCACATCGAGTTGGCTGCTATAAAACAGTCTCTTTGTAAGCAAGGTGCAAAAGCACCTTTAGCTCTGGCCAGAGCAGCATCTACATTTTTGCCAAAATACAGAAACTGATCTAGCTAGATCCCAAGGTATCTGACTACATTTCGACAGGCAAGAGGCTGTCCGTGCTGTCCAATGATTGAGAACTTTCGCCAATTTTTTCTGGTATCCCTAGAGGCTCCAGACAACGGCGTCCTGAAGAGAATGGTTTCCGACTTCTGAAAGTTGATTTTCAACTTCCAGTCATCGCAAATCGTCTTATCTTATCGAAGTCACTCTGCAAGAGAGTATTAATGACCTCGATTTTTGGACCTGTTCTGTACGCTACCAAATCGTCTGCTTACGCAATAGTATGCGCTAGAGAATGAAATATCCGAATATGTACCTACTAGAAGTTCATTGAAAGAACCACACATGATTCAGCAGCAAGAGTTGAATGATTTGTTCCGTGACTTAAATTTATCCATCAGAGTGTCTGACAGTCGCAGTTCTAGACTAAAAGAATCGAATATGTTATCACCAGAAACTAAGATATCTATGCCAAGGCAAAGGAACAAACATTTAGCTAAATCATAGAATACAAATATTACAAATATTTGTGAACTAAAAGAGTTTACCTTTTTGAATTACTAAGTTTCAATTTCAATTAACGTTCTGTCACTCCTAATTTTGTATAATATATGTATATTTTGATATTAATTCTAGTATCCATAACACGGAAACCATACGTGTTACAAGATAATCATTGCTACATCCTTAAATAGAATTTTGAATTGATAAAGGAATACCTTATTTTACTAATGTTACATAAAAAACCTTAAACCTGTCACGGAGTGTGATTAGACAGGGAAGCAATAGCGATCCTCTTTGGAGTAACGCAATTCTACGCCTACTTGTATGGTAGAGAATTCATATTAGTGACTGATAACAAGCCGATTATGCACATATTAGGGGGATATCTCAGATGGCAGCTAATCGTTTGTTTGCAACGGCTGGTTAAACATTTAAAATTTGTTAAGTCGTGAGCCATAGTAAGTGGCCGGAATGTTTAGGCATGTACAATACAACGAGCAGAGCTGTTATACATAAACTAAGATCAACATTTGCACATTTTCACTTACCTAAGATTTTAGTTTCTGACAATGGTACCGCCTTTGTTGCACATGAATTCGAACATTTTTTTGAAAATCAATGGCATAAAACATATAAAAACACCAGTAAGGCTAAGAACGGGCAAACCGAAAATATTGTTAAAACTATTAAAAACAGTTTAAAACCAGCGTTAAACGGCAATGAGAAAATTCAAATCCAAAACGGTGTCAAATTTAAATTTATTTAGATGTACGAATATATTAGATCATAGGAATATTAATCATTCTAGCACAGGTGTATCTAACGCTAGGTAGAAAATTAAGAACTAGGTTGGACTTAATTAATCCTAAGCGAAACATGAAAATTGATTTAAGTAAAACTCACAAAAACAATTGAAAACCAACAAGCTAATCAAAAATAATATTATAAATCTAAATTAAGGAAAACTTTTAAAATAAATGAAATTGTTATGGTTAAAGATTATTGCAAAACGAAAATAATTTGGACTAAAGCTAAAATTGTTAAAACGATTGGGCATGCAAATATACAATATTTAGTGCAAATAATTAATTCTAAAAAGATCAGGAAATACATCTAATTCAGATAAAATTAGCAGCAATAAATATTATGTACCCATTACCGTAAATGTTAAATATGATAACTTAATTATATATAAATCAATACCTATTGAATCTATGGCAGAACCTGCAGTAGAACTTGCCGGAGAACCTTAGAGGAGGAAGAGGTAGATACGAAATCCGAAGTGGAGATATTCACATGTATCTCCACTATTTGCTTTTAAGTCTTTATTCACGTTGTTACTAATACTTCCTCTTTCTGTTTCTGGATAAAATAATAAAATAAAATTGTAAAAAAGGTATAATATAAGAAGGTCAAAAAAATTTTGAATTTATCAACTTGCTAACATATTTGCAAATTGCAATTGTAGAGGGCAATCAACTGAAAGGGGATATTGCTTGTCCTCCCATAAATTACATGCTAAACAATTAAAATATATGTACGAGAATATAGCACAGGGTCTTCCAATAGGGACTTCCGAAGTTTGACAGTTGATAGCGGCCATATTGTTGAAGCTATATCTGTCAAATTGGCTGTCATTTATTCAGTCTGTTTTGCTAAATCACCATGGATTACGTGACCATTTTATGGTCGTCATAATAGTCCGACTGAGAGGACTATTCGCAGTGTGATGGATAAATTTGGGTCCACTGGCTCAGTAAGCTATAAACCAACGCCCGTACGTCGACGAAACGCAAGATCTGCCGAAAAAATCGCCGCTGTCCGTGAGAGTGTGTGTGGAGAATCCGAGGCAGTCGATTTCGTGTCGCTCACAGGAACTTGGCCTTTCGCAGAACACAACTTGGCGAATTTTGAATCGCACACGTAAAAAATTCAACTGACCAAGTAACTGAAGATAATCTACCATAACAACGACGTGTGTTCGCTGAATTGGCACTGGAGCAGTTGGAAGCTGACCCTAATTTTCATCGAAAAATCATCTTCAGCGATGAGGCCCATTTCTGGATGGATGGGTGCGTCAACAGTCGTTCATAGACCTCAGTAGAGTGTAGACGTGACTCGGCTTGCGAGTGATAAAAAGTGTTAAAACTAATAAGTAAGACATTTGCGAAATTTCATTAGGCTCCAATTGGCGCAGTGGCAGTGTGATCGGTTGACAAAACAAAGGTCGTGGGTTCGAGTCCACTCCACGTGGAACGAAAAGTTTTTCAGTTTTTTTTTCTTTTAATTTAAAAATTAAAAATAAAAAGTGAGCAAATATCACGCGATACATTCCGGTGAGCACAAAAATCGCTATAACTCCTTAAATAAGCGTCCTAGAGGGTCCAAAGTTGAACACAAAAATGGCTCTAACTTGTTAAATACGCGTCCTAGAGGGTCCAAAGTTGAACACAAAAATGGCTATAACTCCTTAAATAAGCGTCCTAGAGGGTCCAAAGTTGAACGCAAAAATCGCTATAACTCCTTAAATAAGCGTCCTAGAGGGTCCAAAGTTAAACACAAAAATGGCTATAACTCCTTAAATAAGCGTCCTAAAGGGTCCAAAGTTGAACACAAAAATCGATATAACTCCTTAAATAAGCGTCCTAGAGGGTCCAAAGTTGAACACAAAAATGGCTATAACTTGTTAAATAAGCGTCCTAGAGGGTCCAAAGTTGAACACAAAAATGGCTATAACTCCTTAAATAAGCGTCCTAGAGGGTCCAAAGTTGAACACAAAAATCGCTATAACTCCTTAAATAAGCGTCCTAGAGGGTCCAAAGTTGAACACAAAAATGGCTATAAAAATGACAGAGGTAGGTATTTTTGTATAATGCTGATACAATTAGTTATCATACTATTTATTGGAGCGAATATATTTTTATTTTCCTGCAGGAAATATCCGGTTTCGTCTTCGAGAGCGATTCCATGGAATTTTTTTTTTTTTTTTTTATAATTTACGCGCGCCTAAGAGGTTGATACCCTTTACTGTTGCCAGGACGCGGGCGGAAAGATAGAAGGAGGAGAAAGGAAAATGGTTTTTGTAGTGGTTTGAAAAACTCAGGTGTGTTTGGTTTCTATGTTTGCTCTCCAGGGGTGGGAGTCTGAATAGGACGGAGAGTTTTTCTTCACTCAGAGTGATTCGAGATATAATTCCCAGTATTTTTTTCATTGCTTGAAACTCTTATAAACAGCCAAATCTACGTGTCAGTGTTTGTCCTTCACACGCAGAATTTTTTTGTCTGAGTTGCAATTATACAATGAAAAACTGATTTTGCCATGAGCAGGATTCGAACCTGGACCCTCCGAGTGAGAAGCGTTTGCTACTACCACTACACCACGGCCACCCAATAATGAACCCATTGAATGCTGCATCAAAGAGACAAACAATGTAATTGATCACATTGATATTTGTGATAACTCTTCTAATAACTCTTTCAAAAGAAAGCTAATGTTAATTTTTTATTACAATAATTATTATTATAATTAATTATTATTATTACAATAATTCTATAAATTTTTTTTTACTTCTGTTTTTAGTTTGTTATTTTTTCCTTATCTATAGTTTTTAATCTTAAGTTGTCTAAATTGAGCTTGTAACTCTAAGTTGATGAAATAAACTAAACTAAAAAAAAACTAGAATATCAGATACGTCTCTGTGTTTTTCGAGGATATTCAGGCGTAAGAAATTTAAATAAAGGGAAATAAAATAAAAGGGTAATACCAGGGTAGTTCTCGAAGAGCAACTCGAAGGAAAAGACGTTGAATGTTCTCGATTCGGGATGTATGAACTCGCTGAAAGGGGAACCTAACTTGGCTTGCATATTCGAGAAGGGGCCGGACAAGTGTAATGTACTCGTAAAGTGACTTTGTCACACATGGGTTGGAAGTTTCTTTAGACCACCGTTTGATAGAACCAGGTAATGAGTTGGCTTTAAGGATTAGCTCATCAATTTGTGAATGGAAATTTAACTCTCTACCGTATAATATTCCAAAGTCGCGATGGGATTGAACTTGGGGTATAGATTGGACATGCAGAAAATAAAGTCGAGGAGGAGATTGATTAAACTTACTTGACAAAGTCATAGATTGACATTTAAAGATATTAAGCTCTAAGCAGTTTTTTAAAACATCAAGTGGAATGCCTACCAATGTCTTCTTGAAGGAGCATAGAGCCTTAGGGTGAAGAAATGGTTTTGGAGAACTTAGTATCGTCGGCGTAGATAGATAAGGGGTAGTATTTAATAATCCTCTCAAGATCATTTATAGCTAAAATGAAAAGAAGGGACTTAGACGGCTGCCTTTTGGGACACCAGAAATGGCTAAATACAGGGCTGCCTATCTTATATGTTTTATGGGTTCTCCATCGGTCTTTTTGTGACTTGTTATATTCCTGGCACTTAGTTATTTTATCCATAGCTCTCGTTCACACTCGATCAAAATCTCTTTCGGTTTCTTCTTTATAACACTCATTCAAACTTTCTTTTAAGAAATCAATAACTTCTCCTTTCTGTTCTACTCCGAACAGCAGCTCACTTGGTGACGTACCTATACTTCTATGTACAGTATTATTCATAGCAAATTCTATCCTTGGTAATACTTTATCTAAGGAAGACTCATATCCCGCATCTGTTAATTTTGCTATCATGGGCGCTAGACTCCTATTTATTCTTTCCACCTGCCTGTGGCGAACCCGTAGCGATTTTTATGTGGCGTATATTTTTGTCTTCCAGGAAACCTTCAAAGTCTTTTGAAGTAAACGCGCTTCTCCTATCTGATACTAACACTCTTGGTCGACTATATGCATTGAAATAAGATCGTAGACAGCTAATTACCTCGGTAGTACTAGTTGTTTTAACAGCGAAAAGCCTGCCAAAGCGTCTACTACTAGAAACACTTTTTTTTTTTCGCATTCATAAGGGACACCGGACCAAAGTGATCTATATGCATCGTTTCGAAAGGTACATTTCCCTTTGGTATGTTATGTAGACAGCCTTCATGCTACCCGAATTTAGGGGAGAATGCGATGCACTTTAGACAATTTTCTATGTGCGACTTTATTTTTTTTTTCATTTCAGGGAACCAGTATGTCTCGAGCACAGCATCCGAGACTTTGTCGCAACCTACATGTCCCATCTCATCATGATAAAGATGTAATATTTTACTCTACATATCTTTAGGTACATAAAACAATATTCTTTTTCCGGCTTTTCTGTACACCAGTCCATTACGCATCTCGTAAAAACTACTTTCCTTTTCCTCTAATTGTTTCCTTATCTTATTAATTTCTCTATCCTTGTGTTGACAAATGGATAGATTATGTTCGAATGTATTTTCTTCTAGCACAAGAATGCTTGAAATTCGACTGAGGGCGTCTACATGCCGCATTTTGTCTCCACCTCGGTGCTCCAGGGTATAGTCGTAGTTCTGAAGTTCTAAGGCCCATCTAGCTATTCTGTGGTTTACCTCTCTGTTGTTAAGTGTTAACGTCAAGGAGTTGCAATCTGTTACAACTTTGAATTTGATATCATGAAAATATATTATGAATCTTTGTAGTGCATAGATAATTGCCAAAGTTTCCAATTCAAAACTATGGTATTTTGATTCCATAAAACCTAACATTTTTTTCATATTTACATAAAATTGCTGTTGGTATATATCCTTCCTTTACAATGCTGATAGAGCTGCCGGTATCTAATAACGAATCTAAAGATATTTTATAACATAAATTTTTGCACATAAATATACAATCAAATGATCTTACAGACTCGTCTCCTACGTCCCTTTGGTTGATGTTGTACGTCTGCTTCCTTGCCGGCTTCTTACGTTCTGGACAGTCTGCTGCTGTGTGTCCCATATTAGCACAAACGTGACACGCACCTTTCACTCGTTTGACTTTCATACGCTCATTAGCCATGTGTCCAACACAATTGCAGTTGTAGCATCTTATTTGGTTCCTCTCCGTGTTCTTCTTGGTGGTTTCTCTCTGTTGGACGGTTCTTACTGGTAGTGGTTTCTTTTGCATGATCTTCGAGAATACTTGTAACAGCTGTGCCTTAGTGGAGTAGCATTGGATGAGTGCCTGGAGACGTAAAGACTCATCCGTTATGCCTTCTATTATGTATTCCACAAGCTCTTCTTCGTCGAACTGCAGGCAGTTGGAAAGAATGATTTTGCCGTTAAAATATTCTGCGAAACTTTCATTTGTTTGCCATTTGCGATCCTCAAATTTTCGACGCACTATAATTTTATTTTCTTTGGTGCAGAGCAATTCCTTCATTTGTTTAGTTATTTCATCTACGAGTCTCGTAGTCCTTCCGTCAAGAAATCTGGCTTCGAGTGCAGCCACTGAAGTGCTTTGCCTTTCAATTTGGTTAACATCAGGGAACGCAACATGTTTTCACTTGGTTTGTAGACACTCTCAACGTTTTTCAGTTGAGCTAACCACACATCCAAATTTGTGCTACCGTCATATTCAGCAACATGTCCCTACACATGCTCAGTTGCTGCGAGTCAAATGGTGCAGGCGCAGCAATGTTGCTCATTTGTGTTTTCTCATTTGTAGACATCTCATTTGTTTCACTCATTCTTGTTTTCTTCCGTTCGTTTGCTTGAGTTGCTTTTTGGGAGAGTGTCTCATCATTTTTCTTTTTCATTTCACTCGTTTTCATCATTCTACGCAACCACTCATTCTCTTTTTTTAACAAATTGTTCTCTCGTTCTAGTGGTTCGATTTCTTTTTCGTAGAGTCTCCTCTCTACCGTTGTACATTCATTAGACACGCCAACTGCCGATCGTTCGATATATCCGCTACTTGTTTCTCGTTGTTCTTCTTCGCACTCATCTTCGTTCATCACTTGATTTGTTTTTCTCAGGGACTGACTGGGTTCGTCTCCTTCGGTTTCGTCTGATTGCGTCGACTGTTGCTGTTGCATTGTTATGTCGTCCGTCTCCTCGCCGATTTTTGTTGGTGCCGCACCACGATTTTTAACGGGCACTTCATTTATCCTAAGTACAAGGGTGTTTTTTGTACCGTTCGTAGGTAGACCGAGACGACTTAACCACTCGCGTAACTGTGCAACGTTATAATCATTTACACCGATTAATGACTCCATTGTTTTTTTTTTTTTGGGAGAAAAAATTACAAAACGCACTGGCAATGGAGTGAATCCCACTTCTGATGTCTTATGCGCACTGATAATAAAAAACGTTTATTTAATTTTCGTATTTTAGTTTATTCACTATCGTCCGTATTCCACGATGGTTTACTTAGCACTAAACTCTACCTACCGGCAGACTCTCTTACATTTAAAATTACAATCTATCTTTAGCAGTGTTACCACTGTGTTATTTTACTACATTACAGAAATTGTGTAAGTTTGTATTGGAACAATAAAATTCGGGCTGTAAACACCAACAACCCGAATATGTTCCCGGAAACAAATAAAATATTTCGGAAAAATAATCAGAACGATCTTCCATATCTTAAAATCGGCCAAACCACCAACAACAAACAAATATTTGTAGCAGCAGGCATAGATCGAAATGAGGCTGTTGATGATAATAGCTTATTTGTGATCGAGGATCTGCAGGAGCAGATAGAGGCCATAGGAGCGACTTTCCAGGAAGTATACAAGGCGAATGTTATCATTGGCCCGAATCACGATCTGGAGAATCGAGTCCTTGTGCACAATTTCTACCTTCGAAATGAAATTGTGAATTGGCGATTCGAGAGCTCGGGTTTCACCCAGTGCAGTGTCGTGTCATGTCCTCACCAATGAATGGGTACTACCCCTGTTAATTTCGAAAGAAGAGCTCCAAACGATCTTCGAATACTTAGAAGTAAGAAATCAGTGGGAACCGATGATATATTGAACATTGCGCTTCGACATTTCCCTCTAGAAGCTGTGAACATTTATACCACCCTGTTCAATAATGTAATGAATAATGTACATTATGCGGTGGTACATCCCATCACCAAAAAGGAAAAAGATACTTCCAATCCGGCGAAACTCCGCTCGATCAGTCTTCTTTCAAACATCAGTAAGGTGTTCGAAAAGGTGATCAATAGAGTCCTAACTAAGTGGGTTGAGGAAAAACATATAGTTCCGGATAATCAATATGGTTTTAAGGCGGGCCATGATATCATTCATGCTATGTCGAAACTGGTTTCTGATATCCAATGGAACAAAGGCACCAGTGCATTGGTGCCTGCCTGATTGACTTTCAGAAGGCTTTCGATACCGTATGGTTAGAAGGACTCTTTTTCAAGCTGGACAGGTTGGGCATTAGTAAACTACTGCTGTATATTCTTTTTGATATGCTCTCCAGTAGACAGTTCATCGTGAAGAATTGCGATGTGACTTCTGCTGGAACATTTAACATTAAAAACGGTTTGCAACAAGGTGCGATAAATTCGCCGATCTATTCAACATTTACACAAGTGATCTGATAGGTTCACTTCATCATGCCATAGCACACGCAGACGACACAATCGCGTACAGATCAGGTCAAAAGATTGATGTCATTAATATACTTTTGCTTCGACAATATTAAGCGATATTGCAATGACTGGAATTTGAAAATCAACTTTCAGAATTCGGAAACCATTCTGTTTAGGACGCCTTTGTCTGGGGCCTCTAGGGATACCAGAAAGAATTGGCGAAAGTTCTCGACCGCGGGGCAGCACGGGCAGCCACTTGCTTGTCGAAATGTAGTCAGATACCTTGGGATCTGGCTAGATCAATTTCTGTATTTTAACGAACATATTGATTTTGCTTTGGCCAGAGCCAAAGGTGCTTTTGCTCTTACAAAGAGACTGTTTTATAACAGCCAACTTGATGCGAGGGGGAAGGTTATCTGCTACATGACCCTTATCAGGCCTATGCTTGTATTTGGATGTCCCGTGTGGTTCAACGTGAGAGTAAGTTTATTGGAAAATATTAGGGTGTTTGAGAGGGCTTGTGTTAGGACTTGTCTTCGCTTATACAGAGCACCAGAGTCTGAGTACATAAAATTCTATCTCAATGAGGTCTTGTATAATAGGGCGAACCTAATAAGAGTGGACAATTTCGTCATTAAGTTGACTCGAGGGCACATTGCAAGAGCAATGACCTCATCGAACAATCTGATCTCCGGGGCTTACTACCCCAATTATGCACGTATGTATCACGAGAGAGTTCGCTTTGACGGCTTTATTCCTCCAGAAGCGTTCCTCTATCTAGATAGCAAATGTCTGATCCAGGCCAGACTGGCGGTGCCGCTAATCTTCCTCGTTGCTCAAACAGCTGCGGACTAGCGACTCAACTACGACAGAGACGTCGCACATGGCAGTGCGGAGCGTCTCCGGTTCAGTAGGGCGGGAGGGAGTCGCGACATGAGGGATGTTGCTCAGTAGCACCAAAACTTTTGGTGGCTTGTTGAAGGGGAGGATGGTTCGTCGTCGAACTCCTCCAGTGAGAGATAGCGTCATTTGAAGCAAAGTGGGTCAGTATAATTGTTTTAGTCTTGGCCGGCTTACATACTTTTAGGTGCGTGGCAGTGGTTCAAGTGGTAGTGTATTGACTTTCCATTCGGACGGTTCGGAGTTCAATAACAGTCGTGACCGAAAGTAATTTTTTCGTGAGGTGAATGGTTGCCTAAGTACTAAACCAAGTCAATTTACACTATTAATTTAGTCTACCCATTAAATGTTGGATGCCACCCATGGAGCGAAACAACCACTGAGCCTAAATACGAGTATCTTTCCCTCTCTCTCTATCCAATTTTCCGAAAAACCAACACGTGCGCCGGCATATATATATATAAACAAAAAAAAAAGATTTAGCAAAAATATATGTAAATATATACATATATTTATATATTTCGTATCCATATATATTATGTATATATGTATGTATTTCTCAGATGTAAATAGGTTAAGTAGATTAAGATTTAACTGTAAGTTAGTATAAGATAATTTTAAGTTATTTAAGCTAATTTTGAATAATTCTTTAGTAAGAGTAATTTAATTGATAAAAATAAAAATGTATAAAAACTGAACTGAAACTGAGTGTATTGGCTTTCAAATCGGAAGGTTCGGTGTTCGAATCCCAGCCTCGTTCGAAATACATTCTTTTTTCAGGCAACTTAATTCACGTAAGACGAATGGTTGCCTCTAATACAACAAGAAGTCCAATTATACTAATAATTTAGTCTCTCCATTAAATATCGGATGTCACCCCTGGAGCGAAATAACCACTGAGCCCAAAAATCTTCCTCTCTCTCTCTATCCAATTTTCGGAAAAACCAACACGTGCTCAGGCATTTTAAGTGTATTAATACCCACCTGAGCGTTAAGTTAAAAAAAAAAAACAGCCATTTTAATAATATGGGGTCAAAACCGAGGGACGTCAATTTGAAAAGGATTAATTTATGAGATATTCGATCTGTAGCAAAAACATCGATTTCGTTGCCATTTGCTAAGGCCTAAAGTGGAAACGATACGAATTCAACTAAGTTTGTAGTAATTGAGATCAAAAACCTTCTGAAATCCAAGTTGACTGGGCGATATAAGAGAAATCCTTGTTTAACTTCAAACGAAAATTACTAAATAATCAGTAATTATCCTTTTTCACGATAGAAGCCTACACTTGTTTCCTTTTGCACCAAAGAAATAATATCATTCATATGGTCATTTACGCACTTATCTACATTTTTATAAAATTTGCACTTAAACCACTTGCGCTCTGACTTAATAGTTGACGAATTGATAAAACAACAATTGAGCGTTGATAATGTTGGTCTGTGCAGTGTCGAGAAAGCGCTGTTGGAGGCAGTTATACAGCTCGGTGAACTGGAGGTATATTCTAAGATAGTTAGAGTAGTCAGAATAAGAATTGTTGCGAAGAAAAATCGCTCATAGTTTGTTCCTTTGGTTCCGTAAAGAGCGAGGTCTTCTGTTATATCAGGGAAGGAACTATTGCAGTTGTAGATATTTTATGCCGTGAACAGGGAAAGTAAAGATAAATGGAATTAAATATTTCACAGTAAAAAATGGAGACAGCATCAGTTAAAGATAGATGGGTAAAATCTAAAGAATATTTGCTGAAATACGAAGAAATTAATTTTGTAAAAATTAGTTTTATAGAAGTTCTAAGAAGAGTGAGTAGAGCAAGAAGTGGCCGGGTGGGGAGTTATGGAAAAATGAGAGAAGAAGAGGGTGGTCAAAGTTATCGGTAGTTGAGAACGTTAAAACGTTACTGTGGAGCTAATGGGAGCGCTAGTGAAAATAAAGTCTCGTTGCCTACCGATTGAGTTAGAGACGACACTTGAATGAAATAGCATTGGACGCGGTAAAAATAAATTAATCATCCGATGGAATCCACTTTAACAGAGGCAGATTAAAATCAGGAAAGATAAGGATATCGTTGATTAGAACAATAAGTTGCTTTATTACGATGGGTTTAGCCGGGAGAATGTAGCAACACACAACGTACAGGAATCTATTAGGAAGTGTTATTTTAATTGAAACAAAGTCAGGTTTAATAGAAGAAGAGATAGCGATAAGAGAAGAGTTAAGGCTATTGTGAATATCTACTCGTAGTAGGATGCCTCGGCATGGAGAATCAATCAACTATAGGGAGGGCAAGGTCATTAACCATAGGGAGAGAGTGATGGTCATCTAGGAAATCATTATAAGTAGATGGGAAAAGCTCTTTACTTTTTATGTCGGGGAGCAGATTGGAGTCTGTAAGAGCGTATACGTCGAAAGAGAAGCCATGTGATTTAGACGAAATAGCGCGAGTTTTAGAGCGCAAGTGTACCTTTTGGTAGCAAAATGTAAGAGGGAATGTAGTTGAGATGCAGACAATGAAGGAAAGTTAAGAACGAAAAAATTTATCAAAGTCTGCTCAGCTACGATGAATGTGAGAGGCTCTTTTAGAGTGTACGTAGCTGCGGAAAGAAGCGAGGTCATTCGCAACCTTTTGGGGAGGTGTGTTGAAAATTTCCAGTTGAACTTAAGCCATGACTCTTATTTTGGTTTTTCCCTCAAAGCAAACAGAGTTGAATTTTTCGTGAAGATATAAGAGAAAGAGACGTATTTTCGTATATATTTTAATCACTTAGCCTAGAGAGCGCGTAACGGCATTCCTTGTTATCTATATTCTGTTCGGTCGATTTGACGTTAAGTGGCGAAAGTGGGTCGAACATAGGCGCAGAGGCACGTGCAACCGACGAAGAATTTAGATTTTGGCACCAGTTGTAGTATCAAAATTGGGAAAGGAGTTGTTATTAGAAGTGCGTGTGAGTGATTAATCAGCGACCGTATCATCCTTACTAATGTAAGCAAATATATCCACAATTACTACGATGGCTTTTAAAGCTAGGTGAATATAAGATTAATATCGAATACATACATAAATGGTAAGGAAAATATAATAACCGGTTAACTAAGCCGAGTCAACCCAGATACAGAAAAGAGATTGACTTCTACGTTAAGAGCAATCAACCTTACATATGTTCGTCGCGTATTTCTCTGCGTAGAAATTCTATTCGTGCGGATTCTCCGGTCATTGCACCTTCCAGCGTCAATACATCGAAGAGTTCAACATGAATATAATCGCGATCATCAAAACAACAATAACAACAATGCTGTGTCACCATCGTCCAACAACGGCGACAATACTAAAGAAGAGAAAATAGTGACAATGTAAATGCTCCTTAGTGAAATTCTGGAGCTTAAGAGTGCAACTATGGAGGCACTGAAGAAAATCCAGGTATTGGAAGCAGACAGTGCTTCTCTATGTAAGAAAGTGGTGTTGCTGGAAAATAAAAAAAGCTTTCTGGAGCAGAAAGAGAAACAATGTGCAGCGGACATCATTGGTCTTCCTGACGTTAATACTTCTAACGATGGAGAGAATATTGAGAAATTATTTGCTGTTATGGGAGATAAATACACCTCAGAAGCTATAGTCTCATCTTTTATAAAGAATGCACATTTACGGAGCCGTATAAAAAGCAATATTGTGTGTGTTAAGTTCTCATCTCTCTCGCGTAAGAACGATGCAATGAGGAAGATGCGTTTGCACAGTGAAACAATTGCATATGAGTTTCTAAGAAATAAAACTAACTGCGACAGTGGTGATCGAAAAAAAAGTGACACCAGCAGGAAAATTTATATGAATGATTGTCTCACTCCCTTTACAAGATCTCTACTCAAAAAAGCAATTGAACTAAGGAACAATAATAAATGTAAATTTGTTTGGGTGAGAAATTCAACTGTTCTCATCAGAAAAAAGGAAGGTGATAGAACAACAAAAATATACTCTTTTGAAGATTTACAAAATATCGAGGGGATAGATAATAATTAACTTTAAGTATTCTTTCTTTTCCTCTTTTAAATAATGTTTAATTGTAATAATAGTCCTAGTAACAATTTTTGTAGATCTTCTTCAAATTGCTATAATAACAATGTTAACTTTCCTTTCGAATCTGAATATTTCAATTGCTACTGTATAGATCATTCAAAGAATGAACAATTTTCTGGTTTTTCGGTAATCCATCAGAACATTCGCAGCCTGGGAAAAAATGTCGATGCATTTTCCACGCACCTTTCATCTTTAGACCATTTACCAGATCAAATTTTTGTTTCTGAAATCTGGATTTTTGATGAAGAAATCTCCAACTTCCATATTCCTAATTTTTTGTTTGATGCAGTATGCAATAATACATATGCAGCTGGTGGTGCTGGTGTATTTTTTCGAAATGACATAGTGAACAAACAAATTAAAAAATATAATTTACAGAGTGCTGATATTATCAGTTTCTGTTGTTACTGGAACTTTATATTATTTTATTTGTATTTATAGACTTCACAAAAGTTCAGTGATTTCCTTGGAGTCCCAAATTTGTAAAAATACTATTCCACTTGGTGATTTTAACATTAACTTAATGTCTGCTTCTTCTGACGTTGATTACTTTCTGACAACTCTGTCTTTATTTGGTTTTGATTCTTTGTTGGATCAGCCTACCCGTTTAAACTCGTGTTTGGACCGTATATTTACAAGAGTCCATCGAAACGACAAAACCAAGTTTAAAACTATGATACTTGACCTGAATCTAACTGATCATTGTTTAATAAGTTTTCAAATGGATAGTTGTATTCTGAGAACTGAATCATCTGTGCATAAAGCATTCGATAAAAGTGACTATACCAGACTTAGAAACTGTTTAAATTTCGAAATTTGGGAAGAAGTTACTTGCGCAACTGACCCAACGATAGCCTTCGATACTTTTCTTATGAAGCTTCAATTGCATATTGCGAGTCGTAAACAGGTTATAAGTCGCTCAAACAACAAAAACAAGTGTTTGAAACCATGGATGACGGTAACACTTCTGGAAAAAATTCGAATGAAACATAAACTTTACCTTCAAGTAAGAAGGCATCCAAATAATCTCAGACTCAAACAACACTACAAAAAACTAAATAATGAGCTTAAAATTGATATCCCTTTTTACAGATATAATTATTTTCGTAGAAAATTATTAGCAAGTTTTGGTACTTCTAAAAAAGAATGGCGTGTTATTGATGAAATTCTTAATAGAAAAACTTCATTTCAGTTCAATTCTGAACGTCAATAACTCAACTATATCTGACCCTTTGGAAATTGCTAATTCATTTAATGGTTTCTTATGTAATGTTAGGTCTTTTCAGAACTTATCCAACCACAACTACAATAATAGGATCAGCAATGACCTAGTTGAGATTGGTAGTCAAACTGAGAGTTTTTTCTGTGAACATTTCACTGCTCTAGAGATATATAAAATAATTTGCACTCTTAAACCTTATTTCTTCCTATCTTAGTAATCGGAGCCAAGCTGTTGTTATTGGTGAAAAAACATCTCGCTCTCTAAATCTCTATTCGGGCGTTCCGCAGGGATCAATTCTTGGACCACTGTTATTCACAATATTTATTAATGATCTCCCGTCGGTACCCCTATACTCATCTATGGACTTGTATGCTGACGATGCCCAAGTTCAACTTCACTGCAAGCTTGGAATGATCGAAGATGGAGCTCATAAACTAAACTCCGATCTTAGCAGAATCCATACGTGGTCCGATGCAAACAACTTACACCTTAATCCGAGAAAGTCAAAATGCTTAGTAATTTATAAGAACAAACTTGATCATAACTACTTTCCCGAATTGTATCTCGGAAACGAACAACTTGAGTACGTTGATAAGACCAAAAATTTAGGTATACTTCTAATTCTACTTTAACTTGGGAAGATCACATCCAAATGATTATCGCTAAAATATATGGATCACTACGCAGTCTTTCCCTATCGAAACATTTTACCCCTCAACATATTCGTCTTAGACTAGCAAAAACACTGATCCTTCCTGTAATAACCTATGGATGTCAAATCTTTACCAGCCATAGCTCAGAATTTAAAAGATTACTGTCAGTTGCGTTCAATAATATCACTCGTTATGTATATAATCTCCATCGATTTGATCATGTATCTCATTATTCAAATAAAATTCTTGGCTGTAACCTTTACACATATCTTAAATATTTATCCCTAAAAACATTGAATAAAATAATAATAAATAAAGAACCAAGTTGTCTTTTTGAAAATATAACGTTCGCAAATTCTTCTCGCTCTTTTATGCTATTGCAACCAAGATTTACTTGTAGAAACTCAGAGCGTCAATTTCTTGTTTGTGTCACGAGGCAGTGGAATAATTTACCTATTTTCATCAGGAGACTTCGCATTTTGAGAAGGTTTTATTCAGACACCTGGCATTAGATTGATATATTAATAAAAACATTATTTTCCCTTTTTGCTTTTTTTTTTCTCTCTGTTAAAGTAAAATATTATAATAATACTGGATTATCTTGCTTGTTTATTTGAAACGACTGTATTTAACTTAACTTAATTTTTTTTTTAATCAAATCTTTAATTAACTAACTTTTACAAATTGTTATAGGCTTTGTAGCCCATTGTAAAAGATTCAAATAAATAAATAAATAAAAAAAAAAAAAAAACCATCTAATTCTACCTCCGCTGACATGATCTCTAATTGTATGTTGAAAAAAAGTTCATTTCAAATCTCGGATGTTTTGTGCTTTATTTTCAATAACAGCATACGACAAGGTATTTTTCCTCAATGTTTGAAAACGGCTATAGTTATGCCATTTCACAAAAAGGGTGACTACCATTTTGAACAATTATCGTCCTATTTCGTTTTTGTCGGTCTTTTCAAAAATATTTGAAAGAGGTATTAAATGTAGAATGTTGTCGTTTCTAGAAGAACAAATTTTTTCAGTAATTGTCAATTTGGTTTTAGAAGCGAAATATCTACTGAATCTGCACTTTTGAAACTGACAGGGGAGCTATATCACCATATGAACTCTTCTGAGATTCCTGCTTCTCTGTTTATTGACATTTCTAAAGCTTTCGATATGATAGATCATGAAATACTATTAGATAAACTTTTCCAATTGGGTTTTAGAGGAAGTACATATAGTTGGTTTGCTTCTAATCTAAATAATCGTAGGCAATTGGTGAAGATCAAGAATATTTACAGTTCTCCGAAAAATATAGTAACTGGTGTCCCACAAGGCTCAGTACTAGGTCCTATCCTATTCTTGATCTACGTAAACTCCCTATTCACCCAACCTTTCAAAGACAAAGTTACATCATTTGCTGACGATACTGCGCTGTCATACTCAAATAAAAGCCTTCTGAATATTATCTCTGAGGTAAAACATGATCTTGATTTACTGAGGAGATGGTTCTTAATACATAAACTCATAATCAGTGATAAAACGAAATTTATGATATTTAATATCAGCAATATAATTTGTAATGATTTGCCATTATTTTATCACTCTCCGGATTGTAGAAGCTTCCAATTATTTACTCTTACGAATGTTATAGATTATCCATTTAACTACTTAACATCTTGTACCAATAATTGTTTTAAAATTGAGTGCGTTGACAGTTTTAAATATTTAGGTATTGTCTTAGATAATAAGCTTAGTTGGTCCAATCATACTCATTATCTTAACAAAGTGGTAAGACAACTATATCACTTATGTCTCTATTGTCCGCAATCAGTTTTAAAACTTGTGTGTAATGGTTTATTGGTAAATTGGAATATGGTATCTCTTGTTGGGGTGGTGCATTTTTTACCAAGACTGAACCACTTGTAATAAAACATCCAATAAGAATCTTATTCAGAGTAAAACGCAGAACTTCAAGTCTTAATTCGTTCAGAACACTTAAAACTCTTCCTTTGAGGCACCTCTACTGCTATAAAGTTATACAAATATTTTTTCAAAGTGCCGGGTTTTACTCAGTTAGGTATATAGATAGCTACAATTTGCGAGGAAATGCGAGAAACCCTGTGGCAGTCCCTGTTGTTCACAAAGTTCACTTTGGAAGATTTTACCTTTCAACGGCACCCCGCCTGTTTAACTTACTGGCAGACATTATAAGATGCGAAAGAGTGGAAAATACATTTCTTAATGAAATTAAAAAATGGGTTTTGTCTTTTGATTATTCGACCATAAATAGATTATTTATCAATGAATTTTGTTTTTTGAATGTTCTTTGAGTATCTAAATTTTGTTTGAAATTTGACAACTCATAATTTGTTTTGTTTTTCTTTCCTTGCCTCCACATGCAATGTCCCCTTTAACTATGTCAATATTGTCTTTATAAAATATAGAATTCTTTGTACGATCAACTCTTGTCATTTGGACAATAGATTGTATATAACTATTTCATTTTTTTTTCTTTTTTTTTAGAAATTAAGAAACTTGTAAATATATTGTATTGAATAAATGAAATAAAGTGAAATGAAATAATAATAATAATAATACAGGATACATATATTTGACAGATTTCTGAATCTAAGGAGAGGGAAGGAACACATAACGACCAGGATATATGTATTAGCACAAGAAAAGAAAAGTTTACATTAATTCTCATGATATACATAGCCATAATGAAATGGCTAAAATATTTAGAAAATATAATAATTAGACAAAGGCAAAGCAACGGTATACTCAGAATTAAGTGGACATGAGTACAATCGCGTTCAATTAAAACGCAAAAGCGTGGTCTGTTTCAAAAGTCGACCAACATTTTTAGGTGTTGACCTAAAAAATATTTTTCACAAAACAAGCCCACCATCAGAGAAAAAAAATGATAGGAACTTCAATATTTCCAAATACAATACCCATCATCTATTGGTCTATTTAAATGTCTTATGAATATTAGTATCAATCTGTATAAGCGATCGCATATATTGACAACATTGATATCAGTCAACCGGAGAATAATTCTTGCCAATAGCCGTTTTTCTGTATCCTTGAACCAAAAAAGCAGTTGATACGCATATATGTTCATCCATCAACATGTACACGAGGAGCTAGATTTTATAAACGCAGTATCGTCTTAAATTTTGGTTAAGGCAGCGATTAAAATGTGTTATATTGCTTTGGTTTGCTTTGTTTTGATTGTCATATAGAGCAATATATGCTTAGTTTAAAGGTATGTGGTAATAGGCAGAATTGCGCACTTCATGTTGCGCAGGGGATAGTCTTCAAAACATTCGTGATGCACATGCAATTATTGCGAATAGTTGGGTTACCAAAAGCCGGAAATTAAATAGAATGTGGGCTAGATTTTTACTCTGATAAAGATGAGTGTTCATTGTTTTTTTCGTGGTTTTACAGAAATGATGACAAAATAATAGACTTAAGGTATTTGGGAAAGACATGAAGTTTTCTGCCTTGTTTATATATGAAAACAACGTTGAGAACGACGACGAAATTCACGCTGTGTTAAAACAACAGACCTTAAATTAAAGTAAGCAGTAAAAATAATTACGCTTTCATCAGGTATTTATCGCTCCATTGCTTATTGTCAACTATTTCTCTATCTGTCTACAATATAAATACTGAAGCACAATGACACTTGACGCTACTTGCAAAAATTATGGCACATTCACATTATGACATTCCTTTTGCCCCACCTTGTATATTGTAGTACAGTATATGTTTTTCGAATCTCAGCAAAATAAATGTCATCTGGTGTCAGGTGCTTGTGTGGATCACAGCTGTTTATGGGTTTTTAGTTAGATGCTATAATCCGAGTTTGACCTAGGCCTCAACTACATTGAAAGAGGTATTCTTCTATAGTCTTGTCTCTCCGGGTAGAAATTGAAGAGTTTCCGAGCCAATATTCATTGACTCTAAATATCCTAGAAATTGAAAGCTATTGATGCGAAATTATCTGATCAGACCGATGTCGCTGTATTGGCCTTAGAATCCATTGTTATGTTTTTTTTTCTAAGAAGGTCGAGGAAGGGGCAATCCAAACTCATTCGGAGAATCTTGCATGGAAAATGACTCAGTATATCTTCGTCTATTTTCGCTTGACCTAGGCCTCAACTACATTGAAAGAGGTATTCTTCTACAGTCTTGTCTCACCGGGTAAAAATTGAAGAGTTTCCGAGCTAATATTCATTGACCCTAGATTTCCTAGAAATTGAAAGCTATTGATGCGAAATTATCTGATCAGATCCATGTCGCTGTACTGGCCTTAGAATCCATTGTTATGTTTTTTCTTCTAAGAAGGTCGAGGAAGGGGCAATCGAAACTCATTCGGAGAATCTTGCATGCAAAATGAGTAAGGACATCTTCATCTATTTTCGCTAACATCCACGTTCCTGCATCATAGAACACGATTGGAATTATAAAGATCTTTTATATGGTGATCTTAGTTTTTCTTCGAAAGGACTTAACACTAACTTGCATCCTTAGGCTAAAGAAAATTGGAGCGAACATTCTTGATCGCCTTTATGTAAAATCTGTCGGATATTCCAAAAGTGACTCTGCTTAGCTCCTCCTGTTACATGTTGCCTTGAAATCAATAAAAAGATGATGAGTATCGATCTGAACTTCTTGGTTTCTCCTTAGGATCTACCATACTGCGAATATTTAGTCAATTGTGAACTTACCGAGCCCTTAGATCATTGAACAATAGTTCAGGTCTTCACATGGGTCAGTTGTTTGCTTCATGTAATTTCCTGCACCCCTTATTACACCAAGCGTTTCGGTGAACTGCTAGGGTTGAAAACAGCCACTGACCATCAGCACTTGATGCAAGCATAGTATGTGGACATAAAGTTGGGAAAACCATGTGCCCGGCAGCAAAGTTAATTAGTCTTAGTCCATTTACAAACCTCTAAACTATTAAAAAAACCGTGCTTATACACACACTTAGGTTTTGTCGAAGAGCAAAGGTCTCAGTTCTAAATACATTGAAGTAGTGAACTTAATTTTGGGTCATATCTACAGCAGTGGTCATCTTTAGAATGATGGCGCTGGCTGTCTAACCTAATCCCAATAAAAACCCAACTATATTTTGATTTGATTTATTATTTATTTATTTGATTATACTCGTACAAATGTACATAGCAAAAAAATGAAATAAATATAGAAGTGTAAAGTATAATTCGATTACATTTAAATTAATGTTTGGAAATTTTGACTCAATGTTTTATGTTTTTAGATAGTTAAGTAATGGCTTCTAAAAAATGTTACTTTAATCTTTTTTTCCTGACGTTTAATTGATGTACATTTCGTAGATTCTGAGGAAGATTTGTCAGGATAGTAGGAATGGTGCACACCAGTTACCTCATTCCGTAGATGTTGATGAAGTTTGGAAGTTGGTGAACTCCGTTTGTCCGTTTTCTCGTATTGTAAGTTGATGACTAATTGATACTGCGAAAGTGTGGTTTTCATAATAGCGTCGCGCTCATTTTAAAGATTTGATTCACATTAAGAAACTTTACATCGCTGGTTTCGGTGTTTCTTCGCAATATCAGTCTAATGGCCCAAACTTGTAGGGCTTGCAGCTTTTCGATGTGCGTGGGGTGACTCACCTCCCAACAACCTAGACTCCACAAGAGCGTGTTTTTGCACGTGAATGGTCGCTTTATATTGTATTATTTATATTGAAAGCTAATGCAAACAGAGAACTCCGCAGCTTGTTACACAAATCGTTGATATGTGGATTCCAAATGGTGTTTGTAGGTATCCACTAACTTTATTACTCCATCATCTGTCATCTGCATATGCGAATGGTTGACTCATTCTGAAACAATTTAGCGTTGAATTCGTAAACAGAGAAGCAGAGGACCTCTCTCAGACAGTCAACCATACATTCTGCCTTGCTTTTCTCTGATTCCGACATTGATCAAGAGTGTCCAAGGCTTTTCTAAAATTTAAAAATAGAACTAGTACTCGATGGCGTTTGCTTAGACTTGAGTTGACTAAATCTGCAAAGTCACCAAGAAGTCGGTTTGTACTTTTCCCTTTTTGGAATCCGTACTGACGTTTGCTGATTATTTCATGTTTTCCAACGAACCTTCATATACGGTCAACTACAACGTGTTCCGTAGTCTTCTCTATTGCCAGCAGTATTGAAATTGGTCGATAGTTGGACGTTGCAGTTTTCGAACTTCCCTTGTAGATGTTCTTATAACCGTTTGTTGATACCGTTGAAGTATCGAAACACAGGTTCAAAAGTTTCGTGGAAAAGGGAGAGGTTTGGGAGGTGGGGAAGCATCGTTTGGTTTCAGGGCTCATCTGGAGAATTTCTTCTCCAGATTCATTGACCCTACTCAGCCTCTACAACTCGACAAGTTCGATGCTCGAGACGTTGTCTAAAGGAACAAGCTTTGAGATATATAAATTACTGCTGCATTTACCAGACTCAAAAGAACTGTCGGTTTGCGCTGCGTGTGCGTTTTTTTTAGCACGTCTGGCTCTGATCTAGACGACCTGATGGATTTCACACTTTTTTTTTATAATTAGCGCGCTCAAGGGGTTGTTAGTATCCTTAAAATGTTTGCACACAGCGCGCGCGTAACGACTAGGAAGTAGAGAGCTTGGCAAGGCATAGCACGACGGGTGTTAAAGTTAGGCGGAATGCTACTGGCGAATTCTATGGAGTATTGGTGGAGGAAATAGCGATAGAACAGGGAGAGACACGAGACATTGCGTCGGTGTTTGAGGGTGTCCATTGTCTAAGTGATATTAGTATCCCCTATGAGCTTTGTCGCATGGTTTTGAATCCCATCTAGCAGGTGCAGATATGTTTTAGGTGCAAATATGTTTTAGGTGCACCTGACCAGATCTGGGCATTGTAATTCAACTTCTGGCGGATAAATGCCTTATATATTGAGGCCAGATTAGAGGGGAAATATTTCTTATGTCGTTTGAGGAAACCAAGATTTCGCATCATTTTTGGTGACATTAAATATGTGGTGATTTTAACGTAGATTGTCATTGACACACATAACGAGAATGGAAAGTTTTTCAGTTTCAACGATGCAAGTGCAATGGCTGGGTGTTTGGATTTCGCTTTAACGACGGCATACAGCATTGTGTTATGGAAGCATTAAATTTCACTCTGTAAATAGTTCCTCAATTGGTTATGCTGTTAATGTTGGAATTTAATAAGTTTATCATACACTGCCGTTCCCGTACAGCCAAAGAGCAGAGACGTGAGTTGGAGAACGAATATGAACAACGGAGAGTACTCTCACTAGCAAAGGAATATATTGGATTACAATAGAAGTAGCAGACAAGAGATTATTGATGAATATTAAAAAGAGGTTTGGAGACAGAATGGATTAATTAATTTTGTGAATATCAGACTTGAAACCATTCAATGCAACTTGAATTGAACTTCGTTCCGAAAGGTAATTTCTAATCCATTAAAAAAGCGATCCCAAATGCACGCATTTTCAACAAAGCAGCCTGAACCAAACTCTGTCAAATACCTGGAAATATCAAATGCAATGTCTCCAAATCCGATTCAAGGTTTAGACTCGGCGCTGGCGTTTTTCTGGAGAATGTAATGAGTTTAGTAAGCCACGAATGATGCAGGAGTAGACGGCTGTGACACTATCGCAGTAGCTCAGCTCTAACTTGTGAGATGAGAATTTCATTAAGTATGTTCAGCGAAATATTTAAAAACCTTTGTAATTGTGTTGCTGGTGCGCTTGATATCTAATGGCAAGTTATTTCAGAGCTGGATCCCATGAAAAAAAAAATTGACGAGACTTATTTAGATACTTGAACCTATGTACAATATGTTTGTTACAATTAATTGTGAGGTTCTCTGTATTTTTCTAAATTTGATGTTTTCATAGAAACGTTCTTGTTCTTTGTTTATTAATAACTTGTTCAATAACAATGTGGTACGGTAGTTTGTAAGGCCAGTTTAGAAACTTCGGGTTATTTGTTTCATATAGGCTGATATGTGTTCATGTCTTCTTATATTGAGACTATATCTCGCATAGGAATTATAGGTAACTGTTAGCTTTCTGCTAGATTTATGGTCAATATTTGCAAAAATTTCACATCCGTACATAACGATAAGAAGAATAAATGACTTAACAAGCTGCAATTTTATCATTCCTTGAGGAACGTCTGCAAAAACAAGAAGGCGCGATGATTTCTCATTTTTATTGAAAACGTACTGCGATCTATTACTTAGATAAGAGGACATTAGTTTACATAAAGAACTATCGAACTGGAACTGGTATTTTAGTTTTCTCAACAGAATCGCATGATTGACGCAATTGAAAGCTTTTGAAAAATTCTAAAAAAAAAATAATCCCGACATGTCACTAGGTATTCGCAAATCTTCAACAGTGCGTAGTATAACTGAATTTTGCACGAAAATCGGACAGGTATTTAGTTATCATTTTACTAGCTTCTAGATGTTTTGATTTGCTGGCTTACTATTGTTTTGAAAACTATACTCAAAAACGGCAAAATAGCGATAGGGCGGTATTTTGTAACAACTTGGTTTCATGTTATCGGAAGAGCTAGCACTTTCGCAATTTTCCAGTGTTGTGGAAAAGTTAAACTTGTTATAATTGTATTAAGAAAGTAAATAATTTGATAACTGGAAGCAAAATTCTAATAAACTTATGATCAATATTATCTGAGGCCAATGCATTTGGTTTGACATTTAATATTGTGTTACCAAAAGATTAAGTTGAACCAAAAGAGTTTGCTGAAAGAGATGCTCCGCAAGCAGAAACAAAATTCGAACTGAGTTCGAATGCTTTTCCTGATTCAACACAAATTGGCGAATGTTTTCCTAGAAAACCAGATCTTGGAGAGGGTAGAGATATATTTAAGACGAGGGGTCATTTATGAAAATTGCTATAATAAAGGGACACAAATATGAACATCACAAATAACATATGTACGAAATGTGATTTTTTTTTTTTTAAAAATGATGACGCTACAACGAGTACAATGTTAGATTTTATTCATAGCTAATAAAACTTGCCTCTGTCTTCCAAGCGGAGATATACTCAATCCTGATAGCAACAAACTATATTGTAAAGAATCATTGTAGCTAAGCTAGGCTGTAAGCCTTGCTGAACCTACTCATGATATTGAAGCTAGTTGGAGAATGCAAGACTTCATTTAATGCAGTCGGAAGGTTGAATTCACTGAGTCATGTTTGGGTCTCAGGTAGTAACAATTGCATAACGGGAAGTATAATCACCTTACTAGGCAAGGCTCGGAGTAGAGTTTTTCAGGATCCGAACCTGCGCTGGAAATGGTTTGAGCCTCATTTACAGCTTTCGTTGGAAGTTGAGTATCAGATGAGCATAGCTACAGATGGCATGAGTCTTCAAGTTGCCGGCGGACCAAACGATTGCTTCCAAACTACTCCAAAAGTGCAGCGACTTTTCTGCTGTTCTTGAGTAGGAAACACAGCAGACTGCTCGCTGCCGTAATGGCGGGGCACTACGCTTTTCTAAGCCTCGAAATATGATACGACTAAGTTGCATAATATCCAACGAGGATTGCTATAAGTGTAATGACGAAACCGCTGAGCATTACATCAGTGAGTGTCTAATAAGTTGGCGTATTATTCCCCGTTAATTTCTTTTCCTTTTGAAGGTAGTGAATGTGAATTATATCGCGTGCATCATAAAAATCTATCGCCATGACCTTGTTGTCCAACAGATCCACCTTTTCTGGATTGCGATAAGCAATGTCAAACACTCCTTCATGGTTGTCATACTTTTTTGACGTCACTTCCATTTCATTTGTCTGAATTCACGCAATTGTCCTCATTTAATGGCTGCCAAACACAAACTGAAGGACGAAGTTTGCTGAAAATTTTGACGTGAGCAGTATTGCTATTTAAGTTACAATACGAGAAATTCAAAAATTCATGGACCTATTGATCCATAAGCATTCTGCATTGCAACTTAAGATTGGAACTATATTGAACCTTCACTGAAATTCCACAAGAAGAAGCATGCGCTGCCGAGTTCGTTGGCAGTAAATCTGCAGCTGAAAAATAAAGGTGAGTGGCTGCAGTTGCTCAATCATAAACCCTTTGTTTGCCGAAAGCTTGTGAAGCAAGTAAAATAAGAAGGACAACAATAATGATTTATAAAGAATGCATCGATTTGGTTCCTTCCAGGACGTATCGTGTGATGCTGGTTTGACTAGAAATAAAGCCAAAGATACTACGAGTATGTTCTGAAATGATTTCTCGCCTTCAGAAAATATTCAAAAAAAGAGACACATTGCTCCAATTTGTTTAACAGCAGCACTAGCCATAAATGCAAAAGTTCTACAAATGATATTATTTTTCCCTTGATGGGCCTTTCAAAGTGCAATTATGCGGTCAAACACATCGCTTGGTATGCTTAGTTTCATTAATCCTTTACAACATGTACACCTCACTAAAAATCTCCAAGGATAATCATTGTTAATTTGAAATAGCAAATAAAGCTGCCTAGACCCGGCAACAACGTGCTATTAATTCCTGTTTCAGGCCTCAGGGGTTAATTTGTCCAACCAATTACCTTCGCATTTGTTATGCCATTAAGTCTGAAAACCGAAAATTATTTCAACATATTACCACAACCGGATCGTAGTGCATAAACGGATCCGTAGTTCACTAGTTGTTGGTAATGTAGTAGATACGGTACGGATAGTACGAGTATATATTTTTCCTACGTGTTTATGTTCGTCGGCCGACCGCAGTTGTATACGCGTCAGTTGATTAAAAATGTATCTCGTAAAGGGAGCAAATTATCCTGAAATAATCATAATTAGTATACGCCTGAAGCTATGTGAATTTTCATCGACTACATGTTGGTCTCGTTTTCGAAGCTAATGAGCTCAAGGAGACCATCAGAGTGGTAGAGACCAGTAGCCCGGTAGCCCAAGAGTCCGATGGAGGAGAAGTGTAGATTTACCATATTTGCTTATTCTGGTAGTTTGGTGTTATCTTATGTGCTTTGAGGAGTGGAGGGTGAAGAACCATTAGTAACACAGCCAACCTCTTTTGAGTAATTGTCTGGCATAACTAAGTAATTAGTTATTCAAGATTTCGAATTAATCAATTGTTTGTTTCCGGAACTTAAGTTTGCCTTCAGGCTACCCGTAGAAAAGATTTTTGAAAGACAGATATCGATTTGTTTAAGTTAGTCTACTTCAAGGACTGATGTTTTGTATTTCGAATTGTACACAATTCTGGCAGTCTGTTGCCCTTCCCCAATTTGTGTTTGGTTCATGGTTGGCAATCGAAATGTTTTCTACGATGTAGTCCCATTTGCTTTCTTACAGTTCAGAGAGGTGTGGAATCAAACGATCGGTAATAATTTCTACCCGAATTATTCGAAATGAATCTGGTACAACTAACGGTTAATCAGGACATATATACATGCGTATTTTAAACACTTTAAGCGATCTCAACATATTAGTCATATTGAATTTTACAGTTTTAGAGTAAATGTTGTCACATTATTTTTTTATTTTACTTCACACCCTTAAGATTTTGCGATATCTATATTCGTAGAATGAATTAACCTGCAAAATCGTTTTGTTACTTTGATGGATTCCATCGTTCTTAAGGGTTACATTGAATGAACTCTGTGTCGATACCTGGTATTAAGCAAATGGTGCGTGTATAAGCTCAGATGAGACGTAAAATTAGATGTCACTTCAGATGAGTACTACGCGCGATTTTTTGTACCAGATATGTTTTACCCACGCATGCGGTGCTATTTTAAACTGTTTGTTTTGGTCGGTGGTTGGATGCTGTAGAAATAGGGTAGGGACTGAGAGGCGTCAACTTGGCGATGCCCATTGTTGTAACTGTTTCTACACATCAAATGTGCTTATTTTACCTCCAAATGGTAATCATCGAGTACTGGTTTATGTCCATCCGGCATGGACTTGCTAAATTTATAAGCTAAATATGTGCTATTTACGAGCAGACATAAGTAGCAGCACTATACACGGGACAGCGGATGAAAGCAAACAAACCTTATCCGGGCTACTCCGACACGGACAAAAAGAGGATGAAATACTGTGACATCTATAATACTATGATTATTATGAACGACAAGATCACCGCTTTTTTGCATGTGGATTTGTTGTTAGAGGCAGACTTAGACAATAAATCTTGAGCTTCGGAAATGAGCACCTCGTAACAATTGCAAGAAATTGCCAAATCCTTTTCCGATTGAGTCTCCTTAATCTTTTAAGAGGTCCTATGCTATCGGCATCAAGTATCGAAGACCGATGACAACATTGTGTAAAAACCATAAGAGACGCCGATTCTGTTGTGCTGGATTTCACTCGGTCACCACAAAGGAACCCCTGGTTTGACAGCGGCCGGCAAGCACATGCAGCTAAGTAAGATGAATACAAAGCGGTACTTCATAGAAGGACTAGAACTGTTCATGACCACCTCGAGCAAAAGAGGAGAGATGTATACCGGCTTCTCAGGAGGAAAAGGAAAGAGTATGAGAAGTGCGCGGTCGAGAAAATTCAGAGATGATACTCCAGGAATGAGATGCAGAAGTTTTACCAAAAGGAAAAAAAAAACATGCTATAGACACAAACCCCGAACAGTAGCCTGTAGAGGCGAACAAGAGAACATAGTAGTAGAGTCGCAGTCGATGCTGAGGATGTAGGAAGAGCGCTTTTGTAGACTGTATAACGGCGATGACGAACCAAATACCGTTATCATTACTTGAATGATGTAGACTAACAATTCCGCTCACCCGACCCTGATGAAGTGAAGATAGCCATATCTAAGCTCAAGTCCAACAATGCTGCTGGAGTGGATGCTCTTCAAAGCGACAGGCGCTGACTTGGTATGGAGCATACGTTAACTTTTCTGTAAAATATGGTCGGGCGAATTTATGGCCGATAAACGGAACCTCTGAATTGTTTGTCCGATCCTCAAGAAAGTAAACTCTCTACACTGCGCTAACTACAGAGGGATCAGTATTATTAACATCGCTCACAAGGTCCTATCTGCCGTATAGTGTGAAAATCCACCATCGACCAAATATTTACACTACGGCAGATTTGGAAAAAGCCCATGAGCTCCAAATCGATGCACACCACCTTTTCATCAATTTTCAGGTCGGATATGACGGCATCTATAGAGACGAGCTATACAGAGCAAAGTCTCACCTTTGATGTCAGAAAAATTGTAGAACGAACAGTGCAAAACTCACGCACCAACAGAAGGGGCACAATCTTTCCAAAATCTCGTCCAACTACTCGCACACGTCGGTGATATTGACATAATCAAAAGAAAGCAGCATGATACTCGTATCAATGGCGCTTTCGCAAGTACTGAGGCTGAACCAGAAGATGGGTATAATTGTCAATGAAGGCAAGACCAAGTATCGTATATGCTGTTAACAAGAAATGACACCTCAACCGACTTCTTGGACAGATCGTTACCCTCGATAGATATAACTTTGAGGTAGTTAAGAACTTTGTCTACCTAGGCTCTGCTGGCAATTCATACAATGATATTAACACTAGATTAAACGAAGAATAACTCTTGTCAACTGCTGCCTCTTTGGGCTAAGACGGCAGTTGACTAGCAAAGCCCTCTTTCGAACAACAAAGTGTCTCTATATAAGACCATAATAGTCTCAGCCCTTCAGAGGCATGAACTCTATCGAAACTATCCCTGATAGTTTGAGAGCAAAAATTCTTTCGGCCCCTCTGCATAGACGGTGAGTGGAGGAGATACAATGACGAATTCTACGACTTAGCCAGTGAGTGAAGATCCAACGACAGAGGTACCAATGCTCCGGTCTGAAAAGTCTTGTAATCCTCACCCGAGAGACATCGCAGAACAGGAAGACAGCAACCCAGGTAGCGCACGCAAGTAGAAGGGGACATCAATCAACGTAGCATGCGAAACTGGAAGCATCTGGCTGGAGACGCTTGTTGGCTGAGGCCCAGATCCACCCGGGACTGTCAAACGCTTTAAATTACCTCAAATTTAAATAAGAACTCAGAAGGAAATGTCTTTAAGGTCAGGTGTTAGCTCGCCTTTCTCCATTTCTTTACCAGAACAATGGAAACGAATTATCCAGTTTTTGTACAAGAACTAGCATATAGATTGCTCCCTTTACTGGTAACCCAAAATTTGTAAACTCATAGATGCGATGTGTCCAACACCTTCACCTTCAAGCCGAACAAATATTTCAACGCTGCATTTACCAACACAATTTTGTGAAATTGAACTCAGCAATTCCCATGCCCTGCCGTAGATATCGGAATCAAACAGAAGAGTGCAATGTGTAATGGACAGATTCTTTGTCTAAGGGCTCTGTTCCAATGGATAATCCACTTTAGGGTCCAAGATCTTCTAAAAATGTTATTGTAAACTTTCAACTGGAGGTATTCAAAGAAAGCCGTATGGTGCTCATTCTGTCAAGTAAGGAGGCCGGGAAATGTCTTCACCACGCTTGCTAATTAATTTACTCGTAAAATTGTGTTCAACTTCTCAATTGAGAAGCTGGTGGTGTATATGAGGTGCTACCATATTGCTGAAATGTCATTCTGTTGTGATGCATATTATGGCATATCCATCATACCCCTGTTTAACCTAAGCTAAGTCCACAATTATCAAAGTATTCAAGTCATTGCAAATTTAGATCGCTACTTTATTTACTTCGTTTACCGATTTCAAGGCCGTACAGATAGAATCTATTTAAAATAACTATACAGCGTCAGGCAGGTGTACCTGTAGTTTTGACATTACTTGCAGTCTCGTCAATGTTAAATCAGTATGTACCTATAATACTATAATACAGTGGAACACTTACATATATATAGTATATTATGCATACAAGTATATCAAGTAAAACTATCCTAAAGCTTTATCAGTTGTGTCGAGGGGCACAAGTTTTGAATTCGATGCGGTGCCGCCATGTATCTCATTTGTTTTTGGGGAATGCGGTAGTATCCAATTACAATATGATAAATGCATTCGTTCGAGTTGCGCCAGCAAGCAATTTTTTCAATTCAGTCATTCAGTGTGAAATGATTTCGGTTTCGCCACGTAAAACTTTGCTAATGGAAAATATTGTAATTCCTAGCATTAATGTAATAAAAGAGAAAACTATTTTTAATTGTTGTAACATAAATATTTCGTGATTTTTGAATACCTGTTTATTTGTATTATTATTATAACTTTATTAACAAGGAATAAATTACAATCTTAACATAAAAGGTTAGCACTAGCTACTAAGACTTTCGGCTAGAAGGATTAACAAAACTAGAGAATTTATAGTATATAGCATTAACAATATTCAGCTCGGTTAATAATTGGTAAACGAATTCAATATTTTTTTCTGGGGGAATTTTCCCTAAAATATGAGCACATTTTCCAAATTTTGATTATATCTTGAACAATTTTAAATGGATTAAAAAGCTTTTTATTTCAATTGATGATCCTTAATTGTAGCTTTAATTTGCGTGATCATTTATATATATACGTGTTATAGTTTTGAAGATATTTGAAGTTTTTTTCTCCAGGATTTTCAAACTGTGTATGTCCTTTTAGTTCTTTTAGTACTTTCCAGTAGTTTGCGCCAAAAATCGCTTTGGATATTCACTTCTGACGTATAAGACTATACGTACAAAAAAATTTAAGAAAATCGGAGGTGAGTACTATTCGGAACTGCACCCATTAAGTGTCCATGGTGGGTGAAGTGGATTTTTGCATTTTCTCGTTGATAATGGAATGCCGATGTTTTTAGCGTGCATTATAAATTGCTGATGGGCACTTAGGTAATTTCCTGCGACCCAGAGTTTTTTTTGATGGCGACGATAATAGGTGTTCTGTAGGAGTGGCTTAACTTCTGTATTAGGAATGAGGTTAAGTGATTAAATCGCTGTTCAATGGATGGAGGTCCGGCTTCAGTTAGGATGTTTTTATGGGCTTACTTCTGAAGACTCTTTGGCTTAGTCGTATGGCTGCATGATACGTTGGTTTTATGAGTGGCAGCGATGATTGTGAGCATTTCCCATACATGCTTAATCTATAATCAATCTTTCATAGCATAGTAGACTTAATGATATTGCACCTGGTAGTTAGGTTATTCTTAAGATTTAAACAATGATTCTTAAAGTTAAAATTAGAATCAAAGATAAGGTCTAGAATTTTTAAAAAATTTAAATTACTTATTGGTTCTCAATTTGAGCTAAGCTCAGTGTTTTCAGAGTTCCTGCATATATGCAGGATTTTACTTTTTTGCAGCGATATTTTTTTACCAGATGGAAAGATCTGCTAAGATGTTTGAGAACTCTGCAGCTATTTTTGAGAGATCTTTGCATTTAGAAAGCAAAGCGAGATCATCTACGTATAAGGAGTGTTCGACGTCTGTATACCTGAGAACGATCTCGCTTAGTTCATCGAGAGCGTGGATCCGTGCGGTCCATTTGGGTCCTATTTTCCACTGTATTAATTTTTTTAATATTATATGAATACCGATTCTATCAAAAGCTTTTTCAACATCGATTGATAGAATTTAAATGTGGTTTTTACTGGACAAGGCGGATGCTATAAATTGATCAATGTGAAGCAGTGCGTCCAAGTCGGAGAGCCTTATAGCGATCGTTTTTTCAAATATTTTCGCAGTGCATGGAAGAAGGGAGATAAGACGCTACCCATTGAATTCGAAGGGGTTTTTATTAGGTTTTGGTATAGATACAATACTAGATATTTTCCATGTTTATTTAATAACTCTTTGGGTTAAGATTTGGTTAAATAGAGATAGAAGCCGTTTTGTTAAAATTAATTATTTACTCGTCAATGGAATAATTGTCGTTAGAAAACACTTCTGCTACCTCTTAGCTAACTTCTTAATGCCAGTATTGTCTGGCTTTGATGAAGCAAAAACCTGAGAGCCCCTGGTACATCATCCCGAGCACTAAAATTGTTTCCATCGCGGACGCTTTGCAAACTTGTGAGGAAGTGGAAATCTGAAGGTTCTAAATTTTGAGAATCGCGGATTTACCATTTTTTATCAACCGAACTCCCATAACTGTGTGCAGTTGGTCGTAGCTGTATGAGAGCGACCGTAGTCCTAATGCACAGCTGTTGACAGTAGACTTCTGCGGTGATATTCTAGTTACGAAGCAACAGCTCAAAACGGATTATTCCCTCATACTGTAATGCTTTGAGCGGGTGAAGTCCATCTCTGTAGTGTTGTGCTGGTCTGTATTCTTGACTCAGCCCTTGGTGGTAACTTTTAATGTTATTGTAGAGAACACATTTTTCATCTCCGGTAACGATTCGGCTCACCAACGGCTCACCAACAGTGCAAACTTCGATTCTTAGCTGAAGATTATTTTATGGATGGTAGTACGAGTATGCCTTACGTTGGGTCCCCTTGCGTATTCTCTTACCATAACAATAGGATTTCTTTAGACGGTGGACTTCCGGGTAACTTCCGGGGTTCATCGTTTAGCTCTTCTGGCCTACCCGAACGAGGTTATCCTTTAGGTCACAATTGCAATTTCTAATCAAATCTTTGCAATCAACGCCGACATTTGTACTCGATACAGATTTTGGATTCCTCTGTTGGCTTTTTTTTTCTGTCCTTACTTTCTTTGGCTACCTTGTCGTGTCAGAAAGGTCTATGTAAGAGTCAAAGATACTAAGGTTCTGAAAAGAATCCAGATGAGACGTCGGACTAAGCACCAAAGATATTAAAACTAGACGTAAAACGGTTAAAAGTATGGCGGTGAACCTAAAGTACTCCAGATGGTTCTCATGGACCCCGAGGGCGAGGCCCCAATCAGCATACTACCAAAACTCCCCGCCGATTTAAACAAGGAGCTGCTGGCTCAGTTGATTTCGATGACTCCTGCGGCTATTTCTATGACGTATTTCATAGTTTTGGGCTGGAACTATGGAGAGAGTACTGGAGAGCTTGCCTGTTACTGATCAGAATAGATCACTTGTTAGTCAGAGGACTGCTTAACCGAAAAGCTGGAACGGGATCCAGAACAGGCACACTCTGACGGATTAACTTCTAAGAAGAAGATGAAGAGGAAATGAAGACGTAGGACAAACGCTCAGCGCAAAGATTACCGTGCTGTCGAAGGAGCGAGTACTAAAAATAAATGAAATGAAAATGAAGAGAAATAGGTCGGTGGAAGTGACACCTAGTTAGATCGACCAACCTCTCGGATCTGAAACTGAGCCGAACAAGGACAAGACAAGATGAAAGTTTTCGGCACTGTCTCTGTCGATGTTTCTTTCTGTGCTGGATGACCGGAGCTAGCCAAAGCAAAAAATGTTTGCATTCAAGCAGAGGGCCACGATATGGAGTATGGAACTCTTAGAGTGAAGTGCTTTATACAGCAAATTTAACTCTCTATCGAAACTCTAATCCCCGGAAACTATGACTTTCGATGTCCTAGAAAAACGGAAAACGGGAAATGTTTTGATGCATCTTCATACCAAGAACCCTGGACTTAACATTAAAAAGTGGAAAATCTCCACTCATTGGGCAAACAGCGACGGCTCTTCTCTTGTAGTGGGCTTAGACAAAGCTTCTGTCGAGACCATTAAGACCATTAAGGTATTTCTAAATGAGTGCAGATAAGAGACGACTACTCCAGTACTCATTTATTTTGTGTACTCAGATCAACTTTCCACATTACAAATCTGCTACCGCATGCCTCCCTATGTGGGAGGCTTTTCATGCTGAATACAAAACCTCAGATAATATCCATACAGGAACCATTGATATGGAATAAACGTATCTGTGGTCTCGGATGTTTAACCGGTTTCGCACTACTATATGACCGAGGACTTGTATTCATATGCCGAACTCACTCTTACCATCCAAACTTGGACGATTTTGCCACAGATTTGATTTGATTTGACCACAGATTAATTGCTGCAGTATAAGCTACGAAACGAATGGAGAATTGGTCTGCTTATTTTTCCTATGATTTGTTATTGCCCCCACCACCGAAGGCAGTAGCCTGCTGTGATTCAGAGTAGTTTTAAGGGCAGTAGCAAATGCTATGAGAGAGACAATCATCTCCTGGATTTCATACTATCATCTGACCTGGTTGTCAATAATGTTGGCCCTTATCCAACCTTTTACTTTGAAAGTAAGACAGCAAGTTATCGACTTAACGTTATCTAGCCGGTATGTTAAGCCTGGAAAGTACTAGCGTAGATCTTCATGTCATTCAAATTCAGAATCGGATGTGAAGTCTCGAGCTTATTGAAGAGGAGGGATCCACAGAAAACTAACTTGACACGATTTATGGAGGAGATCAGCAAGTCCAACAGTGCACCCCCTACCTTCAGGACACAACAAAAGCTAGAGGAAGCTGTTCAGGACCTGAACAGTACACTGACCAATTGTTTTGAAATGGCATCTCCAGCTAGAAAGAAATCCTGCAGATCGCCCATTCCTTAGTAGAATGCATATCTGTAAAGAAACTAGAAAACTTCTGAGCAGGTCACCAAAGACTAATTTTGAGGAAGACTGGAATCGGAACTGTCTGTGAAACCAATAGCTGAATAATACAACACGCCATGGGTGGTATATTTCAACGGCTGTAGCTATTAAACTATTAATGCTTCCTTTGATTGTTTCAAGTCGCCTGGCACCGATATACCAAGTTATGTTATAAAAAGGTATTGTTCAGCTGCTCGTAACTTTGAAAAAAATCTTCGCAGCTAGCCTCGCACTGGCATGCATACCGAAACCCTGGCGAACAAGAGGACTATATGCTCGCCTAGAGCTTCAGACCTATAAGCCTGATTTCCAGCCACGTCCGCAAAACTACTTTGTGAATGCATTCTATGTCTGCGATGCAACACGCTTACCAACGCGCTAGATCTTGCGAGATTGCGTTTCTAAATCTGGTCAGTAGAATTGAAGGCCCACTCGACAAGAAGGAATACACACTGAGCATTTTGATATGCATCAGGGGTGCTTTAGATAGCGCACCTATTGACGGAATGTATAACTTGGACAGACAACACACGTAGACGAATCACTAGTTTTATTGATAAAAGCAATGCATGTGGCATGTGGTTGCCTTTTGTATTTCTCTTGCTATGCTGCTTGTTGCTCAACGCGCTCAATAGTTTTGACGTCTATGGCGTGATCAACGATTGGTGCACTAGAAATGGGCTTTCAGTCCATTCTCTCTAAAGTGAGGTTGTTCTCTTTTCGGGAAGGAGGCCGCTGTCTAGTCTGACTCTTCTAGTGCTTAAAGGCATCACCAATTCTGAAAAGAAGCTAAGCATTTGGGTCTCAACCTGGATAAAAAACTCCTATGGACTAAAGATGTTACGTCGATCGGCTCTAAGGCGTGGTATGTCTTCTGGCAGTGCAAAGGCATTGTTGACAGGACGTCAACGAGAAGGGTCCTTTAGATCAGACCAATGATATCTTATGCGTCGGTTGTCTGGTGGAATAATATCTCACGAAAGCACATCATTGCTGCTTACACCCTCTCCAAAGAATGGTCTGCCTCGGCTGCATGGAGGCTTTCACTAGCACACCTCACTCTGCTCGAAATGCATTGATGAATCTCCCACCCTTTGATATTCATATTATGGGCTGCACTCCCAAAGCCATCTTCCATTGAAAAAGAAGTTATGTTTTGTATAACATGCACTAGAACTTTGGTGACTTTGCGTACCGACTGTCTTATGACTCTGGTCTTATGGATGTTTGATGCAATGACATAGGAACTCTTTCTACAGAAGAAAAATGGAAATCGACTTTCTCTGTGCCCAAACTAGTTTCGGCCAAAATATGAGCCAGGAAAGGAATGTAGTCCGGTCTTCACGAATGGTGTCTTTCTGGAGGACGTAAACATTAGATTTCACTTCTCGCATCTGTCTTTCAAGCGGAGATAAAGGCATTCATGATGGCAACGAGCAATATTGTGAAGAACCGGTGGAGGGGACTAAGCATTTAAATCTGTGGCGACAGGCAGGCTGCACTTAGAACCTTTCTGAACCCTCTTACGACCTCCAAGTTAGTTCGAGAATGGAACACATCACTGAACGCAGCGGGAATGATGAATTAACTGGGTCTTGTCTGGGTCCCAGGTAACAATGGGATGACAAGAGTTTTTCAGTAGGAAAAACTGCAGGTTGCATACTGGCGTCGTGAGGGGCACTGTACTTTTGCTAAGCACTTAAATGCGCTGGGTGCTGGTGACATAACATCAACCTGTGACGCTTGTTGTGAAAATGATGACGACACCGCGGAGTACTACCTCTGCGAATGTCCGCATTACGTTCGTATTAGGCTGCAGGTACTCGTCCTTGATATAGTGGGTGCTGGTACTGTAAGCACTTTACCACTGATACGCTTACTCATCTTTCTTCAAAACACTGAACGATTGCATTAAAAGGAACATGTAAGGTGTACAATGGACTAGTTCTTTGTCTGAGTGCTCTGTTCCGACCAACGAAAAAAAAATCCGCTTCTGTTAAAGTAGTCGAGTCATCTAAATTTTTTGACCAAATCTCCATCAGTATCTCTTGTATCGTTTATCTTGTATCCTTTAAGAAAAGTAAACTCGTAAAATACTGCCACTTTCCAGAATACCTACGCGTATTCCCAATTGTTTGGGAAGTATTGACGGAAAGTATATTAGACCAAGTGTCCAACAAATTCATGCAATTACATACAAGTTTCCTTTCAATAGTACTTTTGGCGGTGGTTGATGCAAAATATCATTATTGAATGACCGATGTGGACGCATACGGGAATGATAGTGACGCAGAAGATTTCTGCAAAGTCAGCCATTTATGAAAATATCGAAAATAATAATTTATCTTTACCCAGAGAAGAGCCACTCTGAGCAGCAAGCTCCATTTGCTTTATAAGAGATAAAGGACTCACCACGAGATATAATTTTAGTTATGACTTCAGTCATGACATCAATATTTCCAGTGTAGACCGCAATTTCGTGGACTTGATTAACGTCTGGACATCCAAATCTGACTTTATGTTTTGCCTTCTTTACTGACATAAGCTTTGGCTGATATTTGAGATTTCATGTATACGTGAGATATTTTCTGTTGAATGCCGTGGTAAAAGTATTTTTTTCAGAACTGCTGAGTAAACAGATGGAACTAATTTGTCTGTTGTTGCAAGTAGATGTTCTCGCAGAATAAAATATTTTGACATAATTTGCCCAGCCATCCTCTTTATTTTATTACATCTGTCCAGGTTGGACATTAAGTAATTGTTTATACAAGTAGGAAACAAACTATTTTTGAAAGCGCTTTGACAAACATAGTATTACAAATTATTTACATTTATCAATCAAACAAGAATTTGGGCAGAGTTAGCATTTATTTTTCGAATGTCTGATGGTCTAAAGCGCTTTATTCTTCTTCTTCTGGTTATTTCGTTTAGAGGAACTGAATTTATTTCGTTGTTGTGGTGTGTTAACAGGTGGTCAAAAGGGTGGTGAATGCAATTATATGTATGACATTATATGTATGCGATTTATGACATTAAAATCGTCCTAGGCGACACAAGAGAACATGGCGGAAAACAGATCAGCAAACCGTCAAGCAAATTGATCATGTTGCGATCGACGACTTAAGGCACTCCTCAAGTATTTTAGATGTCCGAACTTTCCAAGTGGCCAACATAGTCTCGGATTATTACACAGTTGCAGCCAAAGTACGTCTATGGATATCTCAGGCGCCACAACAATGGGGAAATACTATGAGGAGATTTAACGTTGAACGGTTGCAATCGCAACAAGACTCCAGAACCTTTTCCGATCTAGTATCCCTCAACCTCTCGAGAAGTCCTTTGCAGCCAGCATCAAGTGCTGAAGACGAGTGGTTTGGATGCCGAGAAGCCATGAGAAATGTCGCATCGCGAAACCTCTGGTTTGATGAAGAGTGCCGGCAAGCACAGGCAGCAAAACGACATGGCTACAAAGCCGCGCTGCATAAAAGAGCGAGTAGGGCTCGTGAGCTCTACGAGCAAAAGAGGAGGGAAGAACATCTGCTTCTCCGGAGAAAAAAGAACGAGCATAAGAAACGCGCGATCGAGGGAATAGAGAGGTGCTACTCCAGGAATAATGTTCGGAAGTTTTACCAAAAGGAAGAAAAAAGTGAACGACCCGAACAGAAACCTGTAGAGATGAACGAGGAAACCTTGCAGTAGAGTCACAGTCGGAAAAACCATTTCTGTAGACTGCTAAACGGCGAAGACGACACAAATTCAGCTGCTCGCCGGAGAGAACCATTCAATATTGACCATGCAAGTCACGAATTCCGTCCACCCGACCAAAATGAAATGAGGATAGCAATATTTAAACTGAAGTCCAAAAAGGCTGCTGGGCCGGACGGCCCATCCGCCGAACTATTTAAGGCAGCAGGAAATGACTTGGTAGTGAGCATACCAAAACTTATTTCCAAGATTTGGACGGATGAATGTATGCCTGATGAATGTAGCCTCAGCATCGTTTGCCCGGTTCACAAGAAAGGAGACCTTCTAAACTGCGGCGGCAACTATAGAGGTATCAGTCTCTTAACCATCGCATATAAGATCTTGTCTGCGTATTGTGCGAGTGCCTGAACCCATTTGTCAACGACCTGATTGGACCTTATCAGTGCGATTTTAGACCCGGTAAGTCCACAATTGACCAAATATTCACACTACGACAGATTCTGGAGAAAACCTATTAAGTTCAGAGGGATACTCACTACCTTTTTATCGATTTTAAAGCCACTTATGAGAGACGAGCTAGTCAAAGACATGTCTAGTTTTGGCATCCCTGCCAAACTCGTCCGGTTGTGCAGGATGACGATGTTAAAAGCAAAGGTCCTTTGGTGTCAAAAAATGTCATTGTGACTTCTTTAACATCCCAAGCCAAAACAAGAGGTACGTTTTTTCAAAAGTCTGTTCAATTGCTTGCATACGCCGTGAGAAGGCACATCCAACATCGACAAATCGGCCAAAATGTCACAATCGACAGCTATAACTTTGAGGTAGTAAGGGATTGTGTCTACCTTTGCTCTGCTATCACATCTGAAAACGACATCGCTTCAGAAATCAAACGAAGAATAATGCTTGCCAATCCCTGTTTCTTTGGGCTGAGAAGGCAACTAAATATATAGTAAGGCCCTCTCCCGAACAACCAAGGAAACTCAGTATAAGACCCTTGTAATCCTAGCCCTGCTCTATGGCTCCCAAGTGTAGACCCTTTCTTAAGCAGATTGTCGTTTTGAGATAAAAATTCTTCGTAAGATATAGTATTTGGTCCCGTACGCGTTGACAGGTTCTGGAGGGCACGATTCAATGATGAACATTGACCTGGTAGTAAAACTGCGCATTGAGCGTTTGAGATGGCTGGGATATGTAGAGCGAATGAACACCAACTCTCCAGCCCCCAGAATCTTCAACTCTAATCCGGAGGGACAACAGAGTAGAGTAAGGTGGTGCGCATGTGGAAGGGGATTTCAACCAACTTGGTGTGCGTAACTGGAGGCAGTTAGCCAAGTTAGCAGTCCCCAAAGGTTGGAGGGACTTATTTTTTGAGGCCCAGGTCCACACCGGAATGTAGCGCCGCCTAAATAAGTAAGTAAAATGTGTTAATAGTCGGATTTGGTGTTTCATACTGGTCTTTTGAATTTTCTGCATTATTGGCGGTACTTTGAGATCTTTGTGAATGTCGTCATTGGAAACATACCATGGTGCATTGACTATCGTTCCAAAGATTTTTGATTGTTGTCTCTGGATAATTTGTATGTTTGATGTACTCGCTCTTCTCCGTACTTGGAGACCGTATGAACAGCTTGTTGTCTGTTGATAGTACCGAATTTTTTTCTAGCATCCAGTACAGTTGTCTCAATTTATACTTGATTTGATTTCGTTTCTTGATTATATGTTTTTCCAGTTTAGCTTTTGGGTTATATACATGTCTATGGCTTCTTGGCTACTTGTACTATTTTGCCATTAATTTTTAAAGTTGGTGGATTTGTTATTTTTGTTTTTTTGTATATGACTAGTTCTGTCTTATTTTCGTTTCTGAACCAGTTTGTTAATTCTAGTTGTCTTTCGAGTTCGTTTGTTGTCCGTTTTATGTTTCCATGCGAGGAGA
Organism: Volucella bombylans; assembly: GCA_949129095.1. Lineage (NCBI taxonomy): Eukaryota > Metazoa > Arthropoda > Insecta > Diptera > Syrphidae > Volucella > Volucella bombylans. Next base: position 184,835,270 of record OX422140.1, on the reverse strand, counting down.
GTATTACCGTGTAATCTGCGAAAATTGCGATCAGTGAATTTCTTGTGAAAGGTGTCATATGTACATATATATAAGATATAATAGATATCCTAGGACGCTCCCCTGTGGTAATCCCGCTTCAGCTTTATAGAGAGTTCAATGCTCGTCCCATGAATTGTACGAAAAAGCGGCGGTCGTCAATGTAGCATCGAATGAGGAGATAAAAGTTAGTTGGCAGTAGACGTTGTAACTTATATAAAAGTCCTTTCTGCCAAACTTTATTAAATACCTTTGATATATTAAGATAAGTTGCAGCGTTATATCTCTTTTCATCTAAATCTTTCGATATCTTCTTGATTATTCGGTGTATTTATCAGACGTAGTTGAATGCCTATGTCTGAATCCAATCTGGTGACTATGAATTATATTATTTTCGTCCATTATTGGTTGTGGTCTGTCTAAAAGTATCTGTCAAAAAGCTCGGATATTATCGGCAATAGACATTTTGGCCTGTAGTTCGTGGTTTGGGTAGTATTCTTCCTGGGTTTTGGGAATGCTATTATTTTGGCTATAGTCCGCCCCAATTCAGTTTGCCTTTCTACTGCGCAGGTCTCTTAAAATTTCTTTTATCATCTCTTAAATTGACAAATATGAGCTAAGAAACAGGAAAATGGGTAGACCCATAAACAAAAAGGATTTACATCCCAACGTTGCTTTCAAGGTCACAGTTGCGATCTGACTGAGGTTGGTTTTTTTATTTTCCTTCTATTAAACTGAAGTTGAGAACGCTCTGATGGGACGGCCATTTTCTACCTGAGGTATAATCATTGTGTATATTCAGTTTTCAAAAAAATTATTACATCCCTGGTAGGAGACGAAATGTAAATCCTTATATGCCAAATTTACTTCGCGAAAATTATATTCTGATAAAATATAAAAAAAAAGTTCTGTACGAATATATCTGTTGGTACTGTATGGGATTTGCGTATGATGACGATTGGATAAATGAAGCAAGAGGTCTGACGCATGAATTGATTGTGTTTCTATGTAGCTATATGGTTTTTGATTATTTGCTTATTATACTTTCGTAGATCATTATTGCTGGCAAAGCTCCATTTCTGTGAAAATGAAAAAGAAAGATCTTATGGCAGAACTAGGTACTCGTATATTGAATTCAATTTGAAGAACTGTCAGTTTCATAATCTGTTGAGGAATCATCTCCTGGACTGATAACTATTGTATCCGATTTTGTGTCCCTCATCACCTCATGATAAAAGTATTCCTCCTCTGTCCTGATAACTTTTGCACAAACTTTGCGCCAATCTTCAACTGTAATTTTTGAAAATTCTTCTTCAACTAGTTTCTGAACATCCGATAATTTAAATGTTGTGTTGACAGTTGCCCAAATATTTTGAATAGGGTTGAGATCTGGATGATAAGGTGGCAATCGTAGTAGTTCGTGTCCCGCGCCGTGAATTATAGCGTCAATCTTATGCTTTGGATGTTGTATAGTTCGATATTCCTTTATAAGCTCATAAAGTTCGAGTTTGAGCATTTGTGAACTATATAGTATATTGTAGTGGGCAAGCCATTGTAGCATCTCAAGTTTTCGGAACCAGAACTGATTTGCTCCTCTTCCCATTTGTTGTGATATGATGCGTTGTCCATTACAATAACTGAAGGTTCATCTATGTTATTCAAAACTTGATCTGTCATCCTTTTGGAGAAATTTTCAAAATTCATCTCATCGTAATAATCTCTTCAGTTCCAGATTTAAATAAAAGCATCCTGGTACCATCAGTCCATGCCCTTTGTCTTGTGTATGAGCTGTGAATATAGCTCTCGTCAAAATAAATGATCTCATATTCTTTTGATCTGTATTCCCGCACCTTTCTCAGATATTTCACTCGTAAAAGTTTAACTTCATTTTTTTCTCATATAAGTTTACGGTTGTTCTCCGTTTTTATATAGGAAAATCCATACTTCTTAGAATCATGTGCAGCGACATTATGCTTAAGTTAAGCTCCAAATCTTCCTGGACCCGTTGTCTCAACATTTTTAAGGTAATCATCATTTTTTCGTCAAGGTGAAAGTTGTATATAATTCGCCGAGTAGCTGTGATGTCAAAGTCGTCTAATGCAGTTTTCCATTTTTTGTGTGGTACTTTTTTATTTTGTGATTTAGTAACACCTTTCTCCTCGCATTCCTTGATAATTGTTCGTACTGATCGGGCCGAAATTCCAGTGAACTCCTCAGTCTGCGAGTTTGCGTACGTTATGGGATTATCCAAACATAAACTCATAGCTCCTTCCAATTTTTTGTTATACATGTTAACAACGATCTTACGGGCCTGACTTCCTATTGGTTTTCTTTTTCGCGATGAATCCATGACAATTTCCTGTATTTGTATAAGCTTTTGTTCGAGCAATGCTACCTATTGTTTTCGTAAAACTCGATTTCAAATAGCAAATCTATCATTTATATGCGTTGGGTGTAGCTTTATTACAATTACATGTAATTAATAATTAAACAATTACTATTACTAATTAGGTACATGTAACTAGAAAAGTAATGGACTTTTGGTAGTAATTGAATAAAGTTTTGAATAAATTCAATAAGTTTTTTAAGTGATTTCTACAAAAAGGAAATAAAACACTTAAACAATTTTCACCCCTATTCTGCTATACATGCGGATCGAACGTTCCCTTCACCTATTCGATTCCCTTTCACTTCGAATCGGTATTCTGCTATACGGCGGATGAAATGCCTTACCGTTTTCTATTTCAAAGTTTCGAAGATTTAAATGTCACCCGTTTGGAAATTTAAGTGTCATTTCAACAGTGTAATTTGTGTGCAAAGAAAAACAAATATGGATAGTGCAACACTTTATTTCAATTTTGACTCGGAAACAAGAGATTCTAATTATTTTTATGAGGACATTCGATTGGTGCGTATAGTGGAATACGGACCTGCGTTACCGACAAGTGAATGTTTCACTTTGAACGGATAGCAGGATCGGAAAACTCGTATTTGACATAAGCATTCCGCCGGAGTATAGCAGAATAGGGCTGTTTATTTCTTAGACCTAAAATACTATCCTAAAACCTATGAACTAAAGTCCCACAGGTAGAAGCAAACACCATAAAATAAATGGAAACATGCCACTTACACAGGCACCTATACCTAAACCACAAATAATAAAACCATAAAAAACGTTGAGAACTTAATTAATTACGATCGGACTAGTGTATACAAATTCAACAAATATATCTATGCCCTGAATTTTTACCAATCCCAACCTAGATAATAGGTAGCATTACATATGAAAGGCGTTGAAATTTATCGATCCCATAATAAAAAAATAACGTAATTTATGCAACAGCATTTTAGTTCATAGCCATGTAAAGTTGGGTTAAGCATTGTAAGCTCCAGGCAAAAACATTTACTCTTCCGTACCATTTTTGTTCTCTTAAATCCTCTCTCTGCGCAATCGACCGTTCGCAAACTGAATTGGTACGGACTATACTTTCCAGACCTTCGGAAAGTCTTTTAATGAAAAAATTGCATTGAAGAGCTGCCGAAAGTAGACTAATGCGATTTGGGAAGCTCCTTTATTATATTTCCAGTAATAAGGTCTATCCGGGACTTTTATTTGTCTTCGTTTTGTATTGTATGCAGTTTTGTATTTCTTTTATTGTTGTTTTTTTTTATACTTACATTTTGATTTGTAGTTATCGTAGCTAACATGATGTCGATATTATTTTTGCCGTTATTAAATGTATGTATCTCTAAAATGTTCAGCTAATACAGCCGATTTTTTAGTTCGAGAACATTCATCATTACTCGTATTGTCCTTAATGGGGGAAAGTATGCATTTGAATTTTTAATCTATTTTGTTGCCTTCCATAGGGAGTAGTTTGCTACTTTCTGAATACAGTGCTTTTAGCGTAACTGATGGTTAGACCACGGTTCTGTACCTTAGTCACGGTACGGTGGTATTTCTAATACAATACTAGAACACCCAAACTTGAGACAATAAGTTGCAACCTTCCCAGCAGACTCACTTGGAATAAAAATGAAAGTCTTAGATAGCTGTCAAAATCCTCGTATTTCTGACCAGTTCAATGTTTATTTGACTATATTTGTACAAAAAAGTAACTTATTCTAACATAAAGAGTTCTTAACACAATTCGCTTACTTTACAAAAAATTATATGAAAGAACTAATAATACAATAAATGTAATAATGAAAATTACTTATTCTACAAACACACATTATTTGCACACAACCACAAAAAAAAACAGGTGAGAATAAAATTAAGGTGTTATCTTAGGCCTACATTGGGGTGAAGTTAGTTCAATGAAAAGCACGAGGTGTCCAAATCAATGTAGGGCAGGTGGCAATCGGATGCCGGCGCACTGTGGGTACTCACCGTACTCAACATCCAGAACCGCATTGAACTACTCGTATGTTCGATTGGATTGCAATTTCAAAGTGTCAGATCCCTCAATCATAACTAATATCGCTGTGCCCTTGCATGCTATGTTTAATGATGTTTTTCAAGTTACGACATATATCCATTGATTGGTGTGTATCCATATCAGGTTGTTAAAGTGAACTCACTTCAATGACAAGCACGCGTATTAGGACGACTAGCAATCGAATGCCGGCGCACTGTGAGTACTAATCGTACTCAACATTTTCGTTACTCTCAAATTCCTAAAGTATTTGTTGATTTTATTATTCCTATTATCTGTTAGAAGTCATTTTAGCTCTTTTATAGTTTTCTTAAGTTTTGCTTTATCCTCGTGAGTTATGGTTGACTGCCATATTTTCCTGAATGCTCTGTTTTCTTTTATTTTCTTCAGTGTTTGCGCAGGCATATGGGAGTCTTCTTGAATAGCTTTAATAGTAGGAGTAGATCTGTCAGTTGCTTCAAGGATTACATCGATGAGGCGTACTAGCCTCAGAGCCTCATTCAGCTCATTTGGCGTCTTTAAATAGTAATAGTTCCGCAATTGTATGTTTATAATTTCTCTAAAAGTAGCCCAGTCAGTATATTTGTTGCACAATTTTCTTCTGTATCAGATTATAATTGGAGAGTGGTCAGTTGATAGATCTAGGAAAGATTTTACTGTCAGGTAATCTGGTTTTATATTTTTAAAGATACAAACATCTGTAAAATCAGGTACCTTTTTCCTGTCCGTAGGCCACCAACGTTGGTTCTCCGGTGCTTAAGAAGTTGATTTTGTTAATTTTCAAGGCGTCTAGTAGAATTGTTCCTTGTTTTATTCGTTATTCGGGATCCCAAGTCAGTATGTTTTCAATTGAAGTCATCTTCATCGAGAAATTTTTGTCCTAGCGTCTTCAAGTACTGTTGAAATTGTTCTTCGCTATTACGTGTTTTGGTGGGAAGTAGAGTGTTGAGATCACTAGGGGCCGATTAATATCCTCGACTAATATCTTGGTAGCTTGAATAAAGTCTTTTTCATGTTTGTTAAGTTCAGTATATTCGATATTTTTTTTGATGATTATTGCAGAGCAGCAAAAATATCGCAGCCTAGATGACAGGCATTTTATCTGACATAATTTTTTCTCGTGGAGACGGGCTGTTAAGAACATATCTAATGAGGCTTAACCCAGCAAGTTGACTTCAAAACAACGGAGCTTCTTCAGATTTTATTTACCCTTTTGTCAGGAGTCAGAATGATAGTGGCGCGTGCATTGGGCATTAGTTCCGCCAAATTTATAATTTTATCATATTAAAAGCGATAGAAACTAATGTTGAAAATGTAGGTTATATTGTAAAAGTTAATTGCGTCCTACAGAACGTGATTACTGATATGTATTATAGAAGGATACTTTGCCAACATTTTTAAATAAAATTTAAGCTAAAAAAATATAATGGGAAACCACAATTTACAGTTTTCCCCCAGCTGCGAGAAGCAGAAATTGAACAAAATATTTTTTGTAAATACTTTTCAATAAATAAAATATACAAATTAAAACATTATCAACTCACTTGAAATTTTCACAATTTTAGCTAACGCTTCCGATTGGTTGTCTGTGGTCCTTCGATCTTTAACATACACATATCGACAATGGCTCTTATTCCACAACACATTTCGTTTTTGCACTTTTGAATTCAAATTCTCGATCGTTTATTTTCCGCACAATACTGAGGGCAAAATCAAACCAGTTTGATATTCAAACAAGGCGTTCAATGCGATGCACGTGTTCTCACTAACTTGTCCTTAGAACATTCACTATCTAGGAAATTCTGCATAAGATCTTGGTCTCAAGGCTTATATGATATAATCTGTCCGAGAGCTTGGTAGCATTTGCAGGCAGCTTTGAGTCTCTCCTCTATTATAAGTATGTTTTCAGTTCTGTTGCTTACTAATGCTCATAGATTTTCAAAGTTGTCTACTATTTCAAAATGTTAGGGGTTTATTGTTATGGTTTGGCTTCGTCGTCTGTTTTCGTTTTTAGAGAGTTTCAGGTATTTGGTTTTACAAGTGTTTATTTTAAGTCATACCTTCTATATATCTTTTTCTTGTATGGCATGTTTTTTTAGAAACACAGCTCGGATATATCAATGTTGTCGTGTTCTGACTATAGAAAGTCGGTTAAAATCGCTCTATACCTCAGACCATGATGCCGCTATGTCATAAACTGCACCAAACAGTAAATATTTGTGGATGTATTGATGCTTAGCCAAACACTTGTGGATTGTGTTCACGGCAATAACAGCAATTTTGCTTGTTGACATAACCGCTGAGCCAAAAACGGGCCGCGTCAGAGAAGATGATTTTTTCCCCAAATTCAGAATCTATGGCCAACATTTCTAGCGCCCAATTAGCGAACTGTGTTCTGTGGTCATCCGGCTTAAATTCTTTCGTCAGCGCATTCTTATACGGATGTAGGCCCAAATACAACCGCTAAACAAGCCGGGTTGATTCTGTGGCGATGCCCAATTCAGCTGATCAGCTGATCGACATTTCAAGGTCTTCTTCGATACTGGTGGCTACGGCGGCTATGCTATCCTCATTTCGCACCAATCTCTGTCTGGATGGTGGCTTAAGATCCAAAAGAACGAACTCATGCTCAAACTTATCCACGGTTCGACGAATTGCCTGCACACTGAAGCCATGATGAGGACCGACCTTACAACGAAATTCACGTGCGTATTTACAACTGAGCCGGAATTTCGATAATAATTTTTAATAATTTCAGCACATTCGGCGAGCGTAAAACGATGCTGTATGTTACTGGTAACTTTGACAGCTGCTGGAACATAACAATTGGAAAAGGTGTCATTGTTTTCTGGTCACCCTTTATATGAGAGCAGATAATGTGCTTTGACCCCAGAGTTGATGGTAAACATTTCCGCTTATTTTGAATGGCGACTTTGGCTCTGGTTTCTTTAAGCGTCATTAACACCAGGTTTTGGAGTTTTTCAGGGTTTCCTATACTCAAGAGTGATTCGTCTTTGGTGCTATCATATGCTTGTTTGAAGTCAATAAAACGCATATGAATATCTATATTGAACTCGTAGCTTTTTTCTATGGTTTGTTGTATTATAAATATTTGATCTGATGTTGATCGTCCACTTTTAAAGCCAATTTAAGTTTAAAGTTTATCGAACAACAGTACCAACAGAGGATAATGCCTCTGAAGTTTCGGCAGTCAAGTTTGTCGCCTTTTTTTGTAAATAGGAAAGATTAAGCTGGTTTTCAACTTTGTTGGTATTTCTTCCGTTTCCCATATATGTATTACATATAAGCTTCTGTACAATAGTACTTGGATTATAGTGTCTCCTTCGTTTTTGTAAACCTCACCTGTTATCATATTATTTTCTCATGGCGACTTACTGTTTTTAAGTTCAGCTACGGCTTTTTTTATATCTTCTTGTATTGGCGTTTCGACTTTTTGTATTTCTACGTTAAGATTATTTGGCGTTGGGGAACTAACAATAGAGTGGAATTTAATGTTTCCAAAACACAAAGCTGTCTGCTGTAAAGCGAAATTTAAATACCCCGCCATTATCCATGAATGGCACTTGCATCGTTGAAACCGAAAAACTTTCCATTCTGGGTATGTTGTCAATGACAACTTATATTGGAATGACCACATATTCGATGTCGCCAAAAACTCCGTGAAATGTCTAGGTTTCCTCAAGTGATGTAAGAATTATTTCACCCCCTCTGATCTGGCCTCAATATATAAGGCCTTTATCCGCCCGAAATTTGAGTACAATGCTCACATCTGGTTAGGTGCTCCTAAGACCTCTTTGCACTTGCTAGATAGGATTCAAATCCGCGCGATAAAACTCATAGGTGATGACAATATTACACAGTTATTCGACACCCTCGAACACAGACGTAATGTCACCTTGTTGTATCGCTATTTTTGTCACCAGTGCTACACCGAAATTGTCAGTATTACTCCGCCCCACATCCTGTGGTAAGGCATCGCCTTAGTGTTCAGAAGTCAAATTTTTCTCTTCAGTGCAAGCTTGTTGACAAGTTTTTCGGTGGATGCTTTTAGACAGGAATGTATATTGTTTATAATTAAATCATACTAAATATAAGTAGGCTGTGTTATAAAAGGTGGCATGTCCATTATCCCAAAAAATTTTGTTGCGTCTTTTCAACCCTAATCCGAGAACTCTCATGACAAATATAAAACGTCTATTTGGTGCTTAGACAGACCGACTATCTTCAATATTTGCCAGTTTGGGGATAGAAAAAGTTAAATTTGACTTGCAGGTATAAAGAGAAACCTACAATACTGTCACTCCATGCATTTGAATCAATTAGATGGGTTCATTTACAATATGCAGTTAAATAAAAGGGACAGCGTTCTAGGCAAGCAGCTGCCGTTCCGGACACCTACTTTCAAACGCTCTGACACGTAAAGTCGTGTTTGTAAAGACAAATATGCGTGTAACTTCGAGAATATTCGCTGGATTGGCATGAAGTTTTCTGTGTGTGTATTTAAATATATGTACAATACGAAAAAATAAATCATTTTTTTGAAAATTGTAACTGTATATAACCCCTTTAAGTCTTGTTCAGAAAGTTTTTGTTTTTCAATACAATAGAATTTCGTCTTGAAATGAAAAAAGTAATAATAAAAACACCCTCGTGCCTTGTGTAACAAACTAACGAGTGGTACGAGGTGCTAAGTTCCCTTTCGTAGTAGTGGTATGGCACGCTAGCGGTTTGGCGGACTAATTTTCGATTGATGGGGGGATTCACTCGATTTCAGCGTGTCAAACGACGTTTGCTCTTCTTTTCCCCGTTTTCACAACGCGTTTTTCTTTGTGAGGTTGCTTAAATGTTTAGATATGTGTGCAAAATTGTTAATAAAGCGTCGGTACCATGAGCAGGTTTGCATTAAAAACATAACTTGTTTAGCGTTTCTTGGTTCCTGTCGATTTGTATGCCTTGATCTGTAATGAGATGATCAAATCATATAGATGCGTGAGTAGGATCATTTCAATTAGGCCATTCCGAAATCGATCAATAAGCCTTTGGAAGGTTTCTGGGCGTTTCGTAGCCCGAAAGGCATGCGTCTAAATCGGAACATCACGAATGGTGCTATGAATGCAGTCTTATTCATATCTTCTTCTGCAATCCGTATTTTATAATACCAGATTGTAAATCGAGGGTGCTTTTAAATAGCTTTCTTTATGTTTCATGAAGGGATCATACATTTTTGGTAAGGGATATCTATCCGGGATAGTTATGCTATTTATCTATCTATAGTTTATACATACTTAAATGCATCCATCCTTTTTAGGCACAAGCACAACAGGTGCTGCTCCAGGGGATACACATTCTTCGATGATTTTGTCAGTTTTGTCAGTTCACTTTTGAGTTGTGCTTTTCTAGTAGGTGAATTCCCGTATTAATGGTACAGATTTCGAATGGCGTCGACTGAGATATTAGACCGAATACTTCTTTTACCAATAGATGATTTATTCAATCTCTTTCAATTGAACTTAGCTCAAATGCTTCATTTCCCCGCAATTTTATATCAATTGAGAGTAATTCAGTAAAATACGGTTATAATTCGACATTTTACACCAACCAAGGTGGAAAAGAGACTTTGTTTGCTTTTCCTTCGCTCTGGGGTCACCTCATCGGATCTTAGTGAATTTGAGAAGATATGCTGTATTAAGTGTGGGCAATATTCATTAGCTCCTGTTTTAAGTCTTTTAATAGGTAAGCTCGGTATAAGATGTTACTCTAGTCGTGGTGTTGAAGCAAGTGGTGAAATTTTGTTTTTGCTGTTGAACCAGGTCAGAAAAGCAAACGTATGATTTTGAAGCTCTCGCATTTTTTGGAGTAGCACCAATTGATGAAATTGGTTTGAATTTACAAATGTTGGGGATGAAAGAGGCGCAATCAAGCGGACTTTAGTCTGAGATGTATCGTAGAAATTAAAGACTTTCTTCCTTTGATGTGCAAAATATCACAATCTTTGGCCTAAATCATTTCATTTTCTTCTAAAAAATCGATATCAATCAGTGTCCTATTATCTGTTGCTTGTGGCGAAACAAGAAATGTTATTAATCTCAAGCGATTTCCAATGATAATGATGGTATCCCCAATATAAATTTCCTGGAACTTTGCATCACCATCAGTAAATGTAACATAAGCGTTTGGCTTTCAGAATCAAGTTCCATTCTTAAGAAGATGTGAAAATAGTGCCCTTCCAGCCACACTTGAGCGAGCCGCCATGTCCAAGTGAGTTGTTCCAGTGTCTCTGTGGGAAGCAATGGGAATTGTTGGTAGATGGTCCCTTTGGTAACTCCTTACAGGTTGGGCAATTGGAGAGAATATACCCAAGTGCCTTGCACTAATAGCAGTGGATTTTCGGCTCTTCAAAATCAGGAGACTGAAAACCAACTGTTCGTCGATTTTAACTTTGCCATAAGGAAAAGACGATTTTCGCCAATTCTGTTTAAATAAGAGTTTACAATATGTCTCTTATTGTAGCTAATTTGTCCATTTGTTTGCTGCCCTCTCTGGTAGTCATATCATCGAATCTAATGAAACAAGTTATAGCAATAAATCTTTCACGTGACATTGCTGCAGTGAATATATAGTATTCCTTCGAATTGACTCCACATATACTTCACATTTTAACGCCTACAACAAAAGGTTTCCACTGATATCAGTACCAATTCTAAAAAATGCATTGGTATATCAAAAATATTATGGTCATTGCGGATGCACTTCAATCGGTTTGTGGCTGCTCATGACTTGCTTATAAATTCAGCAGAGCCTATCGAAATGGAGTCTCATACGATGCTGTGGGACGAGATGGAGGATCTATATAACCCTGCTATGGCGAAGCTACAGTACTTGATTTCCACTACACGGGCGAGATCCAAGGCAGACCACTAGGATGATGCTGCGTCGTTACGTTCGGCCCACTCAACTTTTGCGATGGACTTAAAACTAGATCCATTTTCCGTTCTGATCTTCGATGGTGAACTTCACAATTGGGTCACGTTCGAAACGCTGGTTCATTCTCAAGACTTCTCAGAAGCCTATAAACTTGGAAAGTTACGTGCAGCGGTGCAGGGCGATGCGGTGTCTTTGATTGGTGGACTATATACTGGTGGCTATGAGGATGTGTGGAAGGCTTTAACATCTCGCTGCGATAACCTAAAACAATTTTCAGACATTCACGTCTCGCGTTTCATTGGCTTAAAACAAACAGGTAATGAATCGACTCCGACACTCCTTTCCATAGTTGACACGGTGAGAGAGTCATTACGTGCCTTAGCAGTCATAAAGTTACCAGTCGATCAATGGGATGCCTTGGTTGTAACCATTATTACATCGAAACTCTCAGCAGCGACACAACAGACATGGGGCATGAGCCGTATTTCCAACGACATCCCTAAACTGGTAGACCTCCTGAAGTTCGTGGAGAGGCGCACTCACAGTTTGGCGACAGGCGTATTGAAATGGAACACAGTAGACAGAAACAATGCGCAGGCTGCAAAAAGGCAACCAACTGGTGAAATCGAATTTAGCTGCCACTACACCTGGCAATTGTGAATTCTACAACGAGAGCTCTCATCGTATCAGTCGTTGTCCGCAACTATTGGCATTACCTGCGGCTGAACGCTTCCAAAAGCTAAAGGGCTCTAATCTTTGTTTTAAGTATTTGAAACCACTACTAAGGCATCAGCGGTTTCACAGACTATTGAAAACCCACGGAAAAGTCAGGCGCCACGAAATCACATCTGACTAGATTGCAATATCAAGACGTTTACCGTAGTCAGTAATCATCTGGTTCTTTTGGCAACCGTATATGCGAGGATCACCGATGGCTTTGGCGACACCCATCAGTGCCGATTACTGACTTATCCAGGCTCACAAGTTAGCTTTATGACTTCGCGCTTTTTTAAAAATTTGTCTCTCCTTAGAAACAAAAGCGAATTAGGGGTAGAGGGTGTGGGAAGTTCTATAACGACATATACTCGTGGCCGAGCAGTTGTTCAGCAGTCCTCGTATTTCAATTCATTCTTTGGCTTGGAGATTGATGTTCACATCATCGAGACCCTCACATCACCTATATCTGTGGCGAAAATTGCTAGTGAGTGCTGGCGACACTTACGAAATCTACAATTGGCAGACTCTTCCTTTGGCACAACTGGACGCATTGATATATTGCTAGGAGCAGATGTTTGGGGGGAAGATCATCCCAGAAGGCATTGTGAGTGGTGAGGAAGAAAGGCCCTTCGCCCAATCCACCCGACTTGACTGGGTCGTATTTGGACCTGCGACAATTCTTCTTCCTGTGACCACACCCGTATTAAGATCATTGGCAATGTGCTCGTATATGGATGAACAACGAACAGACGACTTACTACGCAAATTATTCGAGTCGGAAGGCAGTGATACACTATCTGCTACTACGGAGGCAGATCTATGTGAGGAACTCTTCAAGGCTACTACCACCCGGACTGCAGAGGGCTGTTACATAGTGCAATTTCCATTTAAGCCATATGCACTCATACTTGGTAACTTCCACAAGTTAGCGCTACGACAATTTCACACAACTGGAGCGGAAATTGGCTTTAGATTCGGACCATAGAGAGAAGTATGTGGCCTTTTTGCGAGAGTACATTCAGCTTGGTCATATGCATGCGATTTTGGATCAACCAGGGGATCCATCACAATCGTACTACATACCCCATCATGCGCATGTGAAGAAGGTGTTCCGGCAGGTGCTGATCGACGACAGACATAGGCAACGGCAACGAATTTTATGGCGAGAATCTCCAGCTGAACCATTGCTCAGTTGGCGACTGTGACTTATGGCACCGCAAGTGGACCCTATCTGGTAATTCGTGCAATGCAACAATGTGGCTTGGATAACTCTAACAAATTACCAGATGATAACCAGTCGGCAGCGGCGCGGGCGAGTAATTTGCGGGACTGGATGATTACTTGAGTAGTGCTTCGTCAACCCCACAAGCCGCTGGCAGAAGATATTGATTTCGTACTCAGGCAAGGTCACTTCCACCTACGAAAATGGCAATCTAACGATAGACATACACTGGCTCAGCTTACCAACACCCCAACCACGGATGATATTAACCTGCAGGTGGCTGAGACTACGGTGCTTGGATTAAATTGGCATCCTATGGCAGACGAGCTATTTTACAAGATAAAATTGGCAGTCCATACTCCATCTACCACGTACCGCCAGGTCCTGAGCAATACGGCGAGGCTCTGTGATCCAACTGGCATGTTGGCAACGGTCATAGTTACGTCTAAAATATTCATTCAATGACTATGGCAGGCAGGATTGGCATTTGATACACCACTTTCCAAGGACTTGCTAGACGAATGGTTAACGTTCCGCAATGACTTGAAGCGATTGGCGAACATACACATACCACGATGGATTTTCATACACCCTGATAGGATTCTGCATCTACGTGGTTTTTGCGACTCTAGCATGAAGGTCTATGCAGCTGCCATCTACCTCAGCACTACTGATGAAAATGGACAGCACTGTTCAACACTAATCATGGCAAAAACGAAGGTGGCACCCAATAAGGGTGTAATAATTCCAAGGCTTGAATTATGCGCTGCACAACTCCTCACTACGACCATGGCAGACATTAGGCAAGCTCTCGAGCTCCATATGACGTTCCATGTGGAGTGACTCCAGCTGACTCCATTGTCCTCCATTGGCTTCAAAAATCACCAACACAACTGAAGCCATATGTGACAAATCGTGTTGGATACATTCAGCAGCACTCTAATATCGGCAACTGGCACCATGTTCGCACGCGATTCAATCCGGCGGATTGCGCGAGTAGAGGCATCGGTGTTGACGCTCTACTTACACATCACCTATGGTGGCATGGCCCAGCAATTAGAGAAGAGCCATCTTTTGCGGACAACATAAGTCTGACCGAGGATGAAACTTTGGCGATGGCAACGGAACTGAAACCAATTAAGGCAAAGCTGGCAAGGCTCACTAAGAGACTTTCGCTTCAAACTCATTATCAGAGCGGAAAGGATGATGACCGAATGGCTTTCACCCCAGCGGATCTACTTATTGGCCGATCAATTGTGGCTGTTTCAGACACACTAGTACTGGAAGTACCAACACAGCGACTAAGCTATTGGCATCAATTGAGACAAATGCAGCAACATTTGAATATTTGCTAACATTACAACAACGTTCGAAATGGCACCAGGCGAGAAACGACATCAAGGTTGGCGATGTTGTTATCATCAGGCAAGATAATCTACCAGCAACACATTGGAGGCTTGGTCGGACTACGAATCTTCATCCAGGCGAAGATGGCCTTATCAGAGTCGTTACAATCAGACATGAGAAGGGCGAATGCACTCGACCGATCCAGAAACTTTGCCAGATCTTGAACATACCCGTCCTGAACATACCCGTCCAGCCGGGCAGAATGTTCCTGATTTGAATGAGACAATTTTGGGCTAGACGTCATCATTTTTTGTTGAACGCACTTGACAAGTCGAACTTGATTGCTGGACTGCTTTTTTGGTTAAAGAGAGAGGAGAGAAGTGTTTTTTGTTAGGGAATTTCCGGCATAGTATTTTGAGCTGTCAGAGTGTACAGGAGCCCTTGAAATAAAAATACATATATAGGGTTTTCCAATAAGGACTTGACAACTTTTTTTTTTTAAATAAAACGCAAACCATTTGAGATATTTCAAAAACTTTATTATCGGCTTGAAGTACAATCAAAACATTTATGAATGGAACTCGACTTCTTTATATGGCCACCGCTGGGACCATTGTAGCATTCGATTCTTCGCACCCAATTTTCAACGACTCGGCCACACATTTCGGCCGAAACGGCCGCTATTTCGCATTCAATGTTGGCTCTGAGCTCTTCCAACGTCGTCGGCGTGTTGGCATACACCAATGACTTAACGTAGCCCCACAGAAAATAGTCAAGCGGTATTAAATCGCACGAACGAGGCGGCCAATCGACTAGCTCACCATACTTACTCTTCAATAAATCGATTGTAGCGTGTGCTGTGTGGCTTGTGGCATCACCCTGTTGAAACCACATGTCATCCAAGTCCATATCTTCCAATTCGGGCCAAAAATAATCGGTGATCATGGTGCGATAACCCTGACCATCCACAGTAACGTGAAGATCGTTATCGTCGACGAAAAAATATGGCCCAATAACGCCGCCGGCATGCAAACCGCACCAAACAGTTATTTTTTGTGGATGAAGTGGTGATCCATGAAGCACATGTGGATTTTCACCTGACCAATAACGCATATTTTGTTTATTAACGGACCCATTGAGCCAAAAATGAGCTTCGTCACTGAAGATGATTTCATGAATTTCGATGAAATTCATCATCTTGGCGCATCTTCTCCAGAACCCAATCGGAGAACGTACGTCGCTTCAAATGGTGTATCGGCTTCAATTCTTGAGTCAGCTTGATCTTGTATGGGTGTAAAAGAAGATACGCAAAATACGCCAGAATGTGGTTTGAGCGATGCCCAATTCTTGAGAACGCCGTGGAATTGACTGATTTGGATCGTTTGCTACGGACGCCTGAACGGCAGCGACATTTTCGTCACTTCGACCAACCCGTTGTCTCACTGACACGGCAACATAACACAACGAATATGTAGACTCAAATTTTTGCACTAAACTTGTTATTACCTGTCTACTAGGGCGAGAATTACGACCGAAAATTGGAGTTAACGCTCTTAAAGTTGCAGTCACCGACTACGAATTTCGGTAGAAAATTTTTATAATTTGTAGACGTTGCTCGTTCGTGTACTTTACCATGATGAAAATATTGAGTTTACTGAATAATTAATAAATTAATACTGAATTAAGTGAAAGAGAGCGTTCACAAATTAAATTCAAAGTTGTCAAGTCCTTATTGGAAAACCCTTCATTTTGTAATCAGCCTTACAGTTTTGTTTTATTTAAGAACCATTCGAGGGTCTTGTACACCTATCATCATATATGCAGCTGCCGTTTGGTGGCATAAAACAACGCAGAGGTTAACGCAGGCCAAACTCAACAAACTATAGAGACTAGCCTGTGTCTGCGCAACTGGTGCAATGAAAACCACATCAACAGCTGCGCTTGAAGTTATACTAAACATCCCACCACTTCATCTGGAACTCAAGCAATGGTAAATGCATACATGCTCATCACAGAAGATGAATCCAATTCCAAACTAGTCCATGCTGCGATTCTTCATGAATTCAAGAAAAAAAACAAAGTACTACTACATGGGCACAAACCAACATTTGCCAAAGACTCACATGTATGGTATACAGATGGATCCAAAATGAAGGAGTTGGAGCCGAATTATACGGTCTTCGCACTAAGCCATCCATACGTGCCAGTATGGATACAAGTAGCTCTGTATTTCAGGCTGAAATCCATGCAATAGAGGTTTGCATTCAAGATAATCTAAACAAACATATAACAAGCAAAAACATTTATATTCTCCCCGAGAGCAGAGCAGCCCATGAAATAAAATCAAAACTGGTCTGAGATTGTCTTCAACTCCAACAACCACTCGCCACCACAAACAAATCCCGTCTGATATGGGTGGCAGGACGTAGTGGATATGAAGGCAATGAAAAGCCAGAGATGGATCCGCATCTCAATTCATGATGTCAAGACCATACTATGAGCTATTAATTAAAGCAGTAAAAGGAAGTATTAAAACCTGGCTAGAGGAAAAGAAGCTTCATTTCTGGAGAGAATCCGAAGGAAACAGACAAGCCAAAAACTTTTTGCCAAGCTGTTGCCAAAAGAAAACAAAATGACTACTACAACTAAGTAGAAGTCAGATTCGAGTGACAACAGATTTTCTCTCAGGACACTGCCGAGTGAAAAAACACCTGATGATCATGGGCATAGCACAAGACAATACATACAGACTGTGTAACGAGGACGTGGAAACAGCAGAACGCATACTGTGTGACGGCAATGGTTTCATCAAAACACGTCAACGTTACCTAGGTAAATTCTACCTCGAAGCGGCCGACATAGCTGCCAGCTCACATAAAGACGTATCAAAATATTCCCATTTGTGGCCGCAGTGATCTCGAATTCTTTATATCACCTCCCATTGCAATCTAAATCTAAATTTAAATGTATGATGGGTGCGGAAATCAACATTTCCCATAGTTTTTCACTCTGAAAATAAAAATAATTAGCTCAATTCCCAATTGAAGATTGTTTTTAAAATTGGGATTTGTGGACAGGAGAAGTGGGGTGGGATAAATTGTTAACACCCCTACAATACCCGAACAAAGAACATTGAACATACCAGGGGAGAACTTCCATGTACTAAGTTTTTGAACATGTTTTCTTAGTTTAAGCTATAGTTAAGTCACTAAGTTATAAAACCCGTCATAAACGACATAATTTTTAAGTATTGTGTTTAACTTAGAGTGCCCGCATGGGGCCAGTAAGTTAGTATAAGATAATTTTAAGTTATTTAAGCTAATTTTTAAGCATTTTTTTGTCTAGCATGTAAGAGTAAATTAAGTAATATAATAAAAATGTATATAAACTGAAACTGAAACTGATACCAGGGGAGAAAGCCCTGGAGGTTCCATTTCATGAGATTTCATGGAGCATATGATCAACAACATATTATCAAGAACAATGTGTGGGGAGGCATATTGGTAACAAGCTGATTGGCCCATATCAGCTTCCTCCAAGGGTTAACTCGAATCTCTACCTAGAATTTTTGCGAAACAAATTACCAGAACCGTTAGGTTATATACCACTGTAAAAAAAACAGCTATTGTGTACCGCACACTATGTCCATGCAATTAGAAAGATGTTAGATCGCGTGAATGTAAATTCGTGGATAAGGCGGGATGGAACCATTCTGTGGCTTTCAAGGTCTCCGGATGACGGATGAAGGACATTGTTTACTCGTCAGAAATAAGAACATTGGTTGACTTGAACCATAAGATTGGCGAGGCAGCTGGACATGGCAGAATGGACATTGTTAGAAACTTTCAAAGACAAGTTCTAGCGTACACGAAGCAATGGTTTGCACTTTGAAAAAGTGATACTGTATAATACAAGGCCGCGTAAAATTAATCACCCTGTCGGAAGATGGTATAATTTTTTAAAATGGCGTCGTACGTCAGTTATATTTGACATTTGTGAACTAGACAGCTGCAGTATACAGACAGACAAGCAATGGAGAGATATACTCTGCAAGAGCGCCAACTATACAAACATTTCTCGGCGCTTAGTTACTCGACTCGAACAGAGTGGAACCACAGGAAACCATGCAGAGCATGGCCGCCACCAGTCTGCTCGTTCTGTTGAGAATATCGCGGCTGTGGCTGCGGATGTCGCTGGGAACGAAGAAACATCAACCAGACGACGGGCAACTCAATTGGGCATCACCAGACGGACCCTACGGCGAATTTTAGTGAAAGACTTATGTTCCCGTACAAAGTGCAAACAATGCATCAGTTAATGCCTCCTGACCGTCAGTCACATGTGAATTACTGTAAAGCCATTCTCAATCTCAACAACGAAGAGATCGTTTTGTGTCGAAAATAATCATGAGCGACGAGGCGCATTTCCACTTAAGCGGTTACGTCAATAAGAAAAATCTTCGTTTCCCGGGCATTAAAAATCCGCGTGTGATGCACGAAGAGCCATTACATACACTGGAAGCATCTGTGTGGTGCAGCGTTCACTGGCCGTATTTTTTTTAGGACGCCATCGGCAAAACGGTCACTGTTACTGGCGAACGCTTCAGGGACATGATAAACGACTTCTTACTGCCGGAGTCGGATGAGCGGGGCTTTGTGAACATGTGGTTGCAACAAAACGGTGCAACCGCACACACATCACGAGCCAAAATAGATATTGTGAACGAAGCGTTTTCTGGTCGCGAAATCCCCCGTTTTGGCGATTTGGCATGGCCAGCAAGATCGCCTGATTTAACCATCCCAGACTTCTTTCTTTATGGCTACTTGAAGTCGCGGGTTTTTACCAACAAGCCTCCAATAATCGCAGTCCCTAAGGAGAATACTAGACAGGAATGCGAACAGTTATCATCGAAAATCTTGCGAAAAGTCATGTGATAAAACGGGCAGAAATGTGTACCAACACTGGCGGCAGCCACTTGTATCATCTTTTCCCCTTAACAGAAACAATTGTAAAGATCCAAATAAATATTTCCATTGCTCAAAAAGCAAAAAAGTAAAAAAGTAATTCAAAAACAAAAATGGATGATTAATTTTGCGCCACCTGTACAAGGTTTGATGAAAAACATAAAAATAAAAATGTAAAAGGTGTTTTTTTTAGAGGCTTAGTTTTTAAACTGGCAACACTGTCATTTGACAGTTAAAAGTTGATTTGTAGTTGGTACGTTTTGCTATTTTACGATGAATAAATTAACGCCAGAACAACGCTTGCAAATTATGCAAACTTATTTTGAAAACCATGGTTCAGTTCGCCAAAATTATCGCGCTCTACGTCCATTTTACGGTCGACATAATCGTCCATCTGAGTAAGTTATTCGGAACACGATGAATCGTTTTCGCACCACGTACACTCTATTGTATAATACGCATTACGCATCCACAAAGACCGCAAACAGTGCGAGCAAAATAAGTTATTGCCGTTGTGGAGCGCAGTGTTGAGGAGAATCCTAAAGAGTCAATTCGCCATCTTGAACAATAATCGGAGCTATGCTCATCCACTTTGTGGAAGATTTTACAGAAAGATCTTGGCTTAAAAGCTTGTGCAAGAGTTGAAACCACGACACCATTATACGCGTGATTGGTTCGGTGAATGTGAACATGGTTCAGCTTGATCCTCATTTTGAACTTAGATAAGTGGATATGTAAACAAGAAAAATTGCCGAATTTGGAGTGGGGAAAACCCAGAAGCGTTTGTCGAGTCGCCCTTACAACCATGTAAACTCACTGTTTGGTGTGCTTTATGGTCTGGTGGGATCATCGGCATATATTTCATTACCGTCAATTGAGAGGGCTATAGAAACATGATTTCTGACTTCTTCGTTCCTCAATTGAATGGCATTGACGTGACAGAGCTTTGGTTTCCACAAGATGGCGAAAATTGTCACACGGCTCGCGACAGTATCAATTTATTGCGGGAAACATTTGCTGAGGGCTTAATTTTGCGTAATGTACCTGTGAACTGGGCTCCATGATACTCGATCCTGTGATCTCACACCTTTAGATTACTTTCTTTGGGGGTATATGAAGTCACTAGTCTATGCCGATAAACTAGAGACGTTGGACGATTTAGAAGTCAACATGCGCCGTGTTATTGCTGATATACGGCTCCAGTTGCTCGACAAAGTTGTCGAAAATTGGACTTTACGATTGCGTTTCATTCGAGCTAGCCGTGGCGCGCATATGTCCGGTATCATATTTAATGGCATAAAGCTAATATCATAGACATTAACATTAGGTTCAAGTGTTTTATTTCATATTGAATTTGTATAGCTCTAAAAACACATTGTCAGATTGACTATCTGTATAAAAGGTGTTGCCAGTTTAAAAACCAAACCTCTAAAAAAAACAATTTATATATTTGTTTTTCCTTATGAGAGGCAAATATTCCTATTTTTCATTGTAAATTCACTTTAATTTTTTTAATATGCTTCAAGCTCACTGATGTTTTTTTTTGTTAACGATGTTGAAGGTTGTCCTGCGGATTAACTCTTGTAGGCGATGTAGCTTTCAGACCGAAAATTACGACGTTGTAGCTATGTAGCTAAACATCAGGCTATTTGAGTCTCACGTGTGCTTAGTAAACACCAGGCAATTAATGCATGTGTAAATGGGGGATGGAGGTGGTTCTGGCCTTTTTTCCCGCCTTTTGCGGTGGCCCCTTTTCGCGGCTTTACAAAAACTCCCGACCGTTCTGAAGTTTCCGGATTTTTTTTTGTTTTTTTAAAAACCCTTAAATTTGGCGGCATACAATATGTCCGCGTATGGTTAAAGTGCGAAAACGGTTCCGAACAGAGCTATGACACGACCTTGCGCGCCGAATGTCTAGAATCAAAAACAAAATTCAAGTCCCACGGATTTACATTTCATCTGGTCGTTGCCGCAATCTAACGGGGTAGTAAAAAGTATAACACTGTCCCCCTCAAAAAGCACCTTTAGCTCTGGCCAGAGCACCATCTACATGTTTGTTAAAATACAGAAACTGATCTAGCCAGATTTCGAGGTATCTAACTACATTTCGACAGGCAAGAGGCTGTCCATGTTGTCCGATGATAGAGAAGTTTCGCCAATTTTTTCTGGTATCCCTAGAGGCTCCAAACAACGGCGTCCTAAAGAGAATGGTTTCCGACTTCTGAAAGTTGATTTTCAACTTCCAGTCATCGCAAAATCGTCTTATCTGATCGAAGTCACGCTGCAAGAGAGTATTAATGACCTCGATTTTTTGACCTGAGGAAGATATGAGGAAGTGAACCTAACAAGTCGCTTGTATAAATGTTGAATAGGATCGGCGAATTGACCGCGCCTTGCTGAAGACCATTTTTAATTTGAAATATTCCAACAGAAGTCACATCACAATTTTTCACGATGAACTGTCTATTGGTTAGCATATTATAAAGAATGTACAAGAGTGGTTTACTGATCCCCAGCCTAGTCAGATTATAGAAAAGACCCTCTAACCATACGGTGTCGAAAGCCTTCTCCAAGTCAACAAGGCAGGCACCAGTACATTGTTTTTTGCCTTTATTCCATTGGATATCGGACACCAGTTTAGACGCGGCATGTGAGATATCATGTCCCGCCTTAAAACCGAATTGATTATCCGGAATAGTTTATTTATTTGCGGAAACATATCCGGGTTGCTGGTGTTTACTTCCCGAACCTTGTTGTTCCAATAGAAACTTACAGAAATTCTGTAATTCTCTTTTATTAGCGTTTGAATATTTTTAATCGACGACTTCAGTGTCCTAATCTCCGGGTCTTGTCGGTCAGTTAACTGTCGTACAAGTCTTTGAGTCTTGACAGCAGTCTACTTTTCTATCGATGCAGTGCGTCAATAGTAGGATTGCGGAACAGGTTGTACGTCGATACCTCTGCATTGTAGTGTCCATAGTTTGTTTAATTGTCTCGTCCATTTGTTTTAGGTAATTGTCGATCTCCTCGTTTGACAAATTCCTATTGGACGGTGGTTGGAGCGTGTTCGAAGAGAGCGCTCTTTTCAAGGTTGCGGAGAAGCGTGTCCATCGAGTCTTACTGTAGTTGTAAGAGTATCTTTGGACAAACTCCTCCAATTCCGCAATTTCGTTCGGAACTGTAATTTCGGTGCTAAAACCGCAATGGTCACTGTCATACACGAATGTGCGCAGACAGTTTAGCGTTTGTAAATTCGTACCTGTCAGACGTATGCGTTCGTCGTACAGCAGCAGATCCAAATAAGACCCGCTTCTGGGAAACGACAGGTTATCCGTCGCTTTAAGACCGAGTCTGTGCATGACATCGTGCTGACCCCACCAAACGAGTAGTAGGTTCCCTCTAGTAATTGGCAAATTATTTCCCCAATCTCTGTGTCTAGCGTTGAAATCCCCTCCGATTATAAAATAATTCTCTCCCAATTCCAGCCTCAGAAGTCGAAAAACCGTGTCGAGCTCTGTAATGAATAGAGTGGATTGTGAAGCCTCAGGTGCATAAACAGAGGCCAAGTACAGCCGCTTTCCACTGCGGAGCGGGATGTAAATGACGACTGCCTCCAACACCCGGAACCTGCGCAACAGACCCTTGTACACTCTGTGAAATTTTATACCTTCTTTAATGAAGATCGCGACACCGCCTCCACGTTTGGATCTGGGCCAATTTCTTCTTCTAACAATATAATTTTTGTACTCGAGTTTGTGCTTATCGGTTAGCTTGGTTTCGCTAGCGAAAAGCACATCAGGAGTTTGGTCTTGTAGCAATTTAAACATCGCGGCTCTGCATTCGATCCTAATCAGTGAATTAACATTCACCGCAAGGACCTTCAAATTTTGCTCCACCATGTGCGTACCCATTACGACATGTGTTGAGTTAGGCCCGGCAGCAGCACGTAGATCTGTTCCACCCGCTTGACCCGTGCTTGCACCTGCTTTTGCAGCTGAGCCATCTACCGATTGCGAGCAAGATGGCCAGCATGTTAGGTGCAGCTTCCGTTGGTCTCGGCGTTGGCGCCGGAGAAGCAACAGTCGTTTACTGTACCGTATCCCCCCTACCTGACGCTATCTGGGCGTAGGAAATTTTGGACGTGACGGCTGGTGTTTGAAACCGAACAGGTGAACGTTTGACCTCCACCTTCTGCTGCCGAGCCAGTTTTGCTTTCTTAATGTCGGCGAACTTAGGACAACCCCGATAGTTTGCGGTGTGTCCCACGTTCCCACATAATACGCACGAGAGCTGCGTCCTATCAGATGCTCCGTCAACACCCAGAGCACACTCCTCGGAGCTGTGGTTCCTTGCGCACTTCACACATCGAGGCTGCATTTGGCAGTTCGACGCGGCGTGCCCGAACCTCTGGCAGCGAACGCATTGTATAACGCCTTCGCTAGTTTTTAGTTTTTCCCAGTGAACCACCTGATAGTCTAGGACATTGATACTCCTAAGACTATCCAGACAGCTTTCGGGACTGAGCTGCACCAGGAAGAACGGCAGACTCCGTTTTTCCCGCCTCTCTCTAGCTGTGGTAAATGGCTTTACCTCTACAAACTTGAGTCCTTCGCACTCCTTCTCTTTGAGCAGTGCCAGGATCTCCTCAGGATCAGAAGACGATTCCAACCCCTTCAGCAGCATCGATTGCCGCTTTTCACACTTCGGTGTGAATGAGAAGTGCTCCGTCGTCGTTTCCTTTAAGAGCTCTTTCACTTTCTCGTAGCCCTCCACTGTATTACAGTGGATGGCATGACGATCGTTCCCCAATCGCTTAATATTAAAATTACTTCCAATTACCAACTTACATAGGTCTTTGGTTGCATTCACCCCCAATTTATAGGTGTTGATAGGAGGCACCTTCTCCCTCTTCTTCGTCTGTTGCTGCTGCTGCTGTTATTGTTGGGATTGCTCATGCTCTTCCCTCTTCCTTCTGACCATTTGCTGTTCTTTAATGGCCTGTACCCTTTGCTGTAACATTTTTATGCTGCTACTTATAGATTCGATTTCCTCCTCTTGCTGCCAATGAAGCGAAGTTGTTTCCTGCCCTCACCCCACCAAGCTTTACAGGGGACGTTGGTATGGTGGGACGTTGTGCCAAATTAGAGGTTGGCTTTAGCTTCCTCTTTCTCTTTGGCTTTTCTTTGGCGTTTGGCTCGAACCACTCGAAGCCTTACCTGATCTCTCAGCCGATCCGACTACTAGCATAGCGGACCGCTCTTCACAATCCATCACTTTTAAGCAAACACTTTTTTATTAAAAATTGTCTTTTTAAATTAATTAAATAATAAAGACAAAAAAAAAACTTTCCTTGAGGCTGGGAAGCGAACTCACAATCTCCAGATTTATTGTCCGGGTCTTTATCACCTCGGCTACTTGGAGAAACCACTGCCTAAAAGTAGCCTTATTATTTTTCCGCACTTTTAAAGCCGAAACAAAAAACACGTGTAATCTCCCTGGAGGTCTATGAACGACTGCAGGTAAAGGGCTACTTGAACTGACATACACAAGTGTATCTATTCAGCCTTGACTATAATATGTTTGGTTTAATCATTGGTTTAATCATTCTTTTTTCTCCTTCTCATTAGTATTTTTCTTTCTTCTTTCTAAATTACTTTATTTTCATGATTAAAATCTCTTCTTTTTTTTTAAATACTGCTATCAATTCTTAAAATAAAATTATGAGGTGGAGTGACCCTTAACCCCACCTCATAATTTTATTTTATTTAGTTTCGCTCCAACAAATTGAAGTGGCATTCCACACATACTTAAATACTAAATGTCAGCAATCTTTCTTATACTTTATATTTAGAACATGAATTTTTATATTTACATATATATAGTGAATTATTTGGTTGTATCTTAAACCTATAAGGGAATAAATACTAAATATTACTACTACATAGATACCAACGGATAAAATGAGTGCTGATATTTTCACCAAAAACTTAAAGAATACCAAGCATAGTGAATTTACAAATATGGTAAGACTAAAATATCTGATGTTGAATTGTGTACTAAAATTAAAATAAAGTGAAACAAAATTACAAACTCTAAAATGAAATATTCAATTAAATAATTGCTGATATTATTTAGATCACTTGTTGCCAGTTTTGACAAATTTTACGGAGACTGCTATTATTTTGAGGATTTTGATAGAATTTTTTTTCACCTTAGAAGGTAATTGAAAAATAAGGCCTTGGCGTAAAATAGCTTAGAGATGCCATATGGCCCTCGTCATACCACGCTTGCTGTGAAAGCTTGCTGTGAAAGCAAGTTTTTTCTTAGTGATTTTTGGTTTGCGTTAGAGCAAATATAACATCGAGCCTTACAGTGACATCGAGTTGGTCAGAAATGTTCGCATTTGTCACTTTAGTTGGCAAATGCAAGCAGTTGACCAAAGGCAATGCTTTCTAGAGGGCTTTATTCCATGAGCTCCAGGTCCATCCCGGACTGTAATACCATCTATTTAAGTAGGTGAATTGCATTTCAGTCGTCTTTGATTCGTGGAAGTTACTTACCACTATAGGGCGCTATCTAACGTGAAGTCTCCTTTTACTATGTTGTCTCTCCGAGACCTTAGATGGCAATGCTTATCTGAGTAAACAATGCAAACTTATTATGTATACAATGTCCTATACCACCTCAAAGCATTGATTTCCGATTGTGACGTACTGCCCAAGCAGTTGGTATTGGCTGTATCTATGGTCGACAGCATGTTTACGTTGCTTTACCCTTTTTATCACTGATACATAGGTTTTCAGGAGACTGATTCCTCTATGGTTTGGTTTCAATCCGTTTCAATCCGAGACCATGCTTCCGAGATATAAAGAGTTGTCTACTTTTTAGACTTCCTGTTCAGCAATATTGAGTTTGAGGACTATGCTGAAATTTTTTAAGCCCCCACTTTATACACTTCTTCGCCTTAGGTTCTAGATTTTGAGCCACCATATGAGAGTGTATGAGTCAATAGCAAAGCAGAGCGGACGTCGTTATGTGGTCGATTTAGAAGGATCCAGTGCGAATGCCTGTCTGCTCGTTGTCGAGGGTTGTATCTAAATGTTCATTTATTCATTCTTTTGTAATATGATTGTATCTTTTATCTTGACTATAATCGGGAGGAAAATATAAACCTCTCTAATTTCCACAATCGCACTTTCTACACTTTTCAAGTGTATAAGTTTGGCCAATGTGTTTGAACCTAAACTTGATTGCTGTTATTATATCGGTCATACTAGGAGCGTCAGTACTCCTATATAGGTATGTATATCCTTTTTGAAATTCAAGATTTTATCAAAATCGTATAGGGTTATAATTGCGTATTCTCTTCATCTGGTGAGCTGATACTCATCCGAAAACAGAAGGTTACATTAAATTTTTTTACCGGGTTTTTTTTGGAGTTCCGACCACCGATGAGATCATAGTAATATTATAAATAGACAGTTCGATTGTCGCATATGCTTCTTCTGCCCTTTAGGCAAGCGGGCCAATATCAATTTTGTCCGATATCGTGTTCACGCCCGCTTCGGATGTCAGAAAGGCAGTTTCTAAAGCGGATACTAATCACAATTTGATGTTCGCCATCTGTCAATTGAGATGCAGCTAACATTAATTTCTTTTCCAATTAATACATAGGAAGAACAAGACACGATATTTTGTGAAACGACTAGCAGATACATTCGTACAAACCCCACCAAAAACGAATAGCGAACGAGTGAATTAGCAATAGCGTCAGCTCGAATTAATTCGAAGATGAGATTGAGCTAACCTTAGGAAGGCATAAATAGTAAAGCATCTTCCTGCACCAGTTATGGTAAAAGTACATTGAAGCCGTACCCAAAATGTGCTGTCAAGGATGGTGTCTAATAAACATATTAATCATCCATTTCCTTGGTAAACTATCGGTAAACTGTCCCTTGTCAAATCTAACCGATCCTTCATTCAATAAGTCCTCCATTAGATGACACTTAAATCGTTGTAAATGCATTCAATTGGAAGAGTGGAATTTCTTAGCAAGAAGGAACTACTCTAAAATCAATTTGAAAGTTTCCTGGAATATATGTAGATGTATCTACTGGAAAACAAGCAGAAAAAAAATTCTAGTGGAAATAGAGAACATTTTCCAGAGCACCCAATACAGACCAAATTCCAAAGGCCCTCACACAAAAATGTCATAAATTATGGCTATATGCTCTGCAGCAGCACACAAATGGTCCTGCACATTAAATACGGAGAAAACCCGTTCAAATTTTAATCATTGGAAAGAATAAGAACAGTAGCCGACTCCGGTCATCATCGAGGAGAGCACTAGAATGAAAATCCTGTAGCGTAATGAACATTAATTTACGGTGGTCTCAGCAAGAACTTAATTTACGATGTTCATTGTGTTCCGTGATGGAATATGTTAGGGCCAGAAACTCCCACAATGCAAAAGGTAAAACGAGGCTAAGTGCAGTAGAAGAGAGTAAAGGCACCACGTGATCCCATTGGGTGCAATCCTCGTAGCCTGAATGGAAGAATGGCAGGATGGCAAGCAAAATCCTTTTTTGATTCAGTATGGTTGGCTGCCTTTTAAAATTGACTTCCCGCGCATTTACACAGTGTGGGTTCACGAATAAACCACTGTCAGCTAGCCCAGTGGAAGTTGGTTTTGTACATTGGCCAACGTATTGTTTCGTTGCGGAAATGTAGCGTGTTGCGTTGGAAAATTCAGAAAAAAAATAGTAAGAGAAAATGGAAAAACAATATCAAACGGAACAGTTTATGGAAAAAAAACATGGAAGAGCCCTTCCGTTGTTGTGAAAATAATTAGTATTCTCGCTGGGCAAATATGATGCGGAAGGCTTCATGGGTTGTATATAAGTGTGGCAGAAATGGAACATGCAGTTGCATCGATTGGTTGTCAAACAATCAGATGTGCCTTCTTGGACCACTGAGTTTATTTGATATCATTTAACACAAATTTGATGATGATGGAATGCCCTAAGAAACTGGCGTATTATTGTCTACACACTTCGTTTCAAATAATGCACGGGCTTATGTTTCTGCAATACTTCGCATAATATATATTCTAAACCATTGTACTGTTGTACCCCCGGAACAGTAGTTAAGTAACATTTCGCAATTCTGTCTAGTAGCTAAAGCTATATCATCCGCATATGCCGCTCTAGCTATTTTTAGCCTTTCAACTGTTCTCAGCTCTTTCCAGAAGCTGACAATGAAGGAGTACTAGTAGATCTCTAAGCAGTTTGACGTTATTTGTTTTTGTTTATGTTATTAGAACGTGAAGGCTTGGTAACGCTGATAACGCTGTAAATGGCCCTGGTCAGGCCGGAGCTGGATGTGTGTACAACTATTGAACTAATCATTCCATATTGGACAACATCCGAATTATTGCTGTCTGCATATCCGACAGATTTTCATGTGCATTTCCAGGTCGGCATATTCTAAGGTGCTTCAATTATTATTCTTTTTGTCTGTGCAACCGATATCCATCTGTATCTTTTGCTTGGAGAGTTCTCGAGTTCAGTTCTTCTTTATTTTGCAAATGTGCTTGCCAGCGGAGGGAATTTCACTGTGGAAGTCAAGCATTACATCGGTTGCAAGCCCGAATATTAAGTAAATGCTATCAGATTTAATATTTCTGCTAATTTAAAGAACTTTTTTCTTAGTCGTACAATTCATTCGATGGCGCACTACTCAGTATGGAATAAATAACTATTGAAAAGGTAGTACCAATATCCTTTTACGAAGTAGAGACCACTGGTGTTGATTTTTGGGTACTCTTCCATCGACATTATTGCCGGATGTCGAAAGATTTTTGAAAAGATCTTAACTTGATCTATGCTGTGGTAGTTAAAATGTGTGTAATGAAAAACCTGCCTTTGGTCTCAGCTTTGACTCTACCTTGGGAATTCTTCTGTAGAAGTGCTGTGCTTTGTGCGATCCCAGTTATTCCTGAGTAAGTCACAGTGATTCAATTAAGACTTTTAGTCAGACTTACCACAATGTAAAGGGGATGTGGTGACATATTCAGCAGATCGTTTCCGTTTTTCTCAACCGAGCTTGGGACTGCCCATGGTAGAGTTAACTTAGTCATGTTAAGATAGCTTACTGGATGCAGATCTTATTAAATTTACATACCAAAATTCTGCCATTCATAATAATTAAACCATAGAAAGAGTCTACTCACGCCTGTCCTGGGACAAGACAAAACTAAACAAGTGATCCACATCAACCTGGTAATAAAACGTATTAATCTAAAACTGGCTCATTGGACCAGCTTACCCGAAATCTTTCTGATAGTCTCTATGGCCAGCCCAAACGTGCAGGCATACAAAATGCTGTCAAATTTATCCCTTGCCACCTGATCATTGGTCATTCAAATTATTGAAATTTACATTTGTCATTTCCGGAGTATTCTATCACAAAATATAAATTCCATATAGAAGGTGGTCAAACTCATATGGAGTTTTGAACCAATTCCATGCTGGACGCCAACAACTCGGGCAGCAGGAGGATGTCCATCTACTTCAAAAAGAATACCTGAAGCAATTGAGGGCTTTTTATTCAAAATACTTCGATAAAAGAACAAATAGAAAGGCCTCAACGAACGGCAATAAAGCCAGTTATTCGTTTGGTTTCAAAGGCCACGCAAGCACCCAGCCGATAGAAGAGATTTTGCAGTAAACCTTTGGAGGTTATAAATAAATACAGGGAACCATTCTGATAACCAGCAAGCAATAATGAGACTGACGTCTACCGGTAACTTCATGGAAGGATACTATTTCAAGGCAAACGACGTATAACTTTCGGTATCAACCAGTCTGTAAGAAGAAGTAAAGATATACGGAGATGCAACTAATGAAGGCTCAAACTATCAAAACTTGCAGCAAAGTGGGCAAGCTCTTCACTACTAACTTGATTGCTGCTGGCCCGATCCAATTTGTAGCACACTCAGTACTTTCCTAATCAGTAGATGCTGCCAGCTTGAGCAATATTGAATCCCTTATCACAATTGCATCACAGGATCTGCGACAGCAGAGCACAGGTCTTAAAGAGGCTTTAGAGCTTCTGATACTAGCATAGCCGGCCCCCTATCTCCAAAGATCTGACTCATTGGGTCAACTCCTGGTCAGTGTGAATATACACAAGTATATACCACATATGTGTGGATATGAAGCAATGATACTAATATTAGCGGCTCACGTTACTCGAAAAACTCAGACGATTTTCGGTACATAGAATGTTAGGACTCTTAACAGATTAACAACACGCAGAAACCCTAAGTTTGCGCATGAAGTCTTCAGATTCTGGGAAGCGAACGAGAGTCTTGTGTGACATGACATCATAAGCCAGATATTCGCTCACGCTCCCATATGAAGGAAATAAAATCTTTGCCAAAGATTGCTTTTACGAATTTCTCGACGAAGACTTTTCTGGATTAGTCTCCATTTATCAAAAAGATGTATGCTGCCAATACTACCCCAGTAGACCATTGGTTACATGGTCAGTAAGCTTTTAAAAACACCGTATCAGCTAGGTTTGACCCGACCACCGCAATACAATCCTCGTTTGACGAAGAGCGCATGCAGTGAAGCAAGAGTGGTGCTGCAAAGAAGGAACGAGGACTGCTCACAAGCTCTATGCCAAAAGAGACGATCGACGACATGAAAAGGATTCAGAAGAAATTTCCAAGAACCCAAATACCAACCAGAACTATTCAGAGTCAAGGAAGGGAACTTACGAGTGCATACCTTTAGTAGTAGAGTCACAGCCGGTGCTGAATATTGAAAAATTGTTTCCGCAGATTTTTAAATGCGATGACAAGCAGCATTTCGCTGCCAAGCAGAATGAATCATCCAATGTAGATAATAATCGACAGTAACTTTAGCCACATCGGAAAATAAGTGATCTGTATAGCGATATTTAAACTGTATACCAGTAAGGCTGCAGGAGCAGACGGACATCAGTCGAATTATTTAAATAATCGGAGATTAAGTAGGAATGAAACATACATCAACTCATCTACGGAATATGGTCGAAAAAAGGCATGCCCTGTGCATAGTATTTCAACATCGCTTGCCTGATCTTCAATAATGGATACCTTCTAAACTGTACCAACTATAAAGGAAACGGTCTCCATCATATCGTGTTCTCGATTTTATCTACCGTACTGTGTGAACTTTTAAGCGTTTAAAAACCTGATAAGGTTTATCGTTGAGCCATACCAAAGCTTAGCATCTATGGCAAACACGTCTGTGAGTGTAATATGACAATGAAAAACGTTCATTGTTTAATAAGAGTCGATAATGACACCACTAAGGCGCTTCATATCAGAAAAGGATTTCGACAAGGTGAGGTGCTGTGAAAAGATTTAATCAACATCATGATATGGCACAGAACTCACTGACCGGTATCATTATTTTAAAAGTCTGTACGATTGCTAGCATAAGCTAACGACATACATAGAGATAATAGGAAACGAGTTATTAATGATGCGCTTCTGGCCATTGAAGCAAAAGCGGCCGAGATGGATTTCTTGCACGCATTGACGGCAAACCATAACTTTTAGGTGGTAATAGACATTGTCTACCTGGGCCCAGTTGTAAATTCTAAGAATGGCACTACTGTAAAGATCAAGCAAAGGAACACTACTGCCAATTTTTGTGTTTTTTTTTTAAAGTTGTAAGAAAGCAACTGAAAAATTAGTTTTTCTGGTGAGTAACGAAGAAAAGATTGTAAAAGACCCTTTTCGTCACAGTTCTACTGTATGATGCTGAAATTTGGGTTTTATCTAGGGCTGGCCAAAATGCATTTGGTTGCTTCAAGAGAAAAGAGCGGAATAGGGGGACTAGATTAGCAAAAGTTTGCACAAGAGAGACATGTTTGTTGAGGCCCAGGTCCATCCCCGAACTGTAGTATCACCAAAAGTAAGGTTAGTAAACTTATTGGCATTCATCGGGATTTTACCTGCAGCTTTGGTGTTACTTCATAGCGCATTTGTAGGTGTGACAACTAATACTAAGATTATCAGTTATATTCTTACATTCTCAATCTGCAAGCAAGTTTCGAGGCTACTGTTCCTATTTGTCATACATAACTACACCTCTGGTTTATGCTTGTGTGAATGCATTGCTGCTTGAAGACTATGCCTTAATAGAATGCAAAAGATTTACTATCGATTTTTCTTCGGTTCAAATTTTCAGTTGCTAAGAGGAACAACTCATCTGTATCTATTTGTATCCATCTTGTGTGTAGTTGGGCAGACTAAAATTTTGGAAAGTCAATGGGATCAACTATAATATAACTGCAACCACCACAATCCTAAAGAGATACAATAGTACCATCATCTAAATAACAAACTTTAATTAAGTTAGTCCCTACCTTCAATTACAGTGAATCATAGTCAGTTTCGAAACTAAATTTTGTTGAATATTTAAAAATTATTTTCAATAATTCCAACATTAATACGCACATATTCACATGCAGTCTCTTCATTTCCTGTGGGTAGTATAAATTCAACGAATAGTTTTCGAGTAAAACCGATTTCCTTATATTCGTATGTATTACTCCAAATGGAAATGAATATATCCCAAATGTACGATTCGTAGATATCAATTTTCGAACTTCCACAATCAATAAATTTAATTTGAACTTTCCAAACTTTTGCCACAAGAAACGTTTTTGATATGCCAGAGGAGACTCACTTGAAAGAGAACCTTAAAAGGCGAAGGATACGAGTAGGTACACAGAATATTTGGGAAGAAAATGGAGTGTGCATATCGACACACGTTCTTACCCTTCGCAAAGGCCAGACCGGAAATATTTTAGTTTATGATCTCTTGCCACATAATAAAGAAACATTTCCTTTACCACAAATAACCGGGTAATTCCGAAAAAGTAAGTAAAGAGAAGAAGAAGAATAAAAGTATCTTTAACCATTGAAACGTACATAAAATTTATACTCAATATTATTTCATCCTACTCGTATACGTTTTTGTGTATTTTTGAACTTTGAGAACGATGTGAAAATATTGTAGATGCTGGAGAATTTTGAAATACTTTTTGCTTTTAATTGAAAAACTTGTGTTTCGAAATGTTGACATCTGTTTAAGACTGGGCATAAATGGCCGGGAAACGAAAAGTTGTTCATACGTAACAACCTGATTAGGATACGACTATTTTTGGACTAGAGTATGGTCAGGATAATGTCAATGTTGTTCAGATTGAAATGAGAGCTTTAAACGAAGAGCAGGCTCGGTAACGCATATGGAAATACGGATAGAAGAAACTACCACCCTAGCGTTACAAAATTAAAAGGTGAAGTGAAAATCCAATATTTAAAATGCGGTGCGAGTTGCACACTTACTATATGTATTTAAATCCATCTTTCAGCTTCGCCACCTTACTTTATGAATCTGTACTATATTCTTATGCCCATATACTCGTAATGCCTTCTACTACAATACTACCAGAAATCTGGTTGATACGCAAGTATGAGTAAAAATACCACTACAACGCCGAATTTTTCTGACTAGCCTGTCAGATGTGGAAGAAATGCTTTCAAATCCTTGCTTCCCTATACTCAATGTGCACTTGAATTGAATCATGCGCTGCCAACTTCTGTAGTAGGTACTTGCTTACTTAGATGGAGCTACAGTTCGGGGTGAATCTAGGCCTCAAATAGCAAGCCTCTCCAGTAAGCCCAGTCTTTAGCTAACTGCCACCAGTAACGCACTCCAAGTCGTTGAGGTCCACTTCTACTTGTACATGCCGCCTAAGATGAGATCTTCCTCTACTGCGTTGTCCCTCCGGGTTAGATTCAAAGACCCTGCGGACATTGGTGTACATTCGCTCTATATGTCCTAGTCATCTCAGTCGACTGATGCTTAGTTTTCTGTCGATGTCGTTGAATTTTCTCCCCCAAAGTCCGTTAACGTAAACGGGAACGCATATTTTCCGAAGGATTTTGTTCTCGAAACGACGGAAGATATCTTCATCTGCATCGATAGTTTCCATTCATAGGCGCTATAAAGTAGAAATGTGATGATCGAGGTCTTATATAGAGTCTCCTTAGTTCTCTGGGATAGGACCTTACCGCACAATTGTCTTCTTAGCTAAAAGAAATAGCGATTTGCAAGAGTGATTCCTAATTTTATTTCTGCTGAGGGGTTATTGGTAGAATTTGTAACAGAACCGAGGTAGCCAAAGTTCCTTAATACCTCAAAATTACAGCTGACGACTATGACATTCTGTCCACTTAATTGATTTTATGTGTCCCTTCTTTCTGACAGTATACCATATACTGGTTTTTGTCCTCATGTACCGCTACACCCACTTTGACAGCTTTCGTTTCAATAATAGCGAACTCACCGGTGAGATCCCGCTGTGGTATCCCAATTACGTCGGTGTCAGGAATAGTTGCACAGATTTTTCAGAGACTGTGCCTCCAGCATTCGCTCGTGAGTTCCGCAGAATTCTTTCTTATATGATGTTAAATAAGTCACATGATAACGCGTCACCTTGTCTAAAACCTTTTTTAACATATAACGTCTCGGTTAAGTCGTTACCGACCTTGATCGAGAAGGGAGCATTCGCAATCTTCATTCTTCACAAACGGACGAGTTTGGCAGGAATACCTAAACTAGACATGGTGTTATAGCCAGGTTTCTAATCGATGAATAGATGGTGGATATCGATTTGGACATCTTGAGTTTTGTGGTCTTCCCTGGT
Source organism: Volucella bombylans (assembly GCA_949129095.1). NCBI lineage: Eukaryota > Metazoa > Arthropoda > Insecta > Diptera > Syrphidae > Volucella > Volucella bombylans. The sequence continues at coordinate 184,799,844 of OX422140.1, read as the reverse complement.
CTGAAACCGCACTGATAGGGACCAATCGGGTTGTAGAGGAAGAGTTTCAGACGTTCACGAAATATGGAAGATAAGGTCTTGTACTCGGGTTTGAGGAGACTTATACCTCTATAGTTCGCGCAGTTTTTTGTGAATTGTTATATCGTACTGAGATTCAGTGTATCAAGCATGCACACCTCTGGCCGCATCTGAGAAATGAGTTTGTGTATGCTCTCCACAAAGTCATTTCCAACAGCTTTGAATACCTCAGCCAGTAAGCCATCATGTCCAAGGGCTTTATTGGATTTCAGTTTAGGTATTTCTATCCTTACTTCATTTTGGTCAGGTGGACGAATTTTTTGACTATGATCTTCTAAGTTAAGTGCCTGACAGAGGGATGTTGGTCGTTTTCGCCATTATTCAGTTTGCAGAAAAATTGTTTATATATTCTCAGCACGGACAGTAACTCTACTACAAGGTTTCTGTCATCATATCTACAGGTTTCTGTACGAGTCTTCTTGCCTTGACAGGTTCTTTTTATCTGTTAGTAAAACTTCATGTTATTCCTGGAGTACAACTTCTTGATATATTCGATCGCGTGCCTCTCGTGCTCTTTTTTCTTCTTCTAGGGAAGCCAATGTACTTCCCGTTTCTTCTGCTCGTAGAGCTCGCAACCGGCTCCTATCGTTCGTTGCGGCGTGGATTGTTTAGTTGCATGTGCTTGCCGGCCTTCTTCGTTAAAAAAGGGATTTCTTGGTTTTAGTCGAATGAAATCCAGCACATAAGTTGCGGCGTTGCCGATGGCACGTTGGCAGCGTTTCCACCGGTCTTCGGTACTTGATGCTGATGCCGTAAGAGTTGTTGAGAGATTTCGAGATACGCGTTCGGCGAAGATGATGGCTGTCTTTTGCTATTGCATCTTTACTGCGTTATATCTTCTCACATTGATTCTTCTTTATTGTGGCGCTTGGGAGATCCGAATTCGTAGGTGGTGATCCGAATCAATGTTGGCTGCCAGTGTTGATGAATTGTGTTGTGCAGTTTCTCACTTGGTAACCGCAGATGCACGTAATGTTGGTAAAGCGTTTGCCTAATTGGGCATCGATTCTAGATAGTCATTGTACAGCGCACATGTGAGGTGTTAAAGTTCTTACAAGCTGATGGTAAGTTCTACAAAGATGAAATTAAATTCGGTAAAACGGGGCACGGGGCTCATCTCCGAAGAGAGTCCTCCGGAGGACTACTCGATTTTGAAAGGGCCAATTGTATATAATGTTAATAGTGGATCAATCTTTAACGCAAATACGTCACTGATGCTTTTAATAGATTCCAAAGAGCTATCTGTCCCGGGTGCATGGATACTTTCCTTTCACACCTGGCGCTACTCTAAATGAACTAAATAGTCACCCTCCCTTGATTTCATATCACGGGCTGCACTCTCAAAGCCATCATCTGTTTAAAAATAAGTGATCTTTGGTTCAACACGCAGTGAAGTTTTCATGACCTTGTGCGCTGACTACTCGTATATTTATGACTTTGGTCTTGTGAGCACGCTTTCTGATGCACTGGCACCAGAACTCTTGTTGTTAAAAAAAAATACGAAATCGATGTGCTCAGGAAAGTGGATGGACCCTAAATCTGGAGGACGAAAGATTATGTCTGATAGAAACGAAATATATTTCGAAGAATCGGTGGAGGGGCGAGGCATCTGCATCGGTAGCGACAGCAAATCTGAGCTCCAAGCCTAGCTAAATACTTTCATGACTTTTAAATTAGTTGGAGAATGCAAAACCTCAGTGAACGCAGTCGGTAGTCTCAATTCACTGAAGCCTGTTTGAGTGCGGGAAATAAAATCGTCGATGAAATCTCAGAGTTCCGTTTTTCAGGACCCAAACCTGCATAAGGACTACCTCGGCTAGGCTTTATATTGACAGTTGCATTTCATATGAGCACAACTGCAGATTTCATGACTCTCCAGGTTGCAGACAGACCAAACGAATGCTTTTTTGCATCTTCAAGAGGTTAGCGATTACTACTACGCTTAGTAGACTGTAGGATGTTTACTGACCCTACAGACTAAACACCTTATAATGCTGGGCACACAACATCTTGTGGCGGTTGCTGTGAAAGTGATGGCGATACCGCGCATATCTCTTTGAGTGTTCGGCCTACGCTCACATCATACTGTAGTGGCGCGGTGCTGATATAATGTGATGATTATAGCTACATTTGCTTCATATGATCCCATATTTTTGAAAGGTTAACCCATAGTAAGATACGCTAGGCTTTCTTGACTTCTGTCTTCTTCTAATGTGACCACTTCTGAACGTGTAGTCGGTCTGGTCTTCGACTTGCACTTTAGATGAAATTTGGAGGACATTGTAGTATAGTATTTTTAGTTATTTAGTACTTCTAAACTGGGCTTTCACAAAACCAATAATACTTGTAATTTATGCGAATGTATTCGCCAGAAGTATATACTGAATTAACTCACACTTCATCTATTTAAGTGGTATCTGAAATGGTTGGTGGCTTTAAAAATGGTAATGATCAAGAAACCAATCTTAGCTTTGGAACAATAACCAATCTCTACGAATCGTGTTAACTCAAAATGTTTATCCATGTTGTCTAGAGTATGGAACAGTAAACCCTTCGAACATAGAAGTTTCAAACACAAGGGTTTGTAAATGAAGCTCTCAGATACAAATTCAACAAAGTAAAGTAAAAATTGTATCACAAATAAGATTTTAACGCTACGGGTGTGATCTAAGTGTGGAATGAAAGAATCTACTCTCGGTCTCAAATCTATGGAAATTACGAAGCCAAATGTGCAGAAGCATACAACCTCCTAGATTTACTAACTTTGATTCTCCCTTGCCACATAATTCATGAAACTTGGCTCGATTCACAAAATGAAAAAAAGAAAGAACAAAGTAATCCACATACCGTCAGCATTAAATTTCGACAAAACAACTTGCGCCTCGTAAAATGTAACTTTAAGGCGGAACACAAAATTTACGTATCTTAGCGATACTAGCATTCGTACGCAAAGATACGGAATCCCTTTTCTTTTCTTTCCTACAAAATCTATGACTAGAAAATTGAATCCTTGCAAGAGACATAGCCCAGTCAGCCTGCCTGTAACACACACAAACACATAGTAGCATTTGTACACAGATGCGAAAAGGATATAAATTGAATTATAAATTCACAATAAGTCAGAGTCACATTTTGATTATACCATTCGAATGGGGATGTAATAGAACCCGACTGGTGTGAAATTGGTTCCCAAAAAAAGGTTTTTATTATTATTATTATTATTGTTATTGCCTTGGCAGAACGTAGAACGTAGATGATGAGAGAATTAGAGATGGAGAATGAGAACAAGACGAAGAAAAAGAATTAAAGAAACACAATTCGGTGGTTATGAATATCCGTTGGGTTAAGGCGTAGCCCGAAAATAGAGTCACTCTTGTGGATATTTATGGAAACAGATGTCTGGCCGGTTTAACCCGAGTATTAATTAACTCAAAGGAAATAATTTAGAATAAGTGAATTCTGGAAAAGTTTAATGTGATTTGATTGGGTGGTTCTGCCTTCAGTGCAAGTATTGGGCTTTGTTCGATTATATTTTAGTTGAACAGATGGCGACAAGAAAATCCAACAGGAAAATCAAGTACCTATTCGTTCCTTTGAATTGGTGGTACTGCCTTCAAAACATTAAGTTTTGGGAGTGTTAGACACCAATAATACCTTAGGTAATGCTTTTGCGTAGCAGGTAAGAAAGGAAAATTTAATTTCAATAGTAGACAGTTTCTAACAGTAGAGTTAGACGACTCTACGAAGCGAGGGGAGAAAAATGTTGCACGAATAAAAATAAATAGTAATCAACCAGCTCGACCTTAAAAGTCGAATGCTCCGTTGAACAGTATCCAACAATTTTATAAAAACGATAGATGGATTCCAATGAATGTGGGTAAGAGAGGAGCATGAAAGGTGAGATTTTTGTTCTTTTTAATTTTCTGACTGGCTAATTACGAGTACGGCACTTTGACCTAAAAGATCTTTTGTACCATATAGTCAGAACTATAGTTAGGCTGATTCATTCTCTACCTTCCGAATGAAGTTGATAACACAACTAGCAGAGAAATTCATTAGATCCTTGCAACCGAATTATTATTATTATTAGCCAAAGTAGAGAATGTTTGCATTCACGCATAGGGCTACGATATGGAAAACGGAAATCTTAGAGTGAAACGCTTCGCGCAGCAAACTCTCGAATGGCTGAACAACAACATGTTGAAAGTCCCACCCCTGAAAACTAAAACTATCGAGTCTGGTACTGCATCCCTATTTAGGAGGCTTTCCGTGCGGAATATAAAATCTCAAAGTAATATCAATAGCGGAACCATGGGTGTGAAATAAACGCGTATGTGGTTTTGTATGTCTTTATGTGCTGAACTCACTCTCACTTACTAAACTTAGGCAATTGTGCAACCAAGATTTAGTTGCTGCAGACATAAGTTACGAAACGTACGGAGAATGGCAAATGCAATGTTAAAGGCCACAATCTCCTGAATATCATATTAACAGTGTTGGCTCTCGACCAACTTTCATTACAAGGGTAAGACAGCAAGTAATCTACTTAACGTTATCCAACAGGTATGCTAAGGAGACTAACGGCTGGAAACTACTACCGGAGATCTCCATGTCAGACCATAGGAAGGTACATCAAAGTCAGAATCGGATGTGAAGTCTCGACCTTGTTGAAGAGGAGGAATCCGCAGAAAACCAACTAGGCACTATGTATGGGAGAGCTCAGCAAGTCCAACAGTAGACCCACTAAAACCAAGACAAGACAGAAGCTGGAGGAAACTGTTCGGAGCTTGAACAATACCCACACCAAGTGTTATGAAACGAAATCTCCAGCTAGAAAGCAATCCTGCAGATCGCCCGTTCTTTAGTGGAATACAGATCTGCATCATCTTCATAAAGAAACCAGAAAACTTCTAAACAGATCACTTAAAACTAATTTTGAGGAAGACTGGAATCTTTACCGATCGAAGAAAAAAGGATATAAGAATGCTTATTTGGATTTCAAAGAGTGTCTCTTATAAATACTTTGCGAAAGGTCGGAACTGTCGGTGAAAGCAGTAGGCTGGTCACGGTCCTCGAAAGCGGAAGATCAACCAGGCTGGAATCACTCAGAAAATCTGATGCCACCTGCACTGACTGGAAAGTAGTCGCTGTTCATCTCATGCTTGAGCAAACACTAATTGGAGCTTTTACCTATATTTTCTAACTACTTGTTAATTTCAGGCCACCAAAAATATACTTTAGCATGTCCTGTAAAAGCTGTATCCCCATAATTAATCTGTATCCCAAAAATAAAACGTATTTTGAAATCGAGAGTTAATTTTTTCTTAGAAAAAAAAAAACACTTAGACTTGAATCAATTAACTTGTTTGTTAACCACGTAAGAAGTAAAACTTCATCTTGTGCTGTTTCTCGTTGAACGTGCGAAAAAGTGACAGATACAGGAATTTCTTACTCCTGGGAATTCCTTTTTTATCCCAGAATATGGATATTAAGAGTTTACTGTCTGACACTAAAACTAATCTTTTATCAAAAAGATACCTTTGGAATTTGTTTACACCAAAAACGATCGCTAGAGCTTAACTGTCTATTTGGGAGTATTTCACTTCCATTTTTGGCAGTCTTTTAGATGCAGTGTTTTAGGAGGTACTGGCTTGCACCACCTATTGTTCAAAGACAAAAATGATAAAAACACGTTCGAGAAAATAGTGTTGTTTATTGGTCCATGATCACGACAGAAGTGATCTTCGGAGATGTTATAGCTTACATTTCAAGTAGGTATAAGTATATAAAAAATATAAAAATGCGGGAGAAGTAAGTTTAGTTAGAGAGATACATACATCAATTCAGTTAATAGAGGGGCTCTCTCGAGTATTTTACTTTGAATGCAAATCTATGTATTATATTAAAACTTTTAAGATAAGTGATTTATAGCTTTTAGAGTAGAGTTTTAAATCGTACATTAATTGCTGCTGCACCCTACCAGTATGATCAAATTGCGCGAGATAAATATCGGATGACATGCATTTCTTAACTGACTCAAAAGAGTCGTCTTGAGGTTTTCCCCAACCAAAATTAAAAAGCAGATTATCATAAAGAGGTTGTACCTTTGTAGCCAAATCTGGCATAAACTGACGTTAAAAATTAATAACACCGGGAAACGATTGGAGTTCATTTATATATAGCTTTTACCTTTGCTGGATTACGTAAACCGTGTTTATCTATTACGTGACCAAGATAGCAAATAGACTCTTTAAAAAAATTAGCATTTATTTTGAGACACTTTTAAACCTGCTTAATATATCATCCATGAAAATAGTAACCACATCTATTCCACTCAATAAAGATTAAATTTTTCCTTGGAAAATTGCTGGTGCCGGAGCGAATCCAAACACCATTCTTGTATATTCAAATAATCCTTTGTGGTTAATTTTTTCGAATCTTTATCTAATAGTAATTGTTGGTAAGCCATTGCGAAATCAAGTTTTGAGAATTGCTGCCGCCCCATGTAGTTTTGCAAAAAACTCTTCCATTCTTGGAAAAGGGTGCTGATAGGGTTCTAAATGCGTGTTTAACGTGACTTTGCAGGCACCACGTATTTTGACAGTGCCATGTTTTTTCGTACTGGGCACTATCGGAGTCCCCAATCACTATATTTTACATATTGCATAACCCCAAGGCTAACAAGCCTATCAATGTCATTAATCGCGAAAGGCAATTTTCTTGGCCAAAAAAATTTACTGTAGCACCTTCTTTCAGTTTCAGAGAAATTGTGCCATATTTAAAAGTTCTTAGACTTCCACCAAAAAAATCTGTAAAATTTTCTAAAGCTTTAACCAAGTCATTATCTAGATCCGGTTGGGTTTTATTTAGAAAATTAACATTTTCGAAGCCTGTGTTGAATGAATTCATCCAATATCGGTGGACCCCCATTTTTAATTATAAAAATCTCTACTAATTTACATTTACCTTACATACTCCAGTTTTAATCATGGCTGCATTATAAGTTTTTAAAGTTATTTTTGACCCTACGAAAATGTTTCATTTCATTTATTTATTTTAAAATAGTTTGTGAAACGCTTAAGAAAAAATTCAAGTAGTAACAAATGTTAAAATTGAAAATTTAAGAAATGTTGAGCTAAAAAGTACAATTTTTAAATGTTGATAAAGTTAACATTTTTCAAATCAAAAGTTGATTTTATTTAGAGTTTATTGTGTATCACTGGACAAAAGTTTAAAAAGATTGTTTTTGAATTGGTTTGCATTTGTGACTCTCCTGAGTGTCGTGGGTAATGAGTTCCATAAGCGTGTAGCGTGGACGAAAAATATACGTTCAGATTGTAGACAATTAAATCTGGGCTGAATCAGAGCAACTGTTCTTTGTGAGGTGGCAAAATTTAGTCTGCTGTATAAATACTCGGGCTGTCGAGACTGCATAATTCCATGCAGTAGAATTAATGACCTGAACTTAATAAGGTTATCAAAGCTGAAATTCATTATCTGATCAGAGTAGCTAGATATAATATCATTTCATTTGTTAAAGACGTAACTTGCCAAATTGTTATAGATAACACTTAGTTTTCATCGAGTATTGTAGTCAACATTTCAAAAGACTTCACACCTATACAATATAGGGAAGTGTAGCGTCTTATCAAGTAGCATCTTGGTTTTAATAGGCACAGAGCTTTTGGTGAGCCATAACAAACGGAAACCATTATAAAGATGTTGTCGATAAACATATTCGGAAAGTGAGAAGATTGACGCGCCGCTGTCGATTTCCATTTTAATATCAACTCCATTCATAGTAACTGTTGTAGTGATCGGCTTTAATAAATTATCTTCTCTGAAATTAAAAAAAGATCAATCATTACTTTGATCATCTAAATAATTACATTTATAATTCTTATTATTGTTGTTTGCTTGCTTAACGTGGTTTGTTTTGCTGTTGGTTCGTTGAATTTTATACATCCTCTTTAGTTGCCCCTTTTTACCACATATCTGGCAAATGTGGTTTTTAAAGCGCATCTGTTGCTTGGGCTGTTCCTTGATTTTGTTGTTTATTTGATGATGATGATGACCTTTTGTGCTGTGATTTGAGTCGACTCACGTTAGGTGCTTCGTATTGAAGCATTCGGCTACTAAGGGAATTTCCATAGCTTTTTCGAAAGTTAACTTGGTCACATCCTCAAGCAACAATTTATCTTTCTCAGGACCTTTATCCAATCCCATGATAAATCTGTCCCGTAAGGCGTTGTTGAGATATTCGTCGAACTTGCAGTTCGCTGTCCACTGACGAAACGTCTCATGCGATAACTTCTTTGCCTCCTAGAATTTCAGCCTCTCCGAAAAAGGAGAAAAAGTTGGTTTGAAAAGATTTCCAAAATTCTCCATTAAGACACTACATTCTGTTAAAGCAGCTGTCGCCGGAGCCTACAGGCTAGACAACAGTTTAAGGGTGTTATCTTGTAAGGAAATTAATAGCTCTACACTTGTTGCCAATAAAAAACTGTTCCAATTAATCTTGAAATATCAAAAAATCATTTGCTTCATGAAGAAACTTTGGAAGTTCTACGAGTACAAACGTGGCATTTTTATTAAATTTTAATTCTAACTTTTTACAATAACACGTGTACTTTTGCACTAAATTCACTTGGTATACAATAACGATGCAATTCGTTTCGAACAATCCTCGTCGCTAAATGTTTTGTTTAAATAACCACTTTAGTTTGTTACAATTAATTATTTAGGCTAGGATTTTAAGAAATTGTTATAAAATCACATGCCATATAAACGATTACATATCGTGGGATACTTGGTATAATGATAGAGATAAATTATGTTTCTTTCCGGCCGTAAGTGGTAAATAAGTCCTTTATGTTTTCACGATTTGTTTGTTTAAGCGTATTCACATATTTACATTGGTATTCACAATGGTTGCCAGAAGGGCATTAACATATAATTGCTTACTAAGGAGTATTGCCAGAAGGGCATAACATAAATATAAATTAGTTATTTCGATTTCTTGATTTCAGATGCATTATTTGGTTTTGGTTCTAATTCATTTGAAACCACCTTCGATCGCTCTGAGAGTATGGTGGTATTTTGACAGGGATAAGTTCGATCATGTATGGTTGCTCTATGATGTAGATGCTCAGTCTTTCTGCGAATAGGTGTATCATATTCATTTCTTATTATGTATGATCGCGATGAGAAGTGTTTGCTCACAACTACTGCAGGTTCCCAAGTTTTTCCGTCTTTAAATACTACATTGTCACCTTTATCGAAAACTTTAGAATACCTAACTTTTTCTTCATCTGCTTTTCGACAGATATGCGAATTCAATTTTGGGTTCAACACTTCCCTGCCAAAGGCTTGTAATTGGTGTTGACCGGTAGATACTATAATAAAGCGGTGTCAATATCTACATTTTGTTTTTGAGCTTTTTGAAGTAACGTTTTTGCAATGTGGACTCCTTTCTCATCTAGTTCATTGGAACGTGCATAACGAGGACTTGAAAATCTGAAATTAAAATTCCAATCCTTAGCAAAATTAAGCACTTCAAAAGAATTGAATGGCTGATTGTCTGATACAACAGTTTCAGGAACTCCATAAGTAGTGGACACTTTCTTGAGGGCAGTGATAGCACTAAGTCCGGTTTTATTAAATACTGGTTTTATTTCCAGCCATTTTGATAGATAATCTACTAAGACCAAATACGCCTTGCCACCAAAGTCAAATAGGTGACACCCAACTTTTTGAAACGTGTAGTTTGATGTAGGATGCGGAATTAAAGTATGATGTCGGTTATTCACTCTAAACTTTTCACAAATTCTACATTTAAAAATTATATTCTCAATGTTCCGATTCATGAGAGGCTAATAAAAAAGAATTTTTGCGCGAGTTTTGGTCTTACTTATTCCAAAATGAGGCTCATGCAACAGACCAAGAACTCGTTTCACTAAAGACTTAGATAACAGACCGTCTTCAACAAAAAAACGGTCTTTAGTATTCCATCAAAATTTGAGCTCATCCGGCAAAGAATGCTTTGATTTAGGTTCTTGTAAAATTGTATAATAGACTGCATAACTTTGTCCTCTCTCATAGCCTCTTGGAACAAAGCTTTTTTCGAGTTGCTCAGGTTGACCGTATGAACAACATCTGACACTGAACTATCAGTTACAAAACGTTTGTCTTCCACGGAGTTTCTCGATAACAGATCTGCCACATGAAGTAATTTCCTTGGCACATACAGAGCATCTACAGTGTTGTGCATATCAATAGCAACCATTTCACCCTTTAACATTTATTTAACTATAACTTTTTTGTATTTACTAGAAGTTTCATTTAAATTTTTTTTCATATAAATTAATATGCAGATTAATGAAAAACAATGAAAAATAACTTTTTAATTCAAGCGTTTCAACTCAATAAGTAGAAAAAAGTAGTAATGAAAAAATTACACTGTGCACGACAAAAGCAACTTTAGCGATTGTGATTTTGCTCACCTGATTAACAGTAAATTACATTTCATGTTTTGTGAGTTACTAGTGGCGATTCAAACATTAGGAGCATTTGTAATTGTAGCTTGGAACTGAAAAACAGTCATTCTAATTGTATTGATCGATTCTAAAGTATCGTTAATTTGTGTATCATTTTCGCTATTAAACAGAATTCATTGCTAAATGAAACGAACATTAGTTTAGTTTAGCAACATTAGTTGCTATTGGTATGCACAACATTGTAAATCGTATTTCAATAGTTTTATTTTCATACGTTGTAGTCTGTTGGAATGAATTTGACTAAGCTCTTTTTTCATTATGCCCACTAATGGCTTATGGTCTGTATGCACTGTTATTTTGGGACCATAAATGTATGTATGGAATTTTTCACACGCATACACTATACCCAGCCCACCTCACCAGCTTTTAAAAAAAAACCTGCTAGAGAAACTGAAAGAATCTAAACGTGCGATTAATTGCTACTGGAAAGGAATTCTGGGGAAAAGGAATGTTGCACCAAGTGTGAAGTACAAGATTTTCGAGGCGCTAATGAGGGCAATAATGTGCTAAGCAGCACAAGTGTGGGGGGCTTGGCATTTTGAAGAGGTAGAAAAACTCCAAAGAAACTTCCTTAAGAAACTGTTTAGGCTGCCTGAAAATACACCAACTTACATGTTACATCTGGAAACTGGACTACCAACGCTACATATCTCTACGCTTAGTCTGCACTTCCTCTATATCAGAAAAGTTTTTGCTCAACCAAGTCATCGTCTTCCCCACAAGGTTGCTATGTATCTTAAAAACCAAAACCTTAATTTCTTTGCGGAATGGTCTAGGCTCAGCCAAGAATACAATGTTCCCTTGCACGAATTAATTGGAAATGAAACAAACTGGGAGAGTACACTGAACGAAATGCTTAAAAAAATGCCCTACTCAACACGGGAGCTTTTCGAGACGCAAAGTCAACAAAGCCAATCAAGATCCACGTACAGAATAGTACAGCATGAACTTGGGGAAAACAGCTACTTTAATGACTGGAACAGCGTAGAGTCCATCTCAACAATATTCAAAGCCAGAGGCGAACTTTTGAAACTGAACTATATGCCATACAGAAACAACGGAGGAGACGAATGTATACTGTGCAATTTGGAAACGAAGGAGGATGTCCAGCATTTTATTGGAACGTGTCCCATATTAAATTCAATCAGGAGATCCTTTTGGGGAAAAAATGCCCCAACACTAAATGAGATCACAAACATCCTAAACGGCGCAAAATGGAACACTTTACACAACTTTCTAAAATGTACATTGAATTATAGGCTACAAATTATAAATGAAGCTTTCTAGTAATTACAAATTTATTAATTTCTTTATCTCGGCTGACGGCCAAAGCCAATGCTTATTTATGTTAAACTTGTAAATATTGTAACAGAATAAACACATATTACTACTACTACTACTATACCCAGCAATTCTATCTCTATTTGTGCATAATTTACTTCTGCATGAGATAAACTTTTTGATGCGAAACAAATTGGTTTTCTGTTTTGAAACAAACAACAACCTAGCCCGTTCTTCGATGCATCCGTCTAAAGAACGATTGGATCATCAGGAGAAAAACTATGCACAGAGGCCTCTAAAATACTTGACATTGACCTTTGGAACTCTTCACGTGCAATTTTAATGCCGAAAGGCAGAACGTTGAATTTGTATTCCACGAATATAGTACTAATCACACACATGTAAGTCTGTAGATGGCTCATCTAATTTAAGCTACCAGAAACCTTCCTTGAAATCAAGGACAGAGAAGTACTGCTTTTCCCTCATTACGCAACAAAATTCTTGGATTTTCGGCTCCAGGTTTTTACTCTAGAGAGCATTTGTCAGGAAAGTAGCACTTCCCGGAAAACACATTTTTATTATTTTTTATAATCTGGTGTTTATCAATATCAGATACCACTAACCCTGTTAATCAAATTAAATTCAACGCAGGACTTAAGTCCCAATATAGGTCTAGAATTAACTTTTGCCACCACAAATTCGCGTATTCACACACTTCTCTTTATATTTTGTTGGTAAGACCACTTCACCCACTGACGCAAGCTTAAAGCCCCCATATGCTTCCAGTGTGATTTTAGATGGTTTCAAATGCAATGCCATGATGTGCTATTTGCATTGCATTAAATATATAAACAGGTAAAACTTTTACATCTGCACCACTATCTAATTTTAAATTGATGCAATCTCTACGAACCCTCAAATTCTCTACAAAAACGAACTTAGTGCTATTTATATACCTAACTGTATCAATATAAAAATCTACCTCATTATCACTATTCTCCAATATATTCCTCACTTGCACTCTTTTATCACAAACTGCCCTACTAATTGCATGCCAAACATTTTCTGCTATGAGCTGGACAGTTAGTCCGCTTTCATACGTCGCAAGTGTGTAATGCGCATGTTCTGGTTATTTTCTTTTGAATTTTCATTCAGTGATGCTCGCAACTCTACATGAAGACTTTCCCCTTCTTTGAGTTTGCATGTTATTTGACAGTTCTCTTTCATTTCATCTTTGGCGCTCAGTCTTTCATAATTGAAAATGAGCCCCCTTGTTAATTCTTTGGTCCATTTCAGTTCATCCGCCATACTGAAATGTTGTGCTCGTAACACAGCGAAAGAAGTAATGAAGCAAATGCGAAAAAGAAAGAAGAAGGAGAAAAAGAAATGTCAAAAACTTGCAATGAAATTGCTACCCACAGGCAGTGGGAATTTGGTTAATTGGGTATTTTTTGTTTCATTATCCCTCCCTTTTGCACTCACTTGAATCTTTCGAAACATGCGACGTATGAAATCGGACTTACTAAATGTATGTCTTTTGTTACTATTGGTTCCCAACAATACTTACATCACTGTGGTGCACCCCAACTCAAACGTCATTCTGGGTTGTCAACACGCACTTCCACTTATTTTCTTGGATATGGCATTTGGTTGCTGCAGCGCGAACGAAGTATACGCGCCGCCACTAAATATCCTGCAACGCAAACAAATATCACAAACCACCAAATGATCTGCCGAATGGTCACAAGAATGACAGGCAGCAGGTCAAAGAACATGCCGACTCACTCACCTACGCTAAATCCACAAGGGACTGGGAAAGGGTCACTCCAACCACCTTCAATCAAATGGGAGTGCTGTCAACATATGAAGTGAGAGAGCAATCAGCAATAGAGCCATCCTTTTCCCACAATGTAAGGTAGGGGGCATTGTTAACAAATGCAACAATATTAGTACATTATAAATAAACAGTATGGCACATAAATGCAAGGCAGGGTCAGTGACCATATTCGTACCAATGAAAAGAAAATGCAGCTGTTTTACAAGGTACAGAGATTACGAGGTTGGTGCGTAGAGCAGATTGACACATACCCAGTTTATCCGACATCTCAATTTGCGTTGACGCAATCCGCATTGGTTCTATACGCTCGAATAAACACCATTGCAGACCGCATTGAAATATTCAACACGCATACGTTCATTCCTGCTTATAAAACGCATTGAAAATATGTAACCGCTTTGAAATATCGTATAAACCTTTACAAATCGCATTGAAACATTTACTCTCTCACGCTCTCATCATACTTTCATCATTGGGCAGGTATTAGTTGTGTATTTCAAATAAGGGGTTGCAAATGAAATATTTGTATTCTTCCATGTATTCTTCCATTATCGGGCAGGTAATCAGTTGTGTATTTAAAATGTGGGATTGCAAACGAATTATTTGGAAAGAGAAAGAAATAAGAACAATGTATCAGTGTTAAGGTGAAGTGTCAGTTCAACCAGCTGTTTGAATAAACTTCTCTCAATTTTCTCTCGCTCATTTTGGATAATTTCATATAAGCAGCAGCATTTCTACGGGTATTAAACCAATGCGGATTGCTTCAAAGCAAATTGAGCTGTCGGATAAACTGGGTAACAGTTAAATTCACATCTTTATAAAATAAAGATCGATCAAAAATAAGACGTGTTTTATTATTTCCTAAGCGTTTGGAGACTTCTTCTCCAAACATTAAAAAATAATTCTCGGCTCATCTAGCCCAGAACAGTTACATTTTTTACATCTACTCTACATACTATTTTTTTTATTTTTCACTTCTATAAATTCTATTTCTTTCTACTTCACCCTCTTTGCTTTTTGTGTTTCCCTCTTCCTTGTTGTTTCTCGTAACTCCCCTGAACCTCTTGCATCTAATATCATCTACGCCGCTCTGCTGGTTCTGCATCTGCCTCGCTTGACTCGCTGTTATCTCTGTCACACGACAAAATTCCTTTGCCTTCGCCAAATCCAAATTGTCTATTTTTAATAACTGCGACTGCACATTATGATCCGCTATGCCAATCACCACATTATCGCTCAAAATGGATTCCTTTTGTGAGCCAAATTCGACCAGATTAGCTATGTCTGCCATGAAATGATCGAACGGTTCTCCTTCTCGTTGACTCCTTGTATAGAATACATATTGTTCGTATACCAAGTTGTTTCTTGTGTTGCAATACGTTTCATAAGCACTCATGACTGGAACAATCTTCTTGGCATTACCTTCAGCAATTGATAACGTATTGAAAAGCTCAATTGCTTCTTCTCCAGCACAACTGGGAAATCTTGCAACTTGGATTTCTTTCTCTTCTTTGTCGATCTGCGTTGCCACTGAATAGATTTTGTAGCGTTGTTTAATCTTCGCCCAACTCTAATTTAAATTTCCGCTTGATTCTAGTGGTTTGGGTTTAGTGGACCTAGTCCATTTTCAAAATTAACTTTTTGTTCTATTATATCACTTGCAACACTTTTTAGTAATTGTCCCATATACACGATTTTAAGTGTAAACGACTGCGCCATGTTTTATAAAAGACGTGTTGTCAAAATCTGACTCTTTATTGTTTAAGCGTATTCAAATATTTACATTGGAATTCACAATGGTTGCCAGAAGGACATTAACGTATAATTGCTTACTAAGGAGTATTGCGAGAAGGGCATTAACCCTAGAAAGATAACGTTATTGAAAGTTACGTTAAAGATAACCATACGTCGATCCGACGTATATGTATTTGTATGCTGATTTCTCCCACAATTTGTTTGTGTAATTAGTCGTTTATAACTTTATGTGTAACTGTTTTAATGTTCAATAAAACGACATAAGTTTTTTTTAAATTTTTTATTCAAATTGAAAAAAAAATACAAAAATAAAAATCCTTTTCTAATGAAACATAAAAACATATACAAAACTGAACACGTCGATTCGACTTACATTATCCTTCTAGGGTTAAATAATTATAAATTAGTTATTTATATATATATTAGTTAATTATATATTCAAAGTAAGTGGTATGCCGTAATTTTCTTCGATGTAGATGTGACCTTTCATTAAATCCATTCCATCGACATTTTTAGTATGCAGTTTGTCGTTATAGAGGACAGCAATTGAAAAAGATTTAAATCTGTGTCTTAAAGTGCCTTAAAGTCGATTAAGTGGCAGTGTGTATCGATTTTAAACTCCTTCAGTCTTGCCCAAGATTCTGTTATTGTCGATCTCCCTGGCTATAATCCACACTAGTTACTCGCCGATTAATATGCTACAGAAGTTCTTCACGCATTCACGTAACATATAGTAATGCATAGTACCCCTTAAGCAAAATTTAGCAGGGATCAGGAACATATCAGTGTTATACGATAGAGTAAAAGAATGTATTTTTTGTAGTGGGGACACATAAACTTATATTCATGTTCTTAATAACTATGTCAGTGACTTCTTCTTTAATATTACTGGGACATCACAGATTGAAACTTAATTCCGTTCACTACATCAACAATCACCTGCAGGTATGTTACTAGGTTTCATTCGCCTCTTCCTAGATCACTCTGTTTTATAGCCCTCAGTTATTCGTTTGTTTATTTGTAGCAATGTCCGATATTATCCCGCCTACGAGATTCTTCAACTTCTTAGAGGCTGCGTGAGCCCTGCACAATTCTTTACTTCTAAAGACTCTACAGGCTGTTCTCCCACTGATTTTATTTTATTGGACTTTGCAGATCGTTGCAGATTCTTGTGAAATTCTTATCAATTTTTGTATTCAGACGCAGTCGTTGTACGATTTCTGATTTTTTTATCAGAAATATATGCAAATAAAACGCGTGCTATTCCAACGAATGACAAATGTATTGTGTAGATTCTCTGAATAAGTACAGCTCAAGTAAGAAAA
Source organism: Volucella bombylans (assembly GCA_949129095.1). NCBI lineage: Eukaryota > Metazoa > Arthropoda > Insecta > Diptera > Syrphidae > Volucella > Volucella bombylans. The sequence continues at coordinate 184,783,012 of OX422140.1, read as the reverse complement.
TAAAAGAAAGAACTTATCGGTACATAGTATGGCATGTTATATGCTTTCAGTTAACAATGCTAAGATGTAAGATAATGCAAGATTACAGAAGTGGCCTTAACATTTGAACAGTACAGTGACTAAGAAGAAATTTCATAGTATTTACATATTTGAGTTTCAATGGCTTATAATGATTTCTTAACATCCTCCCCGCATTGAAAGTCTCCACTTTCAATAGATTCGCTTGCATGACTGTCTGTTTCAGTGGGAAGTAAACAAACTTTGGAAACCGCTCTTCTCAGCACACCGCTCGTAGTTCGAATGATCACTACACGCACAAGATTATCTTCTCCTCGAACGACACCTTCGACTCTTCCTAGCGCCCACTTTAGGGGAGGTAAGTTTTCGTCTTTGATGATAACCAGAGCACCAACTCGAGATTCGTGTTCCTATTGATGCCATTTGTTTCGCCGCTGCAGCAGATGCAAGTATTCTAGGCTCCAACGTTTCCAGAAATGTTGATACATTTGAGATATCCTTTGCCATCTAGATAATCGGGACAGGTTAATATTTGTTACATCTGGCTCCAGTATCGCAGTTAAGGGACCACCTACTAAAAAATGAGAAGGCGTTAAAACATTAAAGTCAGCAATATCTTTGGAAATGGGACACAAGGGCCAAGAGTTTATGATTGATTCAATTTGACAGACTAAAGTATGCAACTCCTCTCGACTAAGAGGAGCATAACCAGCGACACGACGAAAATGGTACTTAGCTATCTTCACTGAAGCCTCCCATAATCCTCCGAAATGAGGTGAACGAGCTGGAATATGCTTCCAGTTGATGCCGTCGTTGAGGCACATCTCATGGACTGCTTGATTGTGGTTGGAGTTTTGAAATAATGTTTTTAATTCATTTAATTCTGAACGTGTGCCTATAAAATTGGTTGCATTGTCTGAGAATATTGTTACAGGCTTGCCTCTCCTGGAAATGAACCTTTTCAATGCTCCTAAAAAAGATGCCGTTGATAGATCTTCCGCGAGTTCCAAATGAACGGCTTTGGTTGCGAAACAAATAAATAAAGCAACATACGTTTTGGTTGGGGGCCTTCCGCGAATCCGAGAGTGAACATAAAATGGCCCACAGAAATCAACACCTGTACTTGTGAATGGACGAGCAGGTTGAACCCTTTCCATTGGTAAATTGCCCATCAGCTGATGTGTAGTTTGTGGTTTGGTTCTAAAACACCGTACGCATTTGTTGATAGTTTTTCTCACCGTTTGACGTCCTCTTTTCTTTAAGTTCATAATACTCCTTAGCAAATTGATTTCTTTGAATCATGCGCATTAAAGTTTTAGTTCCCATGTCGACATCTTTGGTTGTTAAAGTCCCTATAACGCGATCTTTCCTTTGACCCTTGATGTTGTTAACATAGCGGTGAATGTATCCGAAAATCCTTCGAAGTTTTCCAAAAGAGTTAACAAATTTACACGACGCAGAAAGATCTTCGGACTCTGTGACCAAAAGAATTGATCTTGCACTCCGTTGTTCTGGTAACTCTTTTGGAATGACAAGTTCAAGTTTCGGCCACTTTGTCTCTGGGTTTTTCAAAAACTCTGGACCACTAAACCACAGCGAAGAATTTATAATTTCTCCAGGGTAAACCCCTCGAGATAGTATGTCAGCAGGATTTTCACTGGTTGGAACATACTTCCAATCCATACCTTGAGTTAAGCTTTGTATTTTGCTAATTCTATTCGCAATGAATGTACTAAATTTGCATGGAGAGGATTTAATCCATGATAGGACGACTGTCGAATCAGACCAGCAGAGAACTCGATGGCATTTTACTATTTTGTTAGTGACCATAATATCTATCAACTCAGACAGCAGCAGAGCCGCACACAATTCAAGGCGTGGGATGGAGATAGTTTTTATCGGTGCTACTCTTGTCTTTGAGCACAATAATCGACGATAATGCTACCAGCAGAGTCGATGCTCCTTATGTAGATGCATGCACCATAAGCGTCCATGCTGGCATCAGCAAATCCATGCATTTCGTATTGAGCGCAAAAGGACGTAACGTATCTTGGAATTTTGATTTGATTGATGAGTTTCAGTTCATTACAAAACTTAGCCCAAATGGTATGTATATTAACAGGGAGAGACTCATCCCAATGTAATTTCTCTTTCCAAAGTAATTGCAAGACCATCTTAGCCTTGATTACTACGGGACTGACAAAACCTAGAGGATCATATATTCTAGCAATATCAGATAGAACCTTTCGCTTGGTGATTCTTTTCTCCACATTGGAAGATTTGTATGCAAACCAAAATTCATCCAGAGTAGACTCCCAAATTAGACCCAAGGTCTTTGTAACCGTTCCATCATTTATTTTTAAAAAAGACTCTCTATCCTCAGCTGGAATATTTTCCAGGATCGTTGAATTATTTGAACACCATTTTCTTATTTTGAAGTGACCTTTACTCAATAGTTCAGTGACTTGGCTCTTGATTTGATATAGTTCGTCTAATGTGTCACCGCCACTCAACATATCATCGACATAAAAATGGTTTCGAACGATTTCAGAGCCAATAGGAAAATCCTTATTTTCATCCAAAGCAAGTTGATGCATGGTTCGTATAGCGAGGAAAGCAGCGGGAGCGGTGCCATAGGTCACAGTGTTAAGTGTGAATATTTTCAATTCCTCGCTCTCGTCATTGCGCCAAACAATACATTGAAACTGAGTGTCAGGTGAGTTGACCAAAACGCATCTATACATTTTACAAACATCTGCAGTGAGAGCATATCTATAAGTCCGAAATCTTAACAGAGTTATAAAGAGGTTAGCTTGGATTGTTGGTCCAACTAGCAGTACATCGTTCAGCGAAAGTCCTGTAGAAGTTTTGGCTGAGCCGTCATATACGACTCGCAATTTGGTTGAAGTGCTGTCGGCCTTCATGACGCAATGGTGTGGTAAAAAGAAGTGTGGACGTTGCAGAATATCATCAGGAGCAGGAGACATGTAAACAAGGGCCAAATATTCATTGATGAAGTCACAGTATTGGAGCTTTAACTGTGGATCGCGGGAAAGTCTTTTCTCAAGATTGTAAAATCGTTTGCATGCACTATCAAATGAAGATCCCAATTCAGAAAATCCCGATTTAAAGGGCAGATTGACGGAGTATTGGCCCGATGTTAACCTTTTGTGGGTTTTAATGAAATGCTGCTCACATGGGTTGTCCTCTGATAACGAAAAGCTACTGTGATGATCATGCGATTCTATTTCCCAAAAGGATTGAAGCAATTTAGTTAAATTATTGTCATCGTTTGAGTGAACATTCTGAGGAGGAGTCTGAGATGCTGTAAGACAAACTTTATTACCGTTGACTTGGAGCAAATTCCCAGCGACAATCCAGCCGAAATGAGTTTTTTGAAGTATCGGTAAGTTCTGTCCCGAGCGAATTTGCCCAACTGACAATAAATCAAAAAAGATTTCTGCTCCAATGAGTAAATCTACGCGTTGCGACTTAAAGAAAAACGGATCTGCAAGTTGCAGGTTGATGGGGATTCTCCAGTCGACGTTTTTAATAGTTGTATTTGGTTGGCTGTCAATAATTGAGGACAAGATGCATGCGTTTATGTTGACTGTGAAGTTGTTTAGTCGAGAACGAATGCTGATACTTGTGTTTTGCGTGATTAAATATTTGGAATTTCCGATTCCACTTACACAAGAAGACATACTATGGCGTTTAAGATTCAATTGATTTGCTAAACGCTCTGTTATAAAATGTAACTGTGCGCCGGAATCGAGCAAGGCTCTGCAAGGCAAATATGTTCCAGTGGAGGATTTAACCAAAACTATTGCAGTAGCAAGAAAAACAAATACTTCGTGGTTTGATAAAGCTTCCTCATTTCTTTTTGACAAAGAGGGAAGGGCTGTATTGATTTGATTTGCCGTAGTGTGCGAACTTTGTAAAGGGGTCGATTCAACTCGAGTATCGCTAGTGGTTGTAGGGAGATGCAACAGTGTATTATGACGGCCAGAACATTTTTGGCAATTTCTAGACTTGCAAAAGCGAACAGTATGGCCTGATCGTAAACAGTTTAAGCACAGGCTTAATCGTTTGGCCTCAACAAATCGGTTTTGTGGTAATAAATCACTGAATTTTGAGCAATTATAAATATTGTGGTCACTTGAGTTACAAAACATGCACGACCTAGCTACGTTTGATGCAACAAGTGCCCCTTTGCTATGGTTTAACCTTCTACTGCAGCTACTACTACTATTTAAAAATCTTGCCTGTTTATGGGTATCCATGCTGGTTCCAATAGCCTCTTCCACTCTTTCCATTGATTGACAACGTCTTTCTATAAATTTCACCATTTCGGTCCAAGTTGGTATTTGATTCGATGATGATTCTTCCTCCCACTTCGTATGCGATTGAAAGTCCAGCTTGTTGGATATAAGATGTATCAGGAATACATCACAAATTTGTTCTATTGATCCCAAAGTTCGAAGAGCGCGGTAATGAACATTTATGGCGTCGCTCAAAACTCTAAGCCTCTGTACCGAGCTCGATTCCAACTTCTTTAGATTAAAGAGATCCTTCACATGTGCCTGAAAAATAAGACGTGTATTATCATACCTTTCTTTAAGTAGCTGTATTGCGATATTGTAATTCGAAGCTGTAACCTCTAACGATTGTATCGTTTTGTACGCTGAATCCACTAAGCATGACCGAAGATGCTGAAATTTTTCAATATCTGTGAGCTCATCGTCTTCGTCCACAAATGTCTTAAACATCCCATAAAAGTCCAACCAGTCACTATATTTACCACTGAATTTAGTTAGCTCAAGTTTTGGCAGCCGATTTGTTTTAGACTCTGAATCACAAATGACGTGGAGGTCTCATCTGGTGTATGTGGTGCTGCCTTCGGAGTCTTATTATTGATAAGCGTTAGAATTGTAGTTTTCAGGTCGCAATATGAATCCTCAAAGTTTGTTCTCTTATCCTTCTCCAACTCAGAAATGTCCAGTCCCTCGATGTTTGTTTGAATATCGTCGAATTTATGGAAATACGTTTCTAAGAGGCCTAGCCTCGTGTTCAACTCGGGTATGGTCATTTCATTTGCTGAAGCACCGAATAAATTTCTCATTTTTGTAAGTTGCCCCATTATGGCTGACAATTTTCTTTTTAAGGTAACTAAATTTTCCTTTTCTGCCATGGCACGAATTAATTTTGGAAACTCGCGAATAGTGCAAAAGTGCAAAACAAAAAGAAAAAAAACAAAAAAGTAAAAGAAACTTTTAATTTGGACAAATGTGTCCTGTCACGGTCGCCAATGTACGATTTCTGATACTTTTATCAGAAATATATGCAAATAAAACGCGTGCTATTCCAACGAATGACAAATGTATTGTGTTGATTCTCTGAATAAGTACAGCTCAAGTAAGAAAATAAAAGAAAGAACTTATCGGTACATAGTATGGCATGATATATGCTTTCAGTTAACAATGCTAAGATGTAAGATAATGCAAGATTACAGAAGTGGCCTTAACATTTGAACAGTACAGTGACTAAGAAGAAATTTCATAGTATTTACATATTTGAGTTTCAATGGCTTATAATGATGTCTTAACAGTCGTCATCCACTTTTTTTATGATGCCTGGTCAACAATCATGACGATGGTCTCGGCTACCTCCTTGATTATGTTGCAATACTTTACACTGGATTTTGGTTTCGGTATCAATATAATATGTAAGGGAATTTCCTGAGCTAAGCCGTCCGTCTAAGGTGATTCCTCGCCCTGGAGAATAAAGCTCTACACTTAGCTGCCACGAAATAGTGATCAGTGTTGACATTTAAGTTTCTGAATACTCCAAATTCAAAAGACTAAGCGAATATATCCGCTTCTGAGTTTACATTTCATTTATACGCTCTATATAAGATGGTATTCAAAACCGTGGGATAATAGAGGGTGACCAGATAAGAACGATAGGAAAAAAAATTAAATAAAACAACAACGGTCAATCAAATACGCGCGGCGTTATTTCCGCTATGGCATGACGAATGGTCGCCTCGAGCTCATCAAAAGTGGTTGGCTTGTTAGCGCAGATTAAGGACTTGACATAGCCCCAGAGAAAATAATCGAGTCGTGTCAATTCGCATGATCGCGGAGGCCAATTGATGACCCCTCGCTATGGGATAACCCAGTCGCTAAATTTCGCCTTTACTACTTCGAGCGTTTTGTCGCATGTATGGTATGTAGCGCCGTCTTGTTGGAACTACAGTTTGAATATATTGATGTTGTCGAGCTCTGACCACAGAAAGTTTGTTAACCTCACTCTATACCTGAGACCATTGAGGGTAATGGTGTCTTCTTCCCCATTTTGAAAGAAATATGGTACGATGATGCCGCCGTGTCATAAACCGCACCAAACAGTTAATCTATGTGGATGCTTTGACGGTTTGCAGAACACTTCTGGATTGTGTTCGCTTCAATAACCAATAATGGAAATTTTGCTTATTGACATAGCCGCTGTGCCAAAAATGGGCCTCGTCCGAGAAGATGATTTTTTGGGCATTCGGATCTCCGGCCAACACTTCCAGCGCCCAATTAGCGAACTCACTCCGCTGTCAAAAATCGTCCAGCTTCAATTCTTGAGTCAGCAAAGTAGATCCAAACGCAAGTAGATCCAAACCCAACCGCAAAATAAGCTGTATCGACTCTCTGGTGATGCCCAATTGAGCTGATCGGCGCCGAATCGACATTTCTGCGTCTTCTTCGATACTGGCCGCTACTGCGGCTATGTTTTCTTCATTTGGCAATCAGTTTGGTTGCAATTTCGAAAATATTTTTTAATAATTTTCACACGTTCGACAAGAGTAAAACGATGCATGATGAAATGGCAAACCTTACTGAATATTTGACAGCTAGATGTTATTGGTAACTTTGACTGCTGCTGAAACATAACAATTGGGAGTACTATCATTGTTATCTTGTCATCCTATACTTGTAAATGATACTAATATTATCCAATAACAATGAGATGTTCCCTCCTTCTATTGTATGTATATCCCCAGTACTGCTCCAACGTAGCCAATAAAGTTGTTCCACTTCAAACTCTCCTTAAGACCCATCTCCTCGCAAATATTAAAACTGCAATAAAACGAATAAGCGACAGAAAACGGTGGGGCAGTCTGGGCAGAATGAAAAATTGGAGAGGAACGAAAAGGCAACAGACTCGAAGTCGGGAACAAAAGAAGAAGGGTTAACGCGCATGAGACACTAACTCGGACAGAATGACCCATTAGCAACACCATCAGCATCGTCATCACCATTGTTACCATCGTCAAAGTACCTGCCTAGACATTACTTGGTAACAACACCAAAAGTACGTAAAGGAAAATTTCAAATCAACAACCAAATTTGGCGTGGCTTGGCTTTTGTTTGTCAGCCCCAAAAAGATAAGCAGCCGCAGAATCGCTCCAGAGACATCGGTTGAACTAGCTTTTGCATAGCGGCATTTGTAATGCAAGCAAAACAACATGATTATTAACTGTTGATTATCAACTCATTACTGTATAATGTTTTGTATTATTCTAGGTATTATCCTGAATTAGCTTAAGACAAGAAATCTTAGCTAGTCCTAGAATGGCAACTCTAGAAGTGAAATGAACACACTCAAATGAATGAGTGCAGTATCTGGCTGCCGGTTGTAGGGCAATAATTCGAAATAAAATTGTGGAAGAAAGTAGACGCGTTGTTTTCTTTGTTGGTCTCAGTATTTTTTTTTTTATAGTAAAGAGTGACCAGATAAGGATGAGAGGAAAAAAATCTAAATAAAATAACAACGGTTTGAGATATAAAATTGATTCTGGCTTTATTTTGAAGCTACGTTCATACCCTTATGTGTGGAAAAGCACATCATTCAAATGCCCGCCTTGGGTTCGCTGGCAGTGCTTCATTTGGGTCGAAGTTATTGAGTTTATAAAAAAGTGAGAAATACTCCTAAAAAAATTCGTCAATACATACTAAAAAACGGATCCTATTATCAAAAACAAGTTTTTTTTTTTAAATATTATTCCTGTGATATGGGATGAGCATCTTTAGAACCCTTTCCGAGTAGATGATTTGCCCAGCTCTTCCCTAACAAAGTTGAATTTTCCACTCTCTACTCCTACAGACCTATGGTACTTGGGCCGCTTCTTCCTAAGGTAATGGAAATGCTAATGAACCGTCAGCTCATGAAATATTTCGAAAAACAAAAATTTCTCAATGGCGGCAGCACGGTTTTCGCAGCAACTGGTGATTGATGGCATGTCTCCCAGAATAGTGGAACCAAAGAGTAGGCTACCAAATGGGATCGATGAATCTCTTCTTAAATTAATAAGAAATTACCTTTCGGCACGTTCAGTTCAATTTATCTTAGGCGATTACAAGTCTGATATCCGCAAAAATAAATGCCCGTGTGCCCCCCGGCACCGTTCTGACTCCTACACTTTTTTTAAATTTTCATTAATGATCTCTTATCTGCTACTTCTATTCCAATATATTCCTTTGCTGAAGTTACCGGGCTCACGTTCTTGCTCTTCGGCTGTAGAACGGGAATGGCAGCATATATAGCTCATTTAAATTCGATATTAGCGGCATAACAGCTATAGGCACTTACTTCGTTGAAACCGATGAGCTTTCCATTCTCGGTATGTGTATTAATGACAGCTTACGTTAAATGACATGATCACATATTCGCCAGAAATGCTTTTTATTTTAAAAAAATAAATAAAAAGAACTAACACTCAAGTGGCTATGACTGCACTTACGATGCCAAGGGGCATGTAGTAAGTTTTTCGGAAAATGGGACGGAAAGAGAAAGAAAGATGTTTGGGCTCAGCGGCTATTCCGCTCCATGTGTGACATCTAACATTTAATGGGGAGACTAAATTAGAATGATTTGTCTTGATGAGCCACAGAGAAACCAACATACTGGCGATAATTCTTCAATACAAGAGTAGTAAAATTTCGTTTTTGTTTTTTGAAAGTTAGTTCACCACAAACTTTCTCGACATATTTACGCAATCTCAACAATTACTTATAAAGCACTAAATTTAAATTAATACAAAAAAAATAATTGTATGTACAGATTATTCTTATTAACACATCACAAAAAATCTGAGGCTAATCGAAAAAAAAGTACTGCAATATATTAATGAGGGTAGGAGGACAGTATTAGCTATCAGAGTTCGAGTGACATGACTAGTGTTAACCAGTGTTATTTGTCTAATTTGACTTGATGTTGTATTTCATCTCATGAGATTTTAGTTGCCTGAAAAGTCTTTCAGTCACGGCTGGTATTGAACCCCGAACCGTCCGATTGGGAAGCCAGTACACTACCACTTGAGCCACGGTCATCCACAAATGCTGCGAAATGTTTAGGTTTCTTCAAACGATGTAAGAAATACTTTTCCCCATTGATTTTCAATATATAAAGCATTTATTAGGCCAAAATTAGTGTAGAACTAGGTCAAGTGTCTCCAAAACCCCACTTTCTAGATAGGATTTTAACAAGCAATTGACACACTCAAACACTGATGTAATGTCTCTTACCTCACCTTCTTTTATCACTAATTTCACCATCAGTGCTCCATTAAAATTACTAGTAGCACTTACTCGTAGTAACACTGTTTATGGTATGGAGGGTGAATAGTAGTTATTAATTTCTGAGTTTACTTAAGCTTTAACCATTTTAACATCTATGCTTTATTTGCTACAGTCCACTAAAGTTGCACTACAGTTGTTTAAGTTTCTTTTTTTCTTATAAACAATCATCTATTGTGTTTTATTTTAATTTGAAATTTTGATCTCACTTTATTGTGTAAACAGAATCCCATTAGACCGCCCACAACAATAACCTGCCAGCTCCCCTAGTTCAAACACTATCTGTGTTGCTGATAAGCTGTGAAGTAAAATTGAAAAAAAGTTGGTGAAATGGGGCAAACACTTTACTCAAATGTTGGATGCAAAGCTGTCTGCGTTGGAAGTAAAATTAAATCAACAGGTGGATAAGGTCAAACGCGATATTGAACAAAAATTGTTTGCAATACAACAAGAATGGGCTTGATTGTCTACCAAATGAACATCTAGACATGTGTAACAACATATGTATGTTCTAAAGTAAATATCGCCCCATCTCCTTTAAAAACAATTTTCCGTGCAGATCAACACAGCCACACGTTAACAACACCGGCGTCAGCATTTTTTTGAAGTTCTCCGACAAATGATGAAAGCAAACAGTACTGCTAATATTCAGTGACATACTATAATCTTCAATTCGACGACGAGCTTTTCCAACAATTAGAGTTTAACGAAGAGAAATCACCAGATGCAACAATAAGCTCTTAAAATGAAACATCGATATCTGGTTTTAAAAGTTTTTACGTTTGGTGGCCTTGTAAACGTCTGCGTTACACTGAGCGGTGCCCCACCTTTTGATCGATGTTTTAACGGCTCAAGGTATGCTGTTGGACGAGATGCTGTGAATATTAATGATATACAATAAAAAGAAAATCAACATACATAATATGTATACATATAATGGTTTACTATTATCATCCATGCTTTCGTTTTCGAGATAGTGGTCTTCAAACAAAATTTTTCCTGTTTTCTCTAATAAGTTTTTGGGAAAATCGCACTTATCTCGGAAAAGTGTGCATACTGCATACATATGATTTTTTTCTTTCTTTTTTATTATTTTGGTGCGCCTAATATTACCGATAAATTCACGATACAAAGCGATTTTCCCAAAAATTTATTCAAAAAAATTAAAATGAACCAGTGAATCAGATCCCAAAATATCTGCATCCCAAACCGGACCGATAGACGGTTATCAACAAGAGGTGTCATTTTAAATTTTTCGCCGTTGTGGAATTATCAACACTCAACTATTATTGCGATGATTATTGAAAATGAAAAACTAGGAGATTAATAAATTAAATGCTATAATAAAATTCACTACAAAATCGATGAAAATATTGCAGAAGCCTTTCGAAAAGTTCATACTGCTTATGACTATAATTAAGCGACTTTTAGCACAGCTATACTGAATTTATATCGATATTTTAAACATCTTGTACAGGTTAGTGATATAAAGACTCCAGCTCGTGTTCATCCGGCAGGGTCAGCTGAAAATATCGTCGCCGTAGCTGAGAGTGTGACTGAAAACCCAGGTGTGTCTATTCACATGTATTGGGCCTATCTGCAAACGCATTGCAACGATCTTGTTTAATTTTGCCTTTCCAATCGAACTGACGTGCATTACTCTATTTCTTACCTTTTCTTTTTTGAATTAAACAAGTATTATTTTTAATTTTTCCCAATACCCAATACATTATTCGTAATCTAAGCCAATCGCATTTTCTTCTTTACTAATCCAACATTTTGTTTTTCTTCCGTCTGCTTTGTTCGACCCATATATTTTTACCGACATACCGCTCACTGAAAATGTCTAAATTCTGCGATAAACCCAATTATGTAATTACCAGTGAAACAAATGCCAACTCTCTGACTTGCAATGGCCTCTGTGGGAAATCTTATCACAGATTGGATTAAGTAAAAGATCAATTGTATATTTCAAGGACTACAGATGCAATTTTCTCTTTTTTGTGATGAGTGTAAAGATATCTCGACATCGCACATTATGATCACCATAAAATGTCTCAGCGACTGAATAAATAATATTAGCTCTGAAAACGTACTCTGTTTCAAGAGACTACAAAACCAGTTCTCCAAACTCGATGATGTTATGAGATGTGTTGAAGATCTTTCAAGGGTCGTAGAACAATAAACCAACCTCTTTAAAAGAAAGTGTAAATCTTCCGAAAAACAGTTGACAAATACTCTCGAACTTAAAAAACCCACAGACAATATAAATATTAATACAACTAAAAACGTTATTGACAACAACGTAAAATCTGCCCTCAAGTCCTATTTTTCGTCTATTGCTGACACTCGTAGTGCTTTAAGATCCGACCTTGATATCTATTTCCAAGGCTCATCATCAAGTGCTCCAGATCCATTAACTTTTTTTTTTTATAATTTACGCGCGCCTAAGGGGTTTGATACCCTTTTACTGTTGCCTGGGCGCGGGCGGAAAGTTAGAAGGAAGAGAAAGGAAAATTGTTTTTGTAGTGGTTTGAAACTCAGGTGTGTTTGGTTTCGATATTCGCTCTCCAGGGTGGGAGTCCGAATAGGACGGAGAGGTTTTGCTTCACTCAGAGTGATTTTCGAAGTTTATAATTCGCACTATTTTTTTGTGCTTGAAACTCTACAACAGCCAAATCTACGTGTCAGTTTTATGCCTTCACACGCAGAATTTTTCTGTCTGAGTTCCAATTACAAATGAAAAACTGACTTGCCATGGGCAGGACTCGAACCTGGACCCTCCGAGTGAGAAGCGATTGCTAGTACCACTACACCACGGCCACCCCTAAATTTAAAAATTAAACAAAAATTAGGGTAACGACGTTGCAACATCCCATCTACTTCTTGGTGATATCGTTGACGACATTAGAACGACGCTCAACAAAATTGACGATCTTCCTGTACAACTCCAGCCCCAATCTAACGCGATGTGTAATACGAGTACATCCCTACTAGCTGAAATGCTCGAGAATGCTATTATCGTGCCTTCTGAGACATCCTAACCAACACCTCACTCCCATCTCCAACTCAAGTAATCGCAGTCGATCCACAGAAAACCGAGGTGACAATTTCTCTATTTTGTACTTCCTGGACATCCTCGGAATAGAAACAGCGCCTTCAAAACTTGCCAACTACAACAACGGCAAGGGGTGGCCGTGGTGTAGTGATAGTAGCAAACGCTTCTCATTCGGAGGGCCCAGGTTCGAATCCTGACCATGGCAAATCAGTTTTTCATTGTCTGAACTCAGACAAAAAATTCTGCGTGTGAAGGCATAACACTGACACGTAGATTTGGCTGTTATAAGAGTTTCAAGCAATGAAAAAAATACTGGGAATTATATCTCGAATCACTCTGAGTGAAGAAAAACTCTCCGTCCTATTCGGACTCCCACCCCTGGAGAGCAAACATAGAAACCAAACACACCTGAGTTTCAAACCACTACAAAAACAATTTTCCTTTCTCTTCCTTCTATCTTTCCGCCCGCGCCCTGGCAACAGTAAAAGGGTATCTAACCCCTTAGGCGCGCGTAAATTATAAAAAAAAAAAAAAAAAAAAAAAATGTAACATTCATTCTCGATTGTTTATCTGTAGCCACAAACTCAATCCGGCTTTTGAACTTTTTTAAGCGCAGATTTGAAATCACCATAAACAACTGTCACAAAATCACATCGCCCAACAGATCAAAGTCTTTTCGTTTCAAATTCAACATTACCCGTAAATACGAATGGCTTTTTGGTAACCCATCCTCAGAAATCTTCCAACTTGATGGAATGAAGATACTGATTTTTTCAAGATAACCAGACCAAGCACAAAAGGACCCTTAAGTCTAGGGTTAACTCCGCTCATACACATAAGTCTCCCAACCAACCGAATCCCCTGAAACCCGCAACCCTAAGGGAATTAAACAATCCAAGTCCTCCCATCGAAACCTCAACTGGAGTTTTAAGCTTATATATCCCTCGTTTTCTCAAGAGAATCGTTTGCTTTTCCCTCCTCAATTCATTAACCCAAAATAGCATAAAGATGTCTCCCTACCCACAAAATCTCTCCCACCCAAACGGGTCGCTTTTAATATTACACCCAATCCATCTCCTACACAAATCCAAACCCCACATCCTAAACTTCCCTCACTTTTCGCCACCTATCCGAATTTAATCCGCTACCACATCCACGTTGGCTGTTGATCATAATTCCTCTAATACTCTTGAAATCCCATCCTATCCATCCTATGTAACCGACCATGACTAAAAAATTAGGCTAACCGATTTTGCTTCCGAGTGAAGCTATTATTAATTAGTACAATACTAATTGTACTAGAGGAATTCGACGAAGGTACTTCCTCTCCTCCCATAAGCTACCAAAATTGTTGGTGCTGCCGAGCAACATCCCTTATGTCGCGACTTCCGACCTACTGACCCGTAGACGCTCCGCACTGCCATGTGCGACGTCTCTGTCGTAGTTGAGTCGCCTGTCCGCAGCTGTTCGAGCAACGTGGAAGATTAGCGGCACCGCCAATCTGTCCTGGATCAGACCTTTCATATCTAGGTAGAGGAACGCTTCTGGAGGAACAAAGCCGTCAAAGCGAACTCTCTCATGATACATATAGTTAGGGTAGTAAGCCCCGGAGACCAGGTTGTTCGATGAGGTCATTTGCTCTTGCAATATGCCTTCGAGTCAACTTAATGACGAAATTGTCCACTCTTATTAGGTTCACCCTATTGTATAAGACCTCATTAGGATAGAATTGTATGTACTCAGACTCTGGTGTTCTGTATAAGCGAAGATAAGTCCTAAGACAAGCCTAATATTAAATGTTCCAGCAGAAGTCACATCGCCATTCTTCACGATGAACTGTCAACTGGAAAGATTTTTTATCTGTGCTCTAACCATACGGTATCGAAGGCTTTTTCCAAATCAATCAGGCAGACACCAGTTCACTGGTTCTTGGCTTTGTTCCATTGGATATCAGAAACTAGTTTAGACGCGGCATGAATAACATCATGCCCCGCCTTAAAATCGAATTGATTATCCGGAACTAAAGTGCAGTTCACGCAAAATCTGTACGCCATTTGATGATTATTGCAGCGCCCCTAGTGATATGTAACGGATTTTTTTGACAAAAATTTTTTTAGTAAAGCTTCACTATTGATCCGTTCATTTTTTGTTTTGATTGAAGACATATCGGTAGTTCTGTACGCAATGGAAGTTCAAAATCGTAAAATAATAGTGAACAAATTTCTTGAAAATCCTTCGTGGTCGAGATCAAAAATCGCAAAGGTGCTAAAATTATCGAAAACTACTGTGTGCAGTGTTATAAAAAGGTAGAAAGAAACACTCAGTGTCGAAAGAGATAAAAAAAATTGAGAAAACGGGATGTAAAAATTCAGAACTGGTCTTCAAGGTAATAACATCTGTGAAACGTAATCCTGGGTTATCGGACAATGATCGAGCAAAAAAATTTAACACAAGCAAAAGCACAGCAAGACGTATACGTTTGAAAGCAGGTTATAAATCCTATCGTGCAATAAAATACCCCAACCGTTCTGGTTTGGACTAAACGGACTAGGATTTTTATGACAAACTTTTAACCAAATTTAGAGGCTGCTTGGTAATGGACGATGAAACATATGTTAAATTTGATCTTAAGCAGCTACCAGGTCAAAAATAGTATGTTTCGACGAAACGTGGTAATATCCTTACAAAATTCAAATATATAAAAGTCGATAAATTTGCTAAAAAAGCAATGATTTGGCAAGCGATATGCAGCTGTGGCCTTAAGAGCAGGGCTTTTGTGACAACAACCACAATGACATCGGATGTTTACATCAAGGAGTACCTAAGAAAACGACTTCTGCCCTTCATACGTAGGCACCATACGGCAGTAACGTTTTGGCCTGATTTGGCCAGTTGTCACTACTCCAGGGTTGCCATGGAGTGTATAAAAGAAATAATGTGGAAGTTGTACCCAAAAGCATGAATCCACCTAACTGCCCTCAACTTTGACCAATCGAAAAATATTGGGCAATTGTTAAATTTAAATTGCGGAGGAATGCAGGAGTTGTCAAAAATGTCAAGTCAATGTTGATAAAATGGAACCATGCTGCAGCAAAAGTCCAAAGGAAGGATGTTCAGAAGTTAATGGCGTCCATCAGGAAAAACACCCGAAATTTTATTCACACGAAAGAAATATAAGATTTATTTTAATATTAATTTTAAGCTCAACAAATAACTTTTAATTTGACGTATAATTTTTTTCCTCACAGTATTATTTAAAAAGTTATAATAGCATATACGCGTACAGATTTTGCGTGAACCGGACTTAATGTGTTTGTCCTCAACCCACTTAGTCAGGACTCTATTGATCATCTTCTCGAAAACCTTACTGATGTTTGGAGGAGACTGATCGACCGGAGATTCGAAGGATTGGATGTGTCTTTATCCCTTTTGGGGATGGGGTGTACCACCGCTGTTTTCCAATGCGTTGGATAATGTGCATTATTCATTGCACTGTTAAACAGTGTGGTATAAATGTCCACCGCTTCGAGTGGGAGATGTCGAAGCACAATGTTCGGTATTTCATAGGTTCCCACTGATTTCTTACTTCTAAGCGATTCGAAGAACGGTGGTAGTACCATTTCATTGGTTATGACATTACTTGCCATATTTTCGTCGCTGAACTGGGTAAAACCCGAGCACTCGAATCACCAATTCACTATTTCATTTCGAAGGTAGAAATTGTGCACAAGGACTCGATTGCGGATCCTCGATCACAAAGAAGTTGTCATCATCAACAGCCTCATTTGGATCCATGCCTGCTGCTAAAAGTATGTTCTCGTTGTCCGTCGTTCGGGCGATTTTAAGACACGAAAGGTCGTTTTGATCTTTTCTCCGAAATATTTTATTTATTTGCAGGAACATATTCGGGTTGCTGGTGTTTACAGCTCGAATTTTGTTGTCCCAATACAAACTTACAGATGCTCTGTAATTTTCTTTTATTAATACTTAGAGGTTTTTGATCGACGACTTTATCGTCAT
Organism: Volucella bombylans; assembly: GCA_949129095.1. Taxonomy (NCBI): domain Eukaryota; kingdom Metazoa; phylum Arthropoda; class Insecta; order Diptera; family Syrphidae; genus Volucella; species Volucella bombylans. The sequence continues at coordinate 184,766,290 of OX422140.1, read as the reverse complement.
AATCTCCGGGTTATGTCTGTCAGTAAACTGTCTGTACAAGGGTTTTAGCCTTGACAGCAGTCTACTTTTATGTCGGTGTAGTGCGTCAATGGTTGCGTTGCGGAATAAGTCTTCGTTGTCAGTGTATTGATACCGAGGTATCTCGTCCATTAGAGTCGTTCATAGACCTCCAAGGAGATCCAGATCACACGTGTTTTTTGTTTCGGCTTTAAAAGTGCGGAAAAATAATAAGTACACTTTTAGGCAGTGGTTTCTCCAAGTATTCGGTAGCCCAGGTGATAAAGACCCGGACAATAAATCTCGTGGTTGGGGGTCGCTTCCCAGCCTCAGCGAAAGTGTTTTTTTTTTCTTCTTTATTACTTAATTAATTTAAAAAGGCAATTTTTAATAAAAAATTGTTTTCTTAAAAGTGATGGATTGTGGAGAGCGGTCCGCTATGCCAATAGCGGGATCGGCTGAGAGATCCCGTGATGCTTCGAGTGGTTCGAGCCAAACGCCGAAGCCAAAGAGAAAGAGGAAGCTAAAGCCAACATCTAACTTGGCACAACGTCCCACCCTACCAACGTCCACTGTAAAGCTTGGTGGAGTGAGGGCAGGAAACATTTTCGCTTCATAGGCAGCAAGCGAATCGGACGATGAAGAGGAGGAAATCGAATCTATAAGTAGCAGCATCAAAATGCTCCAGCAAAGGGTACAGGCCATTAAAGAACAGCAAATGGTCAGAAGGAAGAGGGAAGAGCATGAGCAATCCCAACAACAACAGCAGTCGCAGCTTGCTCAAAAGCAGCTCCAGAAAAAACAACAGACAAATATAACAGCACAAGTGCTACAGCAACAAAAGACTAAGAAATACCAGCAGCAACAGCAAGAGCAGCCACAACAGCGGCAGAAGAAGAAGAAGGAGAAGGTGCCTCCTATCAATACCTATAAATTAGAGGTAAATGCAACCAAGGACCTGTGTAGGCTGGTCATTGGTAATAATTTTAATATCAAGCGAATGGGGAACGATCGTCATGCCATCCACTGTAATACAGTGGAGGGCTACGCGAAAGTGAAAAAGCTCCTAAAGGAAACGACGACGGAGCACTACTCATTCACATCAAGCAATCGATGCTGCTGAAGGGGTTGGAACAATCTTCTGATCCTGAGAAGAGACTCAAGTTTGTGGGGGTAAAGCCATTTACCACAGCTAGAGCCAGGCGGGAGAAACGGAGTTTGCCGTTCTTCCTGGTGCAGCTCAGTCCCGAAAGCCGTCTGGATAGTCTAAGGAGTATCAATGTTCTAGACTACCAGGTGATTCAGTGGGAAAAATTAAAAAGGAGCGAACGCGTTATACAATGTGCTCGCTGCCAGAGGTTCGGGCACGCCGCAACGAACTGCCTCGATGCGTGAAATGCGCAAAGAACCACAGCTCCGAGGGTAGGGACGGAGCATCCGATAGTACGCAGCTCTCATGCGTATTATGTGGGAACCTGGAACACACTGCAAACTATCGGGGTTGTCCTAAGTTCGCTGACATTAAAAAAGCAAAACTGGCACGGCAGCAGAACCAGCCGTCACGTCTCAAATTTCCTACGCCCAAATGGCGTCAGGTAGGGGGGCTACGGTACAGCAAGCGACTGTTGCTTCTCCAGCGCTAATGCCGAGAACAACGGAAGCGGCGCCTAACATGCTTACCATCTTGCTCGCAATCCAAGGACAGATGGCTCAGCTGCAACAGGTGCAAGAACGGGTCAAGCGGGTGGACCAGATCTACGCGCGGCTGCCGCGACTAACGCAACACATATCGTAATGGGTACGCGTATGGTGGAACAAACTTTGAAGGTCCTTGTGGTGAATGTTAGTTCACTGATTAGGATCGAACGAAGAGCCGCGATGTTTAAATTGCTACAAGACCAAAGTCCTGATGTGCTTTTTGATAGCTGAACCAAGCTAACCGATAAGCACAAACTGGAGTACAATAATTATGTTGTTAGAAGAAGAAATCGGCCCAGATCCAAACGTGGAGGCGGGGTCGCGATCTTCATTAAAGAAGGTATAAAATTTCACAGAGTGTACAAGGGAGTGTTGCGCAGGTTCCGGGTGTTGGAGGCAGTTGTCATTTACATACCGCTCCGCAGAGGAAAGCGGCTTCACTTGGCCTCTATTTGTGCACCTCAGGCGTCATAATCCACCCTATTCCTTACAGAGCTCGACACGCTTTTTCGACTTCTGAGGCTGGAATATGGGAGAATTATTTTATAATCGGCGGTATGACAGTGACCATTGCGGTTTTAGCACCGAAATTACAGTTCCCAACGAAATTGCGGAATTGGAGGAGTTTGTCCAAAGATATTCTTACAACTACAGTAAGACACAAGGGACACGCTTCTCCGCAACCTTGAAAAGAGCGCTCTCCTCGAACACGCTCCACCTACCGTCCAATAAGAATTTGTCAAACGAGGAGATCGACAATTACCTAAAACAAATGGACGAGACAATTAAACAAACTATGGACACTACAATACCGCGGTATCGACGTCCGACTAACGAAGACCTGTTCCGCAATCCTACTATTGAGAAACTGCACCGACAGAAATGTAGACTTCTGTCAAGACTCAAACACTTGTACAGACAGTTAACTGACTGACAAGATCCGGAGACTAGGACACTGAAGTCGTCGATTAAAAATATTCAAACGCTAATAAAAGAGAATTACAGAATTTCTGTAAGTTTGTATTGGAACAACAAGGTTCGGGCTATAAACACCAGCAACCCGAATATGTTCCCGCAAATAAATAAACTATTTCGAAGAAAAAAACAAAACGACCTTCAGTGTCTTAAAATAGCCGGGACAACAGACAACGAACAACTGACAATATCAGGTATTTATCCAAATGAAGCCGTTGATGATGAGGACTTCTTTGTGATCGAGGATCCGCAGGAGAAGGTTGAGACCATAGGGCCGACTTTCCAGTAAGTATACAAAGCCATTGATATCATTGGCCCTAATTATGCCCTGGACAATCGCGTCTTGGAGCACAACTGCTACATTCGAAATAAAATGGAGAATTGGCGATCCGAAGGCTCTGGTTTCACCCGGTATAGCGACGAAAATATGGCAAATAATGTCATTGCCAAAGAGGATGACCTACCCCCGTTCATTTCGAAGGAAGAACTCCGTGAGATCTTCGACACAATCAGGGCTTCGACATCTTCCTCTAGAAGTGGTGGACATTTACACCACCCTGTTTAATAATGCAATGAATAACATTACACATTATCCAAGCGCATTAGAAAACGGCGGTGGTTCAACCTATCCCCAAAAAGGGAAAGATATATCCAATCCGGCGAATCTCCGGTCGATATGTCTCCTTCCGAATATCAGTAAGGTTTTTGAAAAAGTAATCAATAGAGCTCTGTCTAGGTGGGTTGAGGACAAACATATAGTTGCGGATAATCAATTCGGTTTTAAGGCGGGACATGATATCTCACATGCCGCGTCTAAACTGGTGTCCGATATCCAATGGAATAAAGGCAAAAAACAATGTACTGGTTCCTACCTTGTTGACTTATAGAAAGCCTTCGACACCGTATGGTTAGAGGGTCTTTTCTATAAGCTGACTAGGCTGGGGATCAGTAAACCACTCTTGTGCATTCTTTATAATATGCTAACTAACAGACAGTTCATCGTGAAGAATGCTGATGTGACTTCTGCTAGAATATTTCAAATTAAAAATGGTCTTCAGCAAGGCGCGGTCAATTCGCCGATCCTATTCAACATTTTTACAACCGACTTGATAGGTTCACTTCCCCATACTATTGCGTACGTAGATGATTTGATAGCGTACAGAACAGGTCAAAAAATCGAGTTCATTAATACTCATTAGATGCTGCTCTGGCCACAGCTAAAGGTACTTTTGCCCTTAAAAAGAGACTGTTTTATAGCAGGCCCTTATCAGGCCCATGCTGGTTTTTGGTTGTCCCGTGTGGTTCAATGTACGAGCAAGCTTAATGGAAAAGATTCGGGTGTTTGAGAGGGCTTGTCTTCGCTTGTACAGAACACCAGAGTCGGAATACAAAAAATGTTATCCTAATGAGGTCCTTTACAACAGGGCGTACCCAATACGAGTGGACAACTTCGTAATTAAGCTGACTCGAAGGCACATTGCAAGAGCAATAACCTCGACGAATAACCTGATATCTGGGGCTTACTACCCCATAGAGATAAGTATTCAGAGTAGCTTAGAGTGCCTGTGTGGGGCCAGTAAGTTAGCATAAGATTGTTAAGTAATTGTAAGCATTTGTAGCATTTAAGCATTTTTTATTAGAATGTAAGAGTTAGTGTTAAGAAAATAAATTGCATTTAAAACTGAAACTGAACTGTCTCGTCCATTAGTTGTAGATACCTGTCAATCTCCTCGTTTGACAGATTTCTATTGGACGGTGGGTAGAGCGAATTTGAGGAGAGTGCTCTCGTCAGTGTTCTGGAGAAGTGTGTCCAACGCACCCTACTATAGTTGTAGGAGTGCCTTTGCACAAACTCATCCAATTCCGCAGCTTCGTTCGGAACGGCTATTTCGGTACTGAGACCGCAGTGGTCACTGTCATAGACAGTGCGTAGACAGTTTATGGTATGTTGGTTTGTGCGTGTCAGGTATATTCGTGTGTCGAATAGCAGGAGATCCAAATAGGACCCGTGTCTAGGAAACGACAGACTATCCGTCGCCTTAAGGCCGAGCCGATACGTTATACTGTGCTGACCCCACCAATTGAATAGTAGGTTCCCCCTAGTATTTGGTGTATTATTTCCCCAATCTCTATGTTTGGCGTTGAAATCTCCGCCGACAATAACAAAGTAATTGTCCTCCAATTTCAGTCTTAGGAATCGAAAAAGTGTCTCGAGCTCTGATATCAATAAGGCGGATTGAGTAGCCTTAGGTGCATAAACAGACACCATGTATAGCCGCTTTCCACTACGGAGAGGGATATACACGATGCATGCTACCAGTACCTGGAACCTACGTACTACACGACTGTATAATCTTTTGAAACGCTTTCCTTTTCTTACATCTCAACTCCTCCTCCGTACGATTTTGTATCTTCTGTGCCTCATTTTGTGTCTCTTGGTAAGCTTAGTTTCGGTAAACAAAAGCACATCAGGGGCTTAGTCTTTAACCAACTTAAATAGTGCGGCTCGTCGTTCGAACCCAATCAGTGAATTGACATTCACGACAAGGACCTTCAGGGTTTGTACGTACCCATTACGACTGGAGGTGCGTTAGGCCCAGCAGCAGCGCTTATATTTTATCTACCAAGAAGCGATTCCTAGTACAACTACACCACGGCCACCCGTGACAGACCAAGAAAAATTCGACTCTGATTCAAACAAGGGGAACATAAGTCACCAGAAAATCTCATCATAAAATGTCAAGAATGAAGGGTTACCACATTAAAATTGAACATAAAATTGAACTACGAATATAAATTCATAAAAAATGTGCACAAACTTTGTGCGCACTTTTACCTCCATTAACGCCTTTCAACCATTTTTAAACCGCCCATGCCTGTCGTTGTTTTCATTTTGTTTTTAAATGGAAGTCTAGCAAAGCAGCAATTACATTTTCTCGCGGAGGGGCAAAACGAAATGTCAGTTACTGTAATTTGATGCTGCACATACACAACAGAAGACACAAAAGGACTCAAGCTGTGTTTTACAGAGTGTGACAGCTACTCTATAATACATTTTATTGAAAAAAGTAAAAGTCTACCTGGACAGCTACCAACAACATAAAAGTTGAACTGAAAACATTTGCTCACACATCGTATGGATTCAAATAGCCGTCTGTTAACATTAAATGGTTTTCAGCTGGTCGATATCACTTCGTCGTTGTCGTTGTGCTGTGCAAATCCTTAATCTACGTATCTGTGACTCGAGTGATTTTCTCTGTTGCAATCAACCAATCTATGTCAGAGTACATAAAATGTAAGTTCCCGTGGCCCTTATACGGATACTATTCTCGCCAAGCCCTTCGTTGCAATTAATTAATTGATTTGGCCATCGAAATGAATTACGAAATTTAATTGGAACGGCCTCTCGTTCGTTTCCACGTAATGAGGTTACCGAAGTTCTGTTTACGTTGTCGTCCTGATTTTGCAATGTCACATGATGAGCGTGGCTGATTGCTGATTTCAATTTCATTTCAATTAATTTCCGCGTTGTAAGGATTTACTTTCGAGTACCTTGGAACAAAAATCAGTTTCTACCACTGGTGTTTTATTTTTATTCTTCCACTTAAGTTGTTTTTAGTGCTCATTTAAAGGAAGCAAAAAAATGTAAGGACGATAAGTAAGTGTTTCATTTCTGGGACAAAAAAAGTGATGAATACTAACTACAACTTCTTGAAACTATTTACGCCTTTTCCAAAATGATTTAGATGTTAGCTGTTCAGATGGAAGTAGAAAATGAATTTTCCCCCTGATGTCAGAGATTGGTAATTAAATTCAAGTGCTCGTAACGTAGGTATTCAATATGAAGAAGACGTTATTCAATACTAAACAAAATCGTGATCGTACGCATATTTTACCACATAAAAAATGTTGCCATGGAAAATATACAACACGTTTCATTACAGTTCCACGTAGCAGTTCTGTGACAAGTGGAAGGCAAGACCAATTAGATTTAAACAAAAGGCTTCTCCAAACTTTTCTCTATCCTCTTCAATGGGCACCATCATCCCATCAGTGCTGGCAGTCTGTTTGAATGTAATGATAGCATTTTAACTTTAGCCACGGATAGCTCTTAGCCTTAGGTTAGTATTAATTCCTATTGTTAAACTTAACATTTTCTTGGAAAATATTGCCGGACTATGCAGGACTTTCACAAGAAAGTCAAACCAAGGGACAAACCATTTTCTAATAATGTAGTCTAAATAATTACTAAGCTGTTTCTTAGAGAGTTCTTTATCTATCTCATTAACAGCAAGCTGATTTCAAATATGACGTACGACTTTACCTGACTATTTAATCAATCGTTTTAACAATTTTTTTCTTGTTTCCTACAACTTTAAGATTATGCGGAGACATCTAATGTATTTGTGAAGATTTACACCCTCCTTGTGACAGTGTTAATCACTGCAGCACTGTTTCCATAATTGATCCGAATTGTCTATGCCAGCATCTTCCGAGACAATACTTCTTCAGATACAGAAATATGCTCAGTTTCACGAATTGCTGACTACTAATGTCAAGTCGAGCAGAGCTGGTGATTTTTTTTTTTAAAGAACTTGACACACAAGTGAATACACTTAAAGTACTTGAGCACGTGTTAAATGTTTTGGAAAATGGGATAGAGAGAGAGAGAAAAAGATGTTTGGGCTCAGTGGTTATTTCGGCTCCATGGGTGGCATCCAACATTTAATGGGGAGACTAAATTCTTAGTGGAGGTTGGCTTGTTGTTGATTTCTAGTCAACTACTCATCATACTTGATTTTTGTTAATTGAAAAAATGAATGTCTTTCTGGCGAGACTGGGATTCGAACACCGTACCTTCCGATTTGGCAGCCTGTCCACTACCACTTGAGCCACGTGGCCCACAGTCACAGTCCATATCAGGCCAATATTTCGTCAAGACAGAGCTATCCGGATCATTTCACTAATTACAACAGTGACGAAAAAAAATCAAATACATATGTACACCGTTGTGAATTTCAAATTCCTCTGACATCTTACACAAAAGATGTCACATGCACTTCAGTCAAGGTTTTCTAATGATAACCATGCGAACTCTGTTTTCATAGTGCATCAAAACATAAATAGCTTGCGACAAAATTAATTTTCATTTCTTAGTTTGCAATCTCGAAGGTTTAATTTATCATACTTAAATGATATTTGTATCAGACATTTGGATTTACTGTTTTGAAAGTGAAGAATACACAATATCGAACAATGAATTTTATGCCAATAATAAGGATTCTTATTCTGCGGTATTTGTAAACGTAACAGATTCTTATGAGGCTGACGTTGTTGCTATTAGCTTCAAAAGTGCTAATGTCCTTAAAGTCACCTGCACTATTGCAATTGTAACTTTTAATCTATTCTATGTAGTTTGTGTTTGTAGATTTCAAAACATGCCCCTGCAAATGTTTTTGGATGAATTTTGGATGAAAATGCAGCTAGTCTTATTATTATTGGAGATATTATTATAGATATTATAAGCTCAAATATTGCTGTAGATATGTAAGGTAGAAACTGAACAATGTGATGGTTTTAAGTTCGACCTTCAAATTACCAATCACTGTATGATAGGTTAAGTTATTAATTGCTTACAGAACAAAAATATTTCCAAGCTTACTGTACCAAAGTTAACTAAAATAAACTACAAATATAACATACGAGTATAAAACGAAAAACTCTTGATGGAAAACTGGTATGGTGCCTATGAATTGCTTTCAAAAAAAAAAGTACGTCAAGTGTGTCCATAAAACAAAGTAGATCTCGAATTATAGTAATCTTCGCTTCTCAAGCAAATTAAACTAAATTATAAGTAACAACGTAAATAAAACTTGTAAAAATTCAATTAATCTAACTTTGAAAACACGCTATATCCGGATATGCCAACAAATTAAAAAAGAAATCAGTCTTATCGTAATAGATACTTTCAAAGCAAATTAGGAAGTGCACAAGGAATTCTTAAAAAAGAACAGGAAGTTATAAACTGCTTAATTTACCGTCAAACTAATAATTAGTTTAAAGTCATTACGATTAAGACTGATAACGTTAAAATTGGTGATCCACTTTTTTTTTGAAAACCCATATATGTTAATCAACACTTTACGACTCTAGCACGTGTTGTTTTGACTTTTCAATGTTCCGCAGCGGTTGCTCAACGACACAACTCTTACACTGTAAAACGTATAAAAACAGCTTTGCTTTCATGTCTATTTGAACTGCTTAAAACAATTCAAGCGTTTTCTCTGGAACATCCCCAGGATTGTTGAAACAGGCGAATGTAATTCTAATTTGCAACAAGGGAAGCAGAAAAGAATAATAAAACGTAATACCTTTTTCTTCATTTCTTTAAAGAGATCTCATCCGACAATTACAGGGACACTGCGATAAGATCTTTTGAACCACAAAATCAGTATTAGGAAGCCAAGGAAGACTCAACTCTTTTGATGAAATTGAGAATCTCTCTGGTGGAGGTTTTGAGAATTTCCCCAAGTATTAAAATTGCTCTGATGAAGTAAGGAGACTTAAGGCACTTAGAGCCATGCATTTCTTTAAAATTTGTCCCGCAGTTTCTTCGTAGTCCATGCAAAGACGAGATTCAGTTTCCTGAATAAAACCCATTTTGTGTGGGTGATATTGAAGGTGTCAGTGTCCGGTTAGAAATCAACCAGACTTCTGATATCATCTCTTTTGAGTTGTAGAGATTTTTTTGATTTTTTTGTGGAAGAGTGTGATGGCTCTTTTAGCCAGACGAAGACCTGTGATGTTTTCCAAAGGGGGGTATTCACATTTTGATCTCCCAACTCTTTATTGCTGAGTTGATTGCCGAATTCGATGTATTGCAGAACGGCTCAGTGCCGATGAAAGAATTGACACTAAAACTAATTATCTGTCAAATCAGACATTCACGAAATAAGCACTACTTGAAAAAAAAAAACGTTAGATGGCGGACCCTTTATTTTTAACTGAATATTAACTGCATCTAGCTATTGCCTTGATCAATTGTAAGAATTAGAATTATAATAACATTACTAATAGAGTTGTATATTGGTTTTTGAGAATAAAGAATTTTAAAACAAAAAAGGAAGTCTTTATAATAGTGACTAGATTGTCCGGTGGGCATCTCTTGCATAAGGCTCGCCATGTGACGTCTCAATTCAAGGAAGGCGTTCTTGAAATCGATGAACTGGAAACGAAGCTGTAATCTACATGCAACCAACCAACCAACACTCCATTCAATAATAATCCGCAACGTTTTGGTTTCGCCGATGCAGGAGGATCCCCTCGAAATCCTGCCTTTGCGATATCGGGCGTTGACGCCAGATGTTCTTTCTCTCGATTTAGAATTATTTTAGCTATTAATTTAACCGCAGCCGGAAGAACACATACGAGTGTAATAACTTTCCAGTTAACACATTTCGTGAGGTTCCTTTCTTAGGTAATTTAATAATCATTCCTCTTTTCAAACTTTCAGGGAAGACTTTGTTTTCCCATGGTTTCCTAATCATTGGCTGCAGGATTTCCGCCAATATGTTAGGCTCAGCTTGGAAGAGTTCCGCTTGGATGACGTCTTTGCAAAGTAAACTGTTTTTAATCAGAGAGAAGTAGAAACTGAACTGACCCTATTCCTATGATTCCATTGATTTAAGTGGTCAAGTTGCAAAATGTTCCCACAATCTGGCAACACTGCTGCAGTCTGCGTTTTAAGTTCAATTTGTGCAACAATCTGTTCCTAGGTGTCTGAGATCAGCCTTGTGTTTTGGATTTTCGCGTTCTACCGACGAAGGTGTTTGCCTTAGTTATAGTTGATGCTGTCAAAAATGAAACAGTGTACGAGTATTATTTCTGTATTTGTATTAAGCTGGTCCGATATCTATTGGAACAATTGGGAATCTCAGAGTCTGTTGGTGTTATAACTGGGTTGGATCGTTTGCTGTTAACAGATACAGTACACCATAAGACGGTATTCTCTCTGTTTTCCAATTTCAGCCCCAAATATGGCTTCAGCATGGCTTAAATAAGACGTCTAAAGCGTCCTCTAATACATCTTTATTGATGTATTTTGTCGATATCGAGGCAGTCGTTTTGGTTAAACCGTGTGTCACAATGTCTTAGCTGTATAAGAAAAACGCAACCGGGAACACCAACATATACATCATTAACTTGGAAGCATTGCGGTGGTGTTCACACACACACAGTGTGCATTCTTCTATGAGACGAGAATTTAAGAAACGATATCTCAGAGGCCAGGATGTCGCAGATTGTACGAGAGGCAACGGTTCAATCAAACCATGAACCATATCATGGGTTCCGGACAACACGCAAAAAAAAGGCAAATTTTTCCACAATAACCAAACGATGGGCATCTTTACATGAACAAGGAAACAACAGACAGGCAGCGGTAACGATGACGAAAAGGCGACAACCTGCATGCACTTGCAACCTTTCAGCACATAAGCGAACAGCACAAGACTAGCAGCAGGCAGAATTATATACATACTACTCAAACGGTAATCTGGCAATGGTTTAATGTAAATATATACATGAACCCTTTTCCTTTTCTTTTTGCTATGGCTGTTATCTTCCATGGCAGTTGTGTTTTGGTCTAACAATAAAGTGCTCCAGTGTTTTAGTTGGAAATAAGACGTGGATTGTATCATTTCATTTTTCGCTTGGCTTATCCTTTTTCATTTTCGCGTGTATATTTCATAGATACACTTAGCAGTTGACATTCCAAAAGTCAGCAAATCGAACACGAATCACGATCACGATATCTCCGTGAGGAGTTTGGTGGCTGGGCTCAGTATGCATTGTCCTTGTTATCCTCATCCGCATAGTTTGGCGTGACTTTCTGTTGGATTATATACCGTCACCATTTGATGAATTTGACATCAACCTGTCTCATGCTTAACAGGTTAGTAAGAAACTTCACCAATATTCTCGAGTGGTGTTCATTGGTTTCATAGGAGTAGGCCAGGAAACATTTGCCAGTTTCGGAAGATTGGCTGGGGTGTTCTCGTCAAATAATTTCTAATATTTAATTTACACCTAAGCTGTTCAGTTTCTAATCCATGAATTTCCGCTTCCGACCGTTCTTAAGGAGGGTCTTTATGTTTCAGAATCCAACTGTTGTCCGTGGTTGAGAACTAATGCTTGTAAGTAAATTTTCCGTCTGTATTTGAGGTGTATATTGCTATTTCGCACCAAGGATATATTTAACGGTTGCAGCTGGACTAAAAACCATCCACTAGTTGCCCCGACACTCATCATGCGCTCTCTACGAACTGCAGTTTCCAAAAACAAATTCTCAGGCAATGCCACATGGCGGCGTTCAAAACAGAACTTTACTAGCAGTTCTGTAAGAGCTTGTCTGCAGAGGCATCCTTTAGTTTTCAAGCGAAGAAGAATTGACAGGGCAACGGGGCCCAACTTAAAATCCATCCTTATAGCAATGCAAACCATTCCATTTATTTTCTCTTCAGATTACAAATTCCCTAAATGCCTGAGGTGTTGAATCAAATATTGGATGTTGCAGCTAAAATTCTGGCTTAAGAAAAATTCTAATATCGAACGGACTCCAAGAAATTGGAAGCTTTTCTGCAGCTCCACGAATGATCAAGACCGAAGAGATCTCTAGCACTTCATCTAGCAGAACTATGCTAGCTATTTCTGCGCTATAGTCAGTACTCGCCGGAGGTAATCAGTTGTGGTGAAAAATTATCTAGTCTGACGAAATGTTTCAACTTTATGAACTTTTATAAGGTACGTTATTCACCTCCTACTTGAAGCTCCAGCGCTTAAAACCGGTGATTGTTTTCTTTTTGCGAAAAGATCTGACTTAACCTATGAGTTGAAGTCGAGTCAAATCCTGCCGAGATGCCGTCGATTTGATGGTTGTTTGACGCAGGTATTATACTATACTTTTAAAGAGCGCTTCATATCGGCTGGATTGAGACTTCATTGAAAAGCGCCCGTCTGTCGGCAGCCAGAATACATCACACAAGTTCGGAGAAGATTTACAAAATCTCCGTCCACCTGATCAAAACCAAATAAGGGTGACAACATATAAGCTTAAATCCAACAGAGCTACAGTTCATTAGTCTATGCAGAATTAGGAATGAGAACGCTCGTTGCTCAATCAAAATCGGTAATGATTTAACCGAGACCTTTAGTGTCAAAAAAGGTTTTAGACAGGGACGTGCTGTTACTTCTCAGTTCTTTAACATTATACTTGAAAGAATTGTGCAGAACTCACAAGTGCACACTGGAGACACAACAGGCCAATACAGGTTAAGCGGCAAAACCAAGTATATTCTGTCACCAAGGTAGATCACTCAGTATTGACGAATTGGACATAACTGTTAATATAGCTGTTTATTAATTAATTACTCCTACTTATATTGTTAAGATTTTTGCTAACTTTTATGTAAATATAATTCTTTTTGACTAATTATTAAAATTTGGGTTTTTAATCGTTGTTCCCGAACAATATCATATTTGTACCTTTTTTGTTTTTCTTAAATTTGCAAACAATTCTTCAGTAGAAAGATATACATACTATTGTAAATCACACCTCTTTACTAAAATCTCTGTAAATTCTGCAATAACAAGCTGTACATTTTTTTTGTAAACGAAATAAAATAAAGACTTCGTCTAAATACTTCGTACAATATTCGGCCCCGCTTGTGTATGAGCGACATAGACATAGTCAGAAAACTGCGAATCACTCGCCGGAAATGTCTACGGGAATGAATGAACACCTTACTCCGGCTCGCAGAGTATGCTACCTTATGTGGAATGCACAAGTAGAAGATAACCTGAACCAACTTTCGATGCGCAACTGGAGGGAGTTGTAATTTGAGAAGCTTGTTAGTTGAGGCCCAGGTCTAACCCTAGCTGTAGCGCCATTTAAGTAAATAAATAAGTAAACTAGGACTCTAGTGGGGTTGTTACTTGCGCACTTCTGATATGTTGTTACAATATTAATCACGTTTTTAGAATTTTATTTTAAACAACTAAATATTCTACCGATCGGTCCTGTTATCGATACTGGCTTACTGTCATAAGTACTGTAGCCATTTTGTAACATCACATTGCTTCCACTCACAGCAAGGCATGAGCTCTGTTGCTGGTTAGAACAAGTTTTAGATCTTTAAAATATATTACTCCCCGTAAAGGTTCTGTATCTACATATTTGCAAATCAATATTTTATCATCTTTAGTTGTAATCAACAAGCAACAGTACGCTACTCTGATTCATAGTTGGATGCCTAATTCAATTGGCAGATGTGAAATTTACAGTTATTTCACAAAAAAATATCTCAAGTCGCTAAATGTTATTATTTCACTCAACAACTAAATATCTAGTATAACACAAGTACAAACAAGCTTCGACACTACATCGACTCTCGTACTCGTGCTACCCCCAATAAGCGTGTTTACCATGAACACATTTCTCCGTCAAGCAAGCAGCTTAAGTTTATTTATCAAAGACACTCGTGTTGCTCCAGAGAAGCGTTCGCAGGAGCAAACAAAATAAGCACAAGCACACATTAAATCTGGCAAAGTGCCGAGATTTTACCACTCGCATGCATTGAGAAGATGCATTCAAAAGACTATTCCGTTTTACGAGGTTCCTTATTCTCAAAAACATGCACATTACTCCACACGGACGGAAATCAAATGGTTTAAGAGTCGGTACGGGTATTTCGAAAAAAGGATATCGTTTCCTTGAGTTGGGTTCGCTTAAGTGAAATCACCCACCGTGGCTACGTTTCCGAGTGAAGCCATGCTGTGCTTTTAAGACTCGGTGGAAGTGAAAAGTATCTACTATAATACCAAATGATAATGGAATTCAATGGATTGCATTATTTATGTTATGCATCTGGGCAAAAAGACGAGTCCGACATTTAGAATTTCATTGCCATCTGAGTGCAATGAACGACAAATTTGGAGAATGTTGGAGGCCAAAATAAGAGATAAATAAAACAAGTCTAAAAGTTCAGCAGTACGTTGACTTTGGCAAATAGAAATAAGCCAGGCAATATACAGGGTATTGACACCAAACGTGCATTGTATTTACATTCGTCTTGCTTGAAATGTGCATAAGAGGTTTTTATCTATCGGTGATGAAGACATATAAAAGGTGATGTCTAAATTTGGCCTAGATATAGAAAGAAAGTCAGGGTTCTTCGTTCATTGGAACTAAAACGAAACTATAATTGGAAGAAAGACTTGCCAGTTGCTAATAAAATAGCTACAGCTTGTAATAAATAACATTGTGAAGTTGATCTGAAGTTAAATAGACTTGAAAAGTATTCCATCCAAGAAGGTGTTGAGATAAAATATTGTAACTGTTCAAAGACTAGCGCCGGCATAGATTATCTGGTGGGATATCATTTCAATGAGCATATTTTGCGGATTTCAATGAGTTATTTGTCAGAATCGAAGCGCGCGTTCGAGCTTGAGCGACATTTAAAGTAGAGTGAATAGCTGGCTTGTGCACTTCGAGTGCACATTAGATCTAGTTATTGTTGGAAAAGACAAGGACGGACAATAGTCAAGATCAACTCTTCCGGGAACATATTGAGGATAAGATTGCGGAATTAACTGAAATAAAAAAACGACCTGTGCACGTTATTTTGGAAAAATAAATAAAGGTTCACCCATAAAAGATGCGGATTGTGCAGAGTGATAACGAAATGATTATCTTTTGAGCGAATCCTACCCAAGAACGATGCTGGAAGATTTTCGAACAGAAAAATGAGAAAGTCATCGACAATATTAATATTGTCCAAGACCCTCAGTGTTGTGTGCGCGAAGGCAGCAGTGAAAAAAGAAACAAGCTCTGGTATACTCGGTTGAAATCGCGTTCCGATGCCAACTTCTTCTACTACCAATCTGCCCAAATAATTTTATCTGTACTTTGCAAAACTCTCTATGGCAACTATATAAATCGAATAGACCACACACTCATTTCCGACCCCAAACAATTCTTTCAGTTCATCGAAACTACAATAAAAGTAAATCGTATAACTATCTATCATCTCTGAATTTTCTTGAAAAGTCCTGAGGCGATCCTCTAATTATTACAAATCTCTTCGCAATTTTTTTTTAGCCAAACGTTCACCATCCATACCCCTCAACCAGATTGTCCACATTGCGGTCGACGAAAGGCACACCTTCAGTATTATGTATGTCCAAATATTCCGAGGGACCAACATTACCTTGTTGTATCCACGGTACGGTTGCTGATATCCCGAACATCGCAAACGCAAGCTAACATTGTGAGCGAGTTCGACGTCAGACGGCTGCAATTGCAAGAGATCGCCAAATCCTTTTCCGATCGAGTCTCCATTAATCTCTTAAGAGGTCCTATGTTGCCAGCGTCAAGTATCGAAGACCTGTGCAATACTGTCAAAAAGCTAATTGTTCTATCAAAAAAGTAAAAAAGAAAACCAAATTATTTTCTACGACAAACTTTATTTAAATCACTCGGCATGGGCTCATTTAAAATTTGTGACCTTTCGATGTTGCTGCTGGATCTCTACTGAATTTGTTGAGTTTTGCAGATAGAAGACGAATTCTGATTGAACGACAACTGACCAATCAAAAACCAGCTTCTAATTTTTCTGACTTCTCCTGGTGGCAAGTCCACAAACAAATAAGATGGGATTGCGCGACATCTTCCGATCGCTAGTTACATTATCACTGTCATTGAATTGCGATGACATCCCACCTCCTGTGAATTCTCTGCGAAGTTCACTACCAATTTTTAATACTGAAAGTTTTGATGCAGGGCGACGAAGTATTCCAGCTGCTGTCTTTACTTCGGCGCTTCTTACTTGTCCGTCTTGGGCGGGATACACTTTGACGATCCTTCCGCGCTGCCATTTACTCCTGGGCTTTCCAGCATCGCAAATTAAGACTAGATCATCAAGCTTAAGTGGTGGAACCATTACATGCCACTTAGTACGCTTTGTCAACACTGTCAGGTATTCGAGAATCCAGTGTCTCCAAAACGTTTCTTTCAACTGCTGTGCTATCTTCCACTGCTTACGACAACATATGGCCATCTTCTCGGAATTAGGCGTCTGTGTAGAGTTTACGCAACCGATCAAGAAATGGTTAGGTGTTAGTGGTTCGTCTTCCTCTGTAGTTAATGGTAATTCTGTTAGCGGTCGGGAATTTATGATGTTTTCGGCCTCGATCAATAAACTCTGTAGCGTTTCGACACGTGGAGCAGCTTCCTTTAACGTCACCATCATTACTTTTTTCACGGACTGCACAAGTCGTTCCCAAATGCCGCCTTCGCTAGGATTTACCGGGCAATTAAAAACCCACTCTACGCCTTTCGATGTCATCTCCGCCTGGATCCGATCCGTGTCGAAGTAACGAGACTCGCGCTGCATTTCTCGTTGTGCTCCAATAAAATTTGTGCCGTTATCACTACGTATGCGCACCGGGGTTCCACGACAATTAAAAAAATTTCTAAGACACAATATACACGCGTCAGCTGAAAGGTCTGCAGCCAATTCGATGTGGATGGCTCTTATCGTGAGACACGTAAATAATGCTGACCATCGTTTCTCACGTCGACGACCGAATGTGACCTGCAGTGGGCCAAAGAAATCCAGCCCAGTATATGAGAATGGGCGGACGAATGGCGTTACTCTATCCGACGGTAGCTGTCCCATCAAAGGCGTAATTGGCTTGGAACGGCGAAGTTTACATTTATTGTAATCACCTTTTATTACTTTTAGAACTGCCCGAATACGTGGAATTCAGAATCGCTGGCGTACTTCGTTGATTACTAATGCATCATTCTGGTGGTGTAGTGTGTTGTGATAATGACTTACAATTAGTCTGGAAAATGGGTGCTTCTATGGAAGTATAATCGGTCGCCTGGCCTCCATCGGCAAGCATAGAGCAGCATCCAAGCGTCCACGAGTCCGTATAACCCCATCATTATCCAGGTAAGGCGATAGTTGAAAAATAGTGCTCGACTTAGCTGTACCATTTCTTAGTAGTGACAATTCCGAATAAAAAACCTCTCTCTGTATTTGTCGACAGAGTATCTTCTCCGCTGAGATGATTTCCTTCATAATTCGCTCCGATGGTTTAATAAAACATTCTTCCGTTCGAAATTGAGTATCAACCTCACCATTTATTGTTCGTCTTGCTCGATAAAGAAGGTTAGAAGTATATCGAAGTATCCAAGCAACGACTCTTTTGAGCTTTAAATATGAAGAGAATTTTGTTATATTTATGCAAAGATTACTTGCCTTATTTATGTGAAAGACTTGTCGTTGGACTTCCTCTTCCAGTTTCTCTGAAACCGAAAAATGGAAGCGTTGTGGCCACTGATGTTCTGGGAGGCGAAGGAATTCATTTCCGATGGAAGCCAACGCCAGTCGGATGGCTTGGACACATCCAGTATTTCGGCAATTCTATAAGCGACAAACGGTCTAAATTTGCGTTGAGAGGATCGTAACCAGAGGATAGTTGTTTTCGAATCACTCCAATATACGACCTCTGAGATCTGTAATCGATGGTATGATATAATGGTTGTTTGCAGCCGGGTTCCCAATACTGCAGCCTGAAGTTCGAGTTGGGGAACGGAGAGTTGTTTAAGTGGTGCACATCTCGTTTTTGAGGAGATGAAGGCGACGTCTACTTCTCCCTGTAATGCTATTCGAAAGTATCCCACGGCAGCAAATGCGCTTTCACCTGCATCAGTGAAGATGTGTAACTGGTCGAGTAGCAACGGCTCATTCTGAAATTCCCGACTTGGCTTAACTCTGCCCACCATAGTTTCCATTGAGTGTATAATTGTTGCGGCAGGGCTTCGTCCCATCCGGTTTTAGCTTTCCAGGTAATCTGCAAAAGAATTTTTGAAAAAATTAGAAAGTCTGCAAGAAAACCGTTAGTTTTAGTTTTAGTTTTAAATGCATTTTATTTTCTTAATCACTAACTCTTACATACTAACAAAAAATGCTTAAATGCTAGCTTAAAATTACTTAACAATCTTATACTAAGATTGCAGGCACTCTAAGCTAATCTAAATTCTTATAACTATGTCTTTCGACTTTATTTACATTTTCTTCACAAATATTTACTTACTATACTTAAAGCTAAGAAAAAAAATTGCTAACAAAAACTTAACATATGGACATAATTTTTTATTTTTTATAAAAACTTAATATCTAACTTAAAATAAACCTTAGCCTACCTAACCTACATACACAATACACACATACACACATATAGATTTCATACACAATTATATACACATATACATAAACATCAGGGTATTCGTCAACAATCCCGATGTACTTGCCTATTGCCTGTTCTTACCTATTCGACTTTTTGGGATTATGTAGAGGACAATTCGAGGTTTCCTAGAGATTTATTGCCTTTAAGTCCTCATTCAATTTACTGACACAATTCCCGATTTGAGACCGCGAAGTCGACAAGGTCGACAATGTCCAAATAGGAAATCATCCGCATATAAGTGTACGGTAGTAGGGTTACAAACTTGGGGGAGGTCAAGCAGAGGTCCAAGCATTGAGCCTGTGGAACGCTTGTGGGTTGTTTTAGTCTCATCACAGATCAAAAGCATGTCGTCAACTTTTTTTATAAGTGCAGCGGTGAAGCTTATGCCCTACTCTATATGCAGATTAATGTGGGCTTATTAAATTGTAGGTGTCAAGATGTACTTGCAGCTGAATCTTAATAATGATTTCTTAAACCATTGATAAACCAGAATGAATGCCAATTGGACACGAAAGTCGGAGGGTTTGACTACTTTACAATTGTTGTTATTTTCGCGAGTTTCCAAGGAGTGAGAATACAATATCTAACTAGGCAGCATTAGTTACTATTTTGAAAATAAATCTAGGACCTAAATATGCTGGAGAACTGCAACCACTCTCAGATTCGTCAAAAAGTATATTTAACGATATCGGATAAGTTTTCCATCTACGAAAAGGTTTGTCATGAAGCCGTATTAGTTTTGGCAAACCAAGGTCGCCTAGGATCTTTAATGACTATTTCTTTGAGTGGAACATATTTATAGAAGAGCCTTGTAACCATTGATCCAAATAAAGCCACTTCATTATCAACATCTGAAATATTCCATCTTAAAAGTCCCATGGGCAAGTAAAGACCTCGCTATGACAAGCAACAAAGTCTATATCTTTAAAATTTCTGAAACGCTTCTTTTTGGGAGAATGTTTGGTATGAATATATATATTAATATTAAGACGAATTTAGGCAATGCGATTAACATCTCGAACGATTATTACACAAAATGAAAACTTAAACTAAACAGAGAAAAAATGCAAGCCATCTTTTTCACTCGAAAGAAAAACTTGCTATCTTCCCTGAAATCGCTCACGAATAAACGATATTTTGATTAAATGGGAGTCACATTCTGAGTTAATACCTCGCATTCTAAGTATCGACCTCCTCGGTAGAGAGGGCACAAACAATAAATAACAAATCCAAGGTGACAAAATCGGGTTAAGTTGCGCAATGGTCGAATCTTTCAAGGTAGTTTCGTTGATGAGAGAATTTTCATCTCTGTGTAATCCACAGTAGATTACAGTAGTTAAAGATGCACTTAACCAAGTTCAGCGCATTTTACGTCTGCAGCGCGCAATGATTCTTTTTTATTTATGTCTGCGCAACTCGTTGAAGTAGGGAGACCGCGGCCTTCCACAAACTTTCTGATGCTACGACTGGAGGAAGTGGTAGAACGATGGCATGCCGCAATCCAACCACGTTTGCCTTTTAAAGATGCACCATGGACTGCCATGCACCATGCAGTCACCGTATTACTGCCCGGTATTAAATGAGTGCCGGTCTCGCGTTTTGTTATTTTTGAGATAATATCCCTTGGGTACCCCACGAATAGCGGAGAAAGGGAAGTGCACACAGATCCGCTAAATACAGATAAGGTTAGTTAATGCGTAATCCGGAGTTCACCAGATATGCACGATTCAGCATCTACAACTCGAAAAGTTAGATTCTCCGAGTAGAGATCTACATATATTACATTCAACCAATCTCAGATAGTTAAAAAGTAAAAGAATAAACTCCAAATTAAATTTTAAAAAGAGTCCTAACAACATCTACCTTCAAGATCTTTATAAAAGATATTCTACAGTTGTAACCAAATACACAAACAAAGTTATTATGTCAAATTTTGCTTGACCTGGCAAGGAATAGTATTAAAAAGAGTGGGAAATAATAAATGAACTCCTAAATAAATCTGGGCCTCCTTCTAAGTTTTCAAATATTATTTCTTAGTAAGGCATAATAACTGAAAAAGCTGATGCGTTAGAGATGGGTAGAAACATACAATTACAGTGTGACAGATCTTTGACACGCCTGCTTTGCGACGTCTGTCAGACATCCACCTTATGACAGCCACGAAGAGAACATATTCGATAGAGGTTATCAAACATGTGTACCTAATCAGCCTAGTGTCTACCAATTAATTAAAGAGTTTGTTAAACATCCAAGGTATTGTTTTACAATACAAGGCGTTCAATGGATTCTTTACAAGTGCAGCTTCAATTGCTTTATTCAATGCGGGTTTCAGCAATTTTACCCATTATTGTATCGATAGCTGTTTCAACAGGGAAAAGAGTCAAGAAGCTTGTTTTTTCTTTGATCCCATTTTGTAGCTTGAGATGTTTAGAGTTATAAATTTTCTTAAGAAATCTAGCTCGATAATTAAAAAGAGTTGTTTAACTCATATATTCAACAAAAGTATATATTACGAAACATTTCCAGATGCTGTGAAATCCGCAGTGTTCATACCGATTGTTAAAAAAGGTGGCAAAAAAAGAAATTAACAAACCAATAATTCTTCTCCCATTTTTTTCTAAAATCTTTGAAGAACTTATGAAAACTACAATCATCGATCTGGTAAATCTATGAGGGATGCGTTATTGAACTTTTCCAGTTTCAATTATGAAAGTCTTAACAATAAAAAACTAACAACTACACTTTTTATAGACATCTCAAAGGCGTTTGACACTGTAGATCATTCTCTTTTATTAGTAAAATTAGAAATAGCAGGATAAAAGTTGTTAAGGTGCAAAATAGTTTCAGGCAAACTTTGGAAATCCTAATTGGCGTTCCACAAGATTCAGTCTTTTGACCTACGCTCTTTCTGATTTTTATTAATTCTATTTTCAACCTTAATCAACAGGATTTTCTGATGACATAGCTTGTTCTCTTGCAACTAACTCTGCTCTAGACTTAGTTGCTAATATATTGTATATACATGTATATATTTCATAAATGCTAATCTAAACCTATGTAAGCTGGCCGTCGCTATTTATAGAGAAAATAGATTGGTCAGCTCTGCCTCATTAGTGAGGCTGGTCAGTAATTGATGGAAATGACGACGAAACATCTTCTCCATCATTCAACCACCAGAAATGCTGGTGCTGCCGAAGGACATCCCTCTTATCGCGATTCCCCACCACCCTACTGAACCTGAGACGATCCACACTGCCATGTGCGACGTTTCTGTTGTAGTTGAGTCGCCTGTCCCCAGCTTTCCGAGCGACATGGAAGATTAACGGGACAGCTGATATATTATGGATCAACCCTTTCTGATCTAGGTAGAGTAATGCTTCCGGTGGAACGAAGCCGTCAGAGCACACACTTTCATGGTAAAGGTAATTGGGGTAGTAAGCCCCAGATATCAGGTTATTCGTCGAGGTCATTGCTCTTGCAATGTGCCTTGGAGTCAGCTTAATTACGAAGTTGTCCACACGTATTAGGTTCGGCCTATTGTAAAGGACCTCGTTAGGATAAAATTTCTTGTACTCCGACTCTGGTGTTCTACACAAGCGAAGTCAAGCCCTAAGACAAGCCCTCTCAAACACCCGAATCTTTTCCATTAAGCTTGCTCGTACATTGATCCACACAGGACAACCAAATACCAGCATGGGCCTGATAAGGGCCATGTAGCTGATTACCTTTACCCCCGCATCGAGTTGGCTGCTATAAAACAGTCTCTTTGTAAGGGCAAAAGCACCTTTAGCTCTGGCCAGAGCAGCATCTACATTTTTGCCAAAATACAGAAACTGATCTAGTCAGATTCCAAGGTATCTGACTACATTTCGACAGGCAAGAGGTTGTCCAACGATAGAGAACTTTCGCCAATTTTTTCTGGTATCCCTAGAGGCTCCAGACAATGGCGTCCTAAAGAGAATGGTTTCCGACTTCTGAAAGTTGATTTTCAACTTCCAGTCATCGCAAAATCGTCTTATCGTATCGAAGTCACGTTGCAAGAGAGTATTAATAACCTCGATTTTTGGACCTGTTCTGTACGCTACCAAATCGTCTGCGTACGCAATAGTATGGGGAAGTGAGCTTATGAAGTCGCTTGTATAAATGTTAAATAGGATCGGCGAATTGACCGCGCCTTGCTGAACACCATTTTTAATTTGAAATATTCTAACAGAAGTCACATCGCCATTCTTCATGATGAACTGTCTGTTGTGTAGCATATTATAAAGAATGTACAAGAGCTGTTTACTGATGCCCAGGTTAGTCAGCTTATAGAAAATACCCTCTAACCATACGGTGTCGAAGGCCTTCTCCAAGTCAACAAGGCAGGCCCCAGTACGAGTACATTGTTTTTTGCTTTTATTCCATTGGATATCGGACACCAGTTGAGATGCGGCATGTGAGATATCATGTCCCGCCTTAAAACCAAATTGATTATCCGGAACTATATGTTTGTCCTCAACCCACCTAGACAGAGCTCTATTGATTACCCTTTCAAACACCTTACTGATATTCGGAAGGAGACTTATCGACCGGAGATTCGTCGGATTGGATACATCCTTCCCCTTTTTGGGGATGGGTTGAACCACCGCCGTTTTCCAATGCGCTGGATAATGTGCATTATCCATTGCATTATTAAACAGGGTGGTGTAGATGTCCACCGCATCTAGAGGAAGATGTCGAAGCACGATGTTCGGAATACCATCGGTCCCCACTGATTTCTTCACTCTGATTGTGTCGAAGATCTCATGGAGTCCATCCTTCGAAATGAACGGCGGTAGGTCACCCTCTATGGCAATGACATTATTTGCCATATTTTCGTCGCTAAACCGGGTGAAACCAGAGCCGTTGGATCGCCAATTCTCTATTTGATTTCGAATGTAGCCGCTGTGCACCAAGACGCGACTGTCCAGGTCGTAATTACGGCCAATGTTATCAATGGCCTTGTATACTTCCTGGAAAGTCGCCCCTATGGCCTCAACCTTCTCCTGTGGATCCTCGATCACAAAAAAGTCGTCATCAGCGGCCTCATTTGGATCAATGCCTGCTATTGTCAGTAACCGTTCGTTGTCTGTTGTCCGGGCTATTTTAAGACACTGAAGGTCGTTTTGATTTTTTCTCCGAAATAGTTTATTGATTTGCGGAAACATATTCGGGTTGCTGGTGTTTACAGCCCGAACCTTGTTGTTCAATGCAAACTTACAGAAATTCTGTAATTCTCTTTTATTAGCGTTTGGATATTTTTAATCGACGACTTCAGTGTCCTAATCTCCGGGTCTTGTCGGTAAGTTAACTGTCTGTACAAGTTTTTAAGTCTTGTCAGAAGTCTACTTTTCTGTCGGTGCAGTGCGTCAATAGTAGGATTGCGGAACAGGTCTGCGTTAGTCGTACGTCGATATAGCGGTATTGTAGTATCCATAGTTAGTTTAATTGTCTCGTCCATCTGTTTTAGGTAATTGTCGATCTCCTCGTTTGACAAATTCCTATTGGACGGTGGGTGGAGCGTGTTTGAGGAGAGCGCTCTTTTCAAGGTTGCGGAGAAGCGTGTCCCTTGTGTCTTACTGTATTTGTAAGAATATCTTTGGACAAACTCCTCCAATTCCGCAATTTCGTTGGGAACTGTAATTTCGGTGCTAAAACCGCAATGGTCGCTGTCATACACGAATGTGCGCAAACAGTTTAGCGTTTGTAAATTCGTACCTGTCAGTCGTATACGTTCGTCGTACAGCAGTAGATCCAAATAAGACCCGCCTCTGGGAAACGACGGATTATCCGTCGCTTTAAGACCGAGTCTGTGCATGACATCGTGCTGACCCCACCAATCGAGTAGTAGGTTCCCTCTAGTATTTGGCAAATTATTTCCCCAATCTCTGTGTTTAGCGTTGAAATCCCCGCCGATTATAAAAAATTTCTCCCCCGATTCCAGCCTCAGAAGTCGAAAAAGCGTGTCGAGCTCTGTAATGAATAGGGTGGATTGTGAAGCCTCAGGCGCATAAACAGAGGCCAAGTACAGCCGCTTTCCACTGCGGAGCGGAATGTAAATGACAACTGCCTCCAACACCCGGAACCTGCGCAACACTTCCTTGTACACTCTGTGAAATTTTATACCTTCTTTAATGAAGATCGCGACACCACCTCCACGTTTGGATCTGGGCCGGTTTCTTCTTCTAACAATATAATTATTGTACTCCAGTTTGTGATTATCGGTTAGCTTGGTTTCGCTAGCGAAAAGCACATCAGGAGTTTGGTCTTGTAGCAATTTAAACATCGCGGCTCTTCGTTCGATCCTAATCAATGAATTCACATTCACCGCAAGAACCTTCAAAGTTTGCTCCACCATGTGCGTACCCATTACGCCATGTGTTGCGTTAGGCCCGGCAGCAACGCGTAGATCTGGTCCACCCGCTTGGCCTGTTCTTGAACCTGCTTTTGCAGCTGAGCCATCTGCCCTTGGATTGCGAGCAAGATGGCTAGCATGTTGGGTGCAGCTTCCGTTGTTCTCGGCATCGGCGCCGGAGAAGCAACAGTCGCTTGCTGTACCGTAGCCCCCTACCTGACGCCATTTGGAGGAAATTTGTGGCGTGACGGCTGGTGTTAGAAACCGAACAGGTGAACGTTTGACCTCCACCTTCTTCTGCCGCGCCAATTTTGCTTTTTTACTGTTGGTGAACTTAGTACAACCCCGATAGTTTGCGGTGTGTCCCACGTTCCCACATAATACGCACGAGAGCTGCGACCTATCGGATGCTCCGTCAACACCCAGAGCACACTCCTCGGAACTGTGGTTCTTTGCGCACTTCACGCACCGAGGCTGCATTTGGCAGTTCGACGCGGCGTGCCCGAACCTCTGGCAGCGAACGTATTGTATAATGCCTTCGCTCCTTTTTAGTTTTTCCCAGTAAACCACCTGGTAGTCTGGGACATTGATACTCCTTAGACTATCCAGACGGCTTTCGGGACTGAGCTGCACCAGGAAGAACGGCAGACTCCGTTTCTCCCGCCTGGCTCTAGCTGTGGTAAATGGCTTTACCCCTACAAACTTGAATCCTTCGCACTCCTTCTTTTTGAGCAGTGCCAGAATCTCCTCAGGATCAGAAGACGGTTCCAACCCCTTCAGCAGCATCGATTGCCGCTTTTCACACTTCGGTGTGAATGAGAAGTGCTCCGTCGTCGTCTCCTTTAGGAGCTCTTTCACTTTCGCTCTTTCACCCACTGTATTACAGTGGACGGCATGGCGATCGTTCCCCAATCGCTTAATACTAAAATTACTACCAATTACCAACTTACATAGGTCCTTGTTTGCATTCATCTCCAATTTATAGTTGTTGATAGGAGGCACCCTCTCCTTCTTCTTCGTCTGCTGCTGCTGTTGTTGTTGTTGTTGCTGTTGCCGTTTTTATGGCTGCTGTTGTTTTTGCTGATGCCGTTGTTGTGGCTGCTCTTGTTGTTGTTCTTGGTGCTTTTTAAGCTTTTGTTAGTGTTGTTGCTGGGTCTTCTTTTGAGCAAGTAGCGTCTGCTGTTGTTGCTGGATTGATCTTCGTCTTCCCTCTGCCTTCTTGTCATTTGCCTTTCTTTGATGGCCAGTACCCTTTGTTGCAGCATTTTGATGCTGCTTCCTCTTCATCTTCCGATTCGGTCTGTGCCAATGTAGCGAAGTTGTTCCCTTCCCTCACTCCACCAAACAGTTTTACAGTGGAAGTTGGTTGGGCTGGACGTTGAACTATGTTGGAAGATGGCCTAAGCTTCCTCCTTCTCTTAGCCGTGGGTGTTTGGCTTGGCCCGCTTGAAGCTTCGCCAGATAATAATTCAGCAGGTCCCGCTATTGGCATAGCGGATTGCTCTCCACAATCCATTACGCGACTTTTTTTGTTTTTTTTATTATTTTTATTGTTTTTTTGTACACTTCTCTTGTTAATAATTCAATAAACATTTAAATAAATACTGCTGTCTGACGATGGGAATCGAAACCCAGGCCTCGGGATCGTTACACTGGGTATAATATCGTCCAGGTCTTTACCACCTCGGCTACCGAGCACTTGAAATTTCATTGGCTAAAAGTATGCTACTTATTTTTCTGCCTTTTTAAGCCGATACACAAAACACTTCTGCTCTCCGTGGAGGTGTATGAACGACTCGCAAGAAAACCGTACGGATCAAAAATGGACATCACAATGCCCAACATTTCTCTCTTTGTCAATGGCCTAGCAGATATTAAAACCTCTTCAGCTATCCGGTGAAATTTCAAACGAAAATGAAACATGTCATCCTGGGTGCTCCAGTACATTCCAAGTACCTTTTCACTATCGTTGTCAGAATGGATGTCCACGGTGTGTCGAGGTTGCGGCGACTTTTCAGTAAGTTTTTCTTGCAGCAGTCTATTATTACTTACAAAATTGCGTAATGTGAAACCTCCGTGGCTATGAACTCTTTTAGCTTCTGTGCTGGTACGTATGGCTGCCTCAACACTGCTAAAGCTGCACACGAAGTCATCAACATGGTGGCATTCGAGGATTGCTGTGACTGCTTCAGGAAACTCATTATTAAACTCACTGGCATTAAGGTTTTTAATATACTCCGCAGAGCAAGGCGAACATGCTGCCCCAAAAATCATTGACATCATTTTGTAGATTCGGCTGGTCCTGTTTGCCATCTCTCCACAGAAATCGTTGCGCGTTTTGATCAATTTCACGAATACGCACCTGAGAGAACATTTCTTGTATATCGGCGGCAACTCCAATAGCACCTTAACGAAATTAAAACAAAATAGACAACTGCGGCTTGGCTTGCTCTGGCCCCTTCATCAGCATTGTGTTGAGAGATACATCCTGAACCTTTGCGGCTGCATCAAATACAATACGAAGTTTGTCTGACTTAGATGGATGAGTCACTCCAAAATGCGGCAAGTACCAAGTAGGACTGCAGTTGGTTCTTAGTTCTTCTGCTGACATCTCTCGAGCATAACCTTTTGTGAGGTAGTTTGAAATTTTTTGTCTATATTTGGCGGCAATTTCAGGGTCTCCCCTCATCTTGGCTTCTATGTTTAGCAACCTCTTTGTAGCCATTTTTAGGCTACTTGGTAAAACTTGTTCATCTGTTCGCCATAGCAGCCCGGTCTCGAACTGCTTCCCTGCTCTTCTAGTTGTCTCATTTAGGATTTTTCTTGCTCTTTTCTCGTCGATCGACTTCAGTAATACATTTGTTTTGCGTACACCAAAATTTTCGGTTGTGAAGCAAGATTCGACCAGCTGGGTAAGTGTCTTCAATGTATCAACTTCTTCGATATGACAAACGAATGGCCTTAACGTGATGTGAGTATTTAATGGACCAAATGCCAACCACCCAAGTTTTGTCCTTACGCCAACAGGTTCGTCTCTCCTTGCTTCGACTACAGCGTTAGGAATGCCTAAATGACAGTTGTCGAGACCAATAAGTAGAGTCGGCTGAGCATCTACATAATTTTCTATCGGTGTTTCCTCCAGATGCTTAAAAGTTTCTTTGCTGAACGTTTGCTTAGGCAAGCACAGACTATGCGCAAAACGTAATTTTGAGCTCCTTTTTGCTTACCTCGAATTTCAAGTGTTACAATTCGTGACGGTTCCGTAATCACCTGTTCTCCATACCACTATAAGGCTAGAGGTTGAGTCTTTCCGCCGAGTCCCAACCTTTCGGCTACTTCATCTTCCAGAATCGAGATCGAGGAACCTTCATTAAACATGGCAAAAACGCTGAGTGTTCCCTTTGGAACACTGGCTAATACAACTGGCAGAATACGGAACAGCAAGTCTTTCTGAGAAGGCGTACGACAATTTTGGAGACGTTCCGGAAGTTGTTCTGTAGTGCTGACATCAGCTATGGTGTTACACTCCTTTTCCTCGTGCAGAAGCTTGTGGTGGAATCTGCGACAGCCATTTACTTCGCACTTTTTTCGACTTCGGCAGGTGGCGGCCCCATGATTCTGATTGAGACATGAAAAACAAAGGTGCTTGCTCTTGGCGAAACTCCACCGTTCGTTAGTAGATAAGTTTTTAAAGGAAAGACAATCATTTACCTGGCGGGAGTTTCCACAGCAAACACATTGCACAGATTTTTCTTGTTTCCTTAGCATGTTGTATGTCCCTTCGTTGGTGTGAAACATTCTTCGCGCTTATACTGGTGCTGCCTTAGATGTGGAAGAATTATTGGTTTGAGGAAGTAGTTGCACGATTCTGGCCTGACCGTTCAACCAAAGGGCAAAATCTTTAACAGTAGAATATGGCTTAATCGTTGAAGCGTGCAGCCCACTCAAATCGCCTACTACTAAGGAAGTTTGCAGATTATCTCGTCTAGCAGCATCGGATTGCTTAAGTGTTGTTCGCAGTTCTGCAAACGAATTGTATTTTCGGTCGCGGAGTAGGCAAAATTAGACGTTGTTTCCGGTGCTCCCGAAAATATTGGCAAATTGTATACTCGTAATTTCTTGTATACGGTAGAAGTTGTCGTCTGGGCAATTGAATCTGTACCATGAAATGTTACCTGGCTTTCTGTTGACTGAATCCGTTGCTCCGCTTCTAACGGGGA
This sequence comes from Volucella bombylans, assembly GCA_949129095.1. Taxonomy (NCBI): domain Eukaryota; kingdom Metazoa; phylum Arthropoda; class Insecta; order Diptera; family Syrphidae; genus Volucella; species Volucella bombylans. The sequence continues at coordinate 184,736,710 of OX422140.1, read as the reverse complement.
ACTAACTTGGTTTTCTACTGACTGAATCCGTTGTTCTACCTCCCGCACGGGATCGAGGCGGCGGTGGTCGATTGTATCCCGCAGACGTTGAACTTCGACTTCGTTCTCTATTTTTTCTCTACGCAGATCTTCCACTGACTGTTGTAGTGCATTTAATTGCTCAACCAGAGTGGCCAAGACCTGCGCTTGAGAGTTTTCCTGCCCAGTAGACCTTGAGGCGGTGGTATCACTGGGGTTGACCATTACTACTGTGTTGTCGAGATCTTCTCCGTCACTGGTGTGGTTTTCATCTGGCTCCAGGAAATAGTTGTTCCTGTTGGGGTTTGCTTCTGGCTGAAGAGATTCGTGGTTCCTGGCGAGACGCTCACTTCTACGAACTGTTGGTGGCGTCATGAACCATAAACGTTTGGCGTGTATAATTTCCAACGATGCAGCAGCGAAAGAGAAAATTTTGAAACTTTGTTCTATCAAAAAAGTAAAAAAGAAAATCAAATTATTTTCTACGACAAACTTTATTTTAATCACTCGGCATGGGCTCGTTCAAAATTTGTGACCTTTCGATGTTGCTGCTGTATCTCTACTGAATTTTTTGAGTTTTGCAGATAGAAGACGAGTTCTTATTGAACGACAACTGACCAATCAAAAACCAGCTTCAGTCACCGACTATCCTCTAAGCCGATCGCATCGTTTCTCTTCTTAGTGCGTGTCGTACTTATGTATCTTCGTCGGTTGCTTTTCCCCGCTATTCTTCAATAGCTTTTCTTTATTTCTTTGTTTACTTCGAAACAGTTATCTTTTGTGTTTTGCATATCGGGTAGAAAAATTGTGAACATGGCCTCAGCGCCACATGTGCTTGTGGGTAACCGGTTTCGCGATCTTGATTTAGATTTGCAGACTAATTTCCCGAATAAAAAAAGAAAAAAAAACGAATTATACAAATACTGACTTCGATCAGGCAATACCGACCCATATGACAACTCCTAACCCTAAATTTATAGTGATCTCTCCATCTGACAGTAACATCCCTTTCTCAAAATTTAGTGTGTTTTTATTGAAAAAAGCTATCGATGGAATTAGTACTGGGTATGATTCAATTACACAAATGCGTGATGGAAACCTACTTATATTGGTTAGATCCCAAAAAATTGCAGATATGTTCTTATCAAATCTTTGCCCCATAAATGTATCCTTGCACACGAACCTAAACTCCTCTAAAGGAAAAGTATACGCACCTTACCTTACAAAAGTACCCGACGAAGAGATCAAAGTAGAAATGAAACCTCAAGGTGTAACAGATGTTTACAAATTCACCAAAAAAATCGATGGCACCCCTACTCCAACTGGCCTAATTCTCTTTACTTTTGACTCTTTCCGTCAACCAAATTCAGTCAACATTGGTTGGTATAACTGTAAAGTGATTGAATATTTTCCAAATCCCATGCGATGCAAAAATTTCCAACTCCTAAGTCACACTGTAAAGAGAAGTAAAAATGCTCCATCGTGTGAAAATTGCATCATGCCACGTGTCGAACCGTTCACGTATCTATTGCGCAAACTGCTCAGAAGAACACCCAGCATCTTCCAAAGCATGTAAGTCTTTCTTAAGAGAGAAAGAAATACTAAAAATTAAAACAATTAGAAAGTGTTCAATTTCAGAAGCCAAACTAGAATATAAAAGGCTGAATCCCGTTAACCTTTCTCAGCAATCTTACGCTACAGTTACAGCTGGCACATCAAGCTCCATACCTACCTCACATTCAGAAAATCTAATCACAACCCCAAGTATTGCTCTCCCATCTAAAATTGCAATTAACGTAAAAGATAAGGTACAAACGCAATCAAAAAACAAAGTAGATCTAATTAATCCTCAACCCACTCATTTCAAAACTTCGAACTCAGCTTCAACTTCAAACTCAAAAAAACATTTTTTCTAAAGCATACTCTTTAAAAAACTTTAATCCAACCTCACCAAATTCACATCAACAGCTAATGTATCCTCATACAGAAAATAACACCATTCTAAACCAAAATCCCCCAAACTTCCCTCCTCGGTGTACAGACCCAACCGCACTTATCTCTCAAACCACGCCAGCCCTCATAAAAGATAACAAATACTTCATTCCCCCAACTGATAACAACGATGACGACACCATATAAAGACACCTCTTTTTACTACACAAAAAATATAAACATCTTGCAATGGAATATGAAAGGCTTTATGAACAACTACGATGAACTTAGCATCTTAATAAAACAGTATTCCCCCTGCGTTTTAGCATTACAAGAAACTCACTGTCCATACAAATTTGTTCCCAACATTCCTAAAACGTATAACGGATATTTTTATAATTTCCCACACAACCTTACAGCTAAACAAGGCATAGGAATCCTTATCAAAAATAACATCCAACACGAACAAATATTCATCATTTCAAACATTTTAAATGTGGCGGTGGAAGTTCAACTATCACTTAAATTTACAATAGTCTCTATTTATATTTTACCCAATCAGGCTTTTACAAACAAAGATTTGATGAACATCCTTGACCAAGTCAAAACTCCCATCCTACTTGCAGGTGATGTTAACACTTGGAACACTCTTTGGGGTTCCCCAACAACCAATAGCAGAGGTAATATTATAGAAAATTTTATAGCAAACTACAATCTTTTGATTCTCAATGATGGTTCTCTCACTCATTTTTCAACTCATCACACCTTGACTCACATAGATGTGACATTTTATTCCCCGGAATTATACCCTAAAGTCTCTTGGGAAATCTTAGATGATCTCTGCAATAGCGATCATTTCCACTATTGCAATTTGTCCAGTTTACTCTACAACAACAGTAAACAACAAATTTGAAACTGATTTTGCTAATTGGGCTTGCTTTAATAAGCACATTATAGAATACTTATCAGTAAACAAACACTCGACCAATGTAAATAAAGAGGCCCCTATACTTCATAGGGCAATACGAACAGCCGCAAATAAATCTATACCGCAAAGTACGCATTCTACCCTAAAACGTACTGTGCCGTGGTAGAATCAAGAGTTGAACGCCCTGAGATATATAAAAGTTAAATCATGGAGACGATTCAAAAAATCCAACTCAGGTTAACCTACTGCTTTTTAAAAAAGCGAACGCGAAATTTCGGCGAGAATTAAAACTGAGCAAAGCGAAATGATTGGAAAACTTCACCTCCACAATAAATCCAAAATCACCCTCTAACAAGATCTGGCATAGCTTTCGCTGTCTAATAGGGAATTATTCTCAACAAGGAATAAGGGTAATAGAAACATAAAAAAAATAGATTTACATCAAGTGAGATAAGTAACTACTTTGCTCACACCTGGTCAACTCTATCCAGAGACGAAAACTTCCATTCTAACTTCATAAAGAAACAAAATGTTTCGCTCGTCACTCGCACGGATGAAGTTATCTACCTTTCAGCCTCAGCTAAGTTGATTGAAGAACCTATCACACAACTTGAATTAAATTGTTGCTTATCCAGTCTTAAAGGGAAAACACCGAGCAGGGACAGAATATCTTACCCCATGCTGAAAAATCTACCACCTTCAGTTCTTTCTAGGCTCACGCAGCTCTATAATAATATTCTAGACAGAGGTATCATCCCACAAAGTTGGAAACAGGCCACAATACTACCACTACCTAAGGCAAAGAAAGAACGCAATAATGTGAATGGTTACAGACCAATTTCACTCATTCCTTGAATGGCAAAGGTGCTTGAAAAAATAGTTGCTAAACGTCTGCTTTGGTTCTTAGAACGCAGAAAACTCTTAAAAGGAAACCAAGTTGCTTTTTAACCTAATAAAGGTTACGCTGATGCGCTACTGCATCTGGACTACTTCATTTCAAGTGCGTTGTCAGCTCGTAACCACGTCACCATCCTCTCCTTAGATTTTGAAAGAGCTTTTGACAGGATAGGACAACACTTGATTGTAGCTAAACTAATTAAATGGGGCGTTGGCCCAAAAATTTTAAACTTTATCAAGTCCTTCCTTACCAACAGGAAAATCTGTGTAAAAGCCAACAATTGTTTCTCTCACTGTTATTTAATGGGATCCCGCAAGGGTCACCTCTTTCGGTGATACTTTTCATTGCCTTTGACGAGATCTGTGCAATCATTGATAGCCACAAACAGCTTGATCATTGCGTCTATGCAGACGATTTTTATATTATATGCAAGCACAACGACCCAAAAACAACCGTCCCTTATCCAATGGGCTAAAAGATATACGAGTACTTGACTGGTCCACCTGGTCGGGCACTAAGCTTTCCTTAGATAAGTGTAAAACGTTACATATTTGTCGTAAATCTTCATGTAATAATGTACCCGTCTCCTTCCATAATGTTAGTTTAATAGATGTTAAAGAATTAAATGTATTAGGTTTAATATTTAATAATATATATAGTTGGAAAACACATTGTTTACATTTAAGAAAGAGCCTAGCTTCGAGAGCCAAAATTATCAGCTACTTAGCAAGTAAGAATTGTAACGCACACCCTAATACTCTATGTACGATAACAAGATTATTAGTTCTGAGCAAGATTGACTACGGTTTATACTACACATATATGGTAACTCCCCAAAATCAACTATTAACATCATAAAGGCCCCCTACCACCAAAGTGTCCGCAATAGCCTAAACGCCTTTCCTACAAGTACCATACAAAACATTCTAGTTGAAGCGGGTGTTGTTGATTCAAATTAAAAAACAATAATTGAATTCTAAACCCATGTACTTATGTAAATTAAATATAACGTAACGTAACATAAAACAAATGTATAACAACTTAAAACAAATGTATAACAAGTTAGAACAAATGTATAACACATTATAACAACATGTAATGTCAAAGCAAAAGCAAATCACTATTAAAGAGATTGTTACAAAAGAAAGGTGTGAGTTTTATTCATTACAATAAAGAACCAGCAAAAAAAAATAATTAACCTTGGAAAATACATTGGTCCTTCGAGAGTGAACATTTAAACATAAAATACTTTAAATACTTTGTATCTTAAAAGAGTGGAAGTTTCCATTAATCCAAACCCAAATAACATTGTGAGTTTTTTTCTTTAAAGTGCAAAAACGGCATTCTCGCGTCGTGTAATACATTTTAATAAAAAAAAAATTAAACTAATCCAAATCCCTGTCTGCAATCTGGAACCGGTGCATCCGCTTCTTGGGAACAGTCAACGATCATCGGGTCCGTTCGTGGACAGTGCAGTACAATACACCGTACATACAGTGCAACATACGGTGCATTAAATTTAAATCTCAGTGCAACAGTACGGTGCATACTGCAACATACAGTGCTTACACCGCAACATACTGTACATACAGTGCAATTACGGTGCATTCAATTTAAATTTTAGTGCAACAGTACGGTGCATACTGCAACATACGGTGCATACACCAAACATACCGTGCAATATACAGGCAGTTCCCGCAAGTTACAGCACAGCCCTAGGTGTGGGAACCTACATACAAAAAATATTAATTTGTAAGTACAATCCAATTTTTTTAAATCATAATCGTTGGCTTACCTTCAATTTTTTTTCACAATCATGGCTAACTATGGAAAACTGCAAAAGAATATCCTAGCCCAGTTACTCAAGGACATATCCAATTATGGGAAAAGGCCAGAACACCAACGCAGCAAAAACTACATTGTAGGACGGCTTGATGTATTGGAGGGCAATTTTAAATCCAGCACAGAATACAATGCGGAAGCGATTTCTACATTGGATAGTGAAAAGATGGAAGAATTAGAAAAAATTTTCGACAAAATTAAGGAATGTTACCTCGAATATCGAGCAGACTTGCAGGACGGTTTAGAAAAGGCAACACAGTCAGGAGTACTGGTAAGTTCTGTGGAATCAAATAATCAGAAACAGGAATTAAGACTCCCAAAAATAAATATACCAACCTTTTCTGGTAACTACGAAGAATGGAGAGCATTTCACGATCTTTTTATTTCATTAATACATAATAATGGTTCTCTGTCAAAAATTCAAAAACTTCACTATCTTAAGTCAAGTGTTTTGGGAGAAGCTGAACGTCTTTTGCAGCACTTAAGGGTTGATGAGGGTAATTATGATCAGGCTTGGGAAGTGTTAACCTCACGATATGACCACAAGCGTATACTAGTCAATACCCAGTTTAAGATTTTCTTTGGCCAGCCGAATCTAAAACAAGAGACAGTATCCGGTATAAAAAATTTATTAGACACATCAACCGAATGTCGACACTCACTTAAAAACTTAGAGCTTCCGGTACAACATTGGGACGCGATTTTAGTTTTTTGTATGCTTCAAAAACTTCCACCCACAACTCAGCAGATATGGGAAGAAAAGCTAGGGGTTAGAAAAGATTTGCCAACTTTTAAAGAATTTTCAGAATTTTTGGAAGCTAGATTTAGGACCTTGGAAGTTGTAGAACCACACCCAGGATTTAAATATAGCAAGATTTCAAACAAAACTAATTCACTAATTATTAGTAAAACAAAAAATATTCCATATAATTGCAAAGTCTGCAGCAAAGGTCCGCATGCCCTTCGAAAGTGCAATAGGTTTTTAAAAATGGATGTGGTTGTCAGAAAAAACACGGTAGGCAAAATCGGAGTGTGTGAAAACTGTTTGGCGTACAGTCACTCGACGCCCCAGTGCCCAAGCCACTCACGCTGCTACCATTGCAGACAACCACACCATTCACTATTACATTTAGACACACAATCTCACACCATTCACAACTCCAAACAATCCCCTTCGACATCTAACACACATTCACACCAGTCATCAATAGTCAACCCTGAAGCAACAGTTTTTCACCCTCGCACTCAACAGCAGGAAACAAGAGGATATACAAATTCATTTCACACTTACCATAACACTTCCCAAATTCTGTTAGCAACAGCTGTTGTCAAGGTTAGAGCCGCATCAGGAGAATTCATCCAACTTAGGGCGTTACTTGATCCTGGGTCGGAGGCTTCTTTTATTACAGGATCGGCGGTGCAGGCACTTAACTTATGCAGGAAAAGATCATTTGTTGAAGTTTCCGGGTTGGGGAAGGTCAGCAGTGGAGCCTGCCACAGCTCTGTCGACTTGACTTTTAGGTCGGTTCACTCATCGTTCACAGGGCGCACCCGCGCATTCATTTTCAAATCCCTGACTGGGCTTCTGCCGGCCCAAAAGGTCAGCTTCAACAAATGGCCGCATATAAGTGGCCTTAAACTTGCTGACCCATCATTCTTCACACCAGCCAATGTAGATCTTCTTCTAGGAAGCGAAGTCTACGCCGAAGTACTCCTCCCAGACGTACGAAGAGATGATCATGTTGCAGCTCCGGTCGCCCAGAAAACCAAACTAGGTTGGATATTGATGGGAAAAGCACCTGCAAATAGACAAAAGGTTAAGGCATTCCACAACTCAGTTGACCTCAACACACAACTCACAAAGTTCTGGGAAATCGAAGAAGCACCGTTCCCACAACACGAAACACAGGAGAACAAACACTGCGAGAAGCAGTTTGTAACTACTACCCGAAGAGCATCAGATGGACGTTATGTAGTGACACTACCATTTAAGGAAGGAAGTAAACCTGGGTTAGGGTCCTCGAAGTCAGGAGCCTTTCGTAGGTTTCTTCATCTGGAAAGGCGTTTCCAGCAGAATCCCGTGCTATATAGAGAATACTCCAACTGCATTAAGGAATACCTCGCCCTTGGTCATATGACAGAAGTTGATGAAACGGCGAACGACGTTTTGAATACTCCATTTCATTATTTTCTGCCTCATCATGCAGTATTCAAAGAATCAAGTTCCACGACCAAATTGCGGGTTGTCTTTGATGCAGCAGCCAAAACCTCCGATGGAACATCGCTCAACGACCATCTTTTAGCAGGGCCTAAAGTGCAAAACAACATTGTCGATATTATACTACGATGGAGAGTACACAAATTTACCTTTACGGCCGATGTTGAAAAAATGTACAGGCAGGTGAGAGTAACACCTAGTGACTCATATTATCAACTCGTGCATTGGCGTAACAACCCTCAAGAGCCAATTAAAACGTACCGCCTCCAAACCATCACTTTCGGAACCACTAGTGCTCCATACCTCGCGATTCGGACGATGAATCAACTGGCATCTGATGAAGAAGACAGCTACCCCCTTGGCGCAAAGATGGTAAAGGAGGACATGTACGTCGATGATCTCATCACCGGAGCTGACACTGTAGAAGAAGCCCTTATACGGCGGGAACAAGTGCGAGGTTTGCTATCATCAGGCGGGTTTCATCTGAGAAAATGGATGAGCAACTGTGAAGAAATATTAAAATTCATACCAGAAACTGAAAGGGAAGCTAATTTTTCGTTACCTTTAGGTTCCTCTGATCATGATAAGGCTTTAGGTATCAAATGGTATCCTCTCGAAGACATCTTCTCTTTTCAGTGTTGCAGCTCCAATCCACCGGATCAAACAAAAAGGACAATTTTATCGACAATCGCCAAACTCTTCGACCCTCTTGGCTGGATCTCACCGTGCATTATTCGTGCCAAGCTGATTATGCAACACTTGTGGAAGCATGGCTCTGAATGGGACGATCCAGTTGCTGGAGAATTACTCAAATCCTGGAACACATTCCGTCAGGAAATCGCGTGCATCAACCACATCCGGATTCCTCGATGGATACATGCAAACCGTAAAAAACAAGACACAGAAATCCATGGCTTCAGCGATGCTTCACAAAGTGCATACGGTGCGGCAATATACCTTCGTGTACTGGATCAACAAGGTAAGATCCATATGCACCTACTGATATCCAAGACCAAGGTTGCTCCATTAAAGACCCTCTCACTTCCACGTCTGGAACTATGCGGAGCATTAATGCTTGCGACACTTCTGCAATACACTTCAACGGTTCTTGGGTTGAACGAAGCAAAACAGTATGCATGGACGGATTCAACGATAACCTTGGCCTGGATAGCAGCGCAACCATCAAAATGGAAAACATTTGTAAGCAACAGAGTAGCACAAATACAACAGCATCCAATAATACTCAAAAACAATCATGCATTCACTAAACTTCTTTTGCAGGATGCACATGAAAAGACGTTTCTTGGCGGCCTGCAACAAATAATAGCATACATTAGGAGAAAATATTGGATCCTGCGAATAAAAAACAGCATCCCACAGCACGATCTCGCTGAAACGAGAACCTATTACGTCGACCGATGGCAGCGCGTTCAACGCATGCTTCAAACGTTTTGGAAGAAATGGAGCTCGGAATATCTGGCACGGCTCCAACAACGACCAAAGTGGCAGAAACAACAGCCAGATATAAAAATCGGAGACCTCGTATTAATAAAAGACGAGCGACTTCCACCCGCGAAATGGAATCTAGCTCGCGTAACGCAAAAACACTCAGGACAAGACAACTTAACACGCGTAGTAACGCTACGAACACAACACGGAGAGGTAAAAAGACCAATTGCCAAACTATGTCTACTACCCAGCAACGAAACGCCGATGACAAACACAATTATTTGAATGATGAAATGCCGACGGCATTTCACAAAGGCATCCAAAATTCACTCACACAAAAAAAAACACAAAAACAAATCTCAAGCACACATCTCAACACACATCTATAGAACACATAATTTTATATTTTAGCTGATCGGCTTAAACACAAAGTACATTTCAAATTGCCGACGGCAAAACAAAAAAAATTCATTTCTCAACAAAGGCACAGCTGACAATAGTTGCTGACCTACATATTGCATGTCAACATGACGCTAAGCAACACATGTACTTCCAATCAACATACTGCTTATCAACATGGTCAGTATCAGAGATGTTGACATCGCACACATGTTGTGTAGTGACGTCACACAACTCATTCGTGCCGCCGCGAATCGGTATTTTACACACTCGCTCACACACACACACGTTTCGTAACGACATGCACTTATTTTTCTCACATTCAAAAAAAAAATAATAATAACAATTACACTAATAAACATTTAAGTCTAATTCCCAGGTATACTTTCTCAGAGCCATGCATATAACTCTGGGATGACACACACACACACTCGTAAGGCAATTGATGTACGCAATGGGAAAACTGTACCATGGGTACACGATCTCATTCATGGCGACAGCAAGCTACATACAACAACAACAAAAAACTATCAACAAACGAATTGTAAAACAACAAAGGGAATATATTCTTACACATATATATATAAATGTTATCTTTAAAACAAAAAAAACACTTACTCTATGGGACATATTGTAATTATGTCACCTCATACACTCACTAGAAATTTGAAATTTTTGAATTGAAATTTAATTTAATTTATTTTTTTTATTGTCCCCCGGCCAATATTCACGCACAACTTGAATGAAATGTCAAAATGTCCGACAACTACAATGGCGACAAAGTGCGGCGAATTCATAAGATATCTAAGGATATGGTCACATTGCGAACTTCGTTCACGGCCGGGGAGAATGTTGTTGATTCAAATTAAAAAACAATAATTGAATTCTAAACCCATGTACTTATGTAAATTAAATATAACGTAACGTAACATAAAACAAATGTATAACAACTTAAAACAAATGTATAACAAGTTAGAACAAATGTATAACACATTATAACAACATGTAATGTCAAAGCAAAAGCAAATCACTATTAAAGAGATTGTTACAAAAGAAAGGTGTGAGTTTTATTCATTACAATAAAGAACCAGCCAAAAATAATAATTAACCTTGGAAAATACAGCGGGTCTTCCCACCATTGAAGAACGTATTGAAGCAAACCAAGCGAGGCTTTTCATCAAACTTTTTCAAAAAATTCAAACATTGAAAAAGACACTGTTAATTCAATTAAAAGAAAAACGCCAAAACGTCTCCAATCAGCCATCTCAATCTCTCTCGCCGTTGCTAAAAGACTGGAACTCCCAATTATGAAACCTTATAAATACCAATCACGCTTTCCTCCATGGTATATAAAGCCTGAATCTCTAATACTGGATCTGATTGACTTCAACAAAACCAGTACACCAAACTCTATTTTCCGTTCGGCTTTCTTCAATATCGCATCAAATCTAAGAGCCAAGGGTTGAATCTTTGTCTTCACGGCTGGCTCTAAATCCAAAGACAACACTTCCTTCGAATCTATGTACATACGAAAATGGCTCGCTCATTAATATAGGTCTACTGCCAGACTACGCGTCCATATTTACTGCAGAAACCTTAGCCATTTTGAAAACGAGTACAACATGCTTAAAAGCACGCGGAAAGTTTGTTCGGATAGCCTATCAACGCTGCATGCGATTATAAATCCAAACCACAGACCCGATATAATTAATAAAATCAGAGATAACCTCATCAGTTCGCCCAACAAATTAAAACCAATGTGGGTACCCAGCCATGTGGGGATTAAGGGTAACGAAGAAGCTGATGCCGTTGCTACAAACGCCTTTCGGGCTGCAGTCTAAATGTTTGAAAACTTTACAAGACCTGACCTCTTGCTGGATATTAGCCGAAAGCTGGAATGCAAACTCCTTTTAAGTTGGAATAACTATCACCATCATTACTCGGCCATCAACATCGATCGAACATACCCCGTCTTCCCTCCTAATACTTCAAAACAAATGATTACGACATTTATTAGATTACGTCTCGGGCATACATGTACTACCCACCAGCACCTTCTTCGAAAGGAAACACCGCCAACATGTCAAGAATGTAGGTCACAGATTGATATAAATCACGTACTTGGCATAGGGAACTGCCAAATGAGACTACAAACCCACTAATCACCAATCAACTACTCCGTAGTCTATGAAATGCTTAGAAACCCTAGTCATAAGAATATTCACAAAATATACATGTACATAAAAAAAAACAATATTTTAATTTAAATCGAATATGTTATATAAATTAGCCAATAACACACAATTATATTTTAAACCCTAGAGCCGAAGGCCTCGTAGCTTGTGCTCTACTTTTGAATTAACATATGTATTTTAATAATATGCTAATAAATTATAATAATAATAATAAAAACCAGTCTCTAATTTTTCTGACTTCTCCTGCTGGCGAGTCCACAAACAAATAAGATGGAATTGCGCGACATCATCCGATCGCTAGTTACATTATCACTGTCATTGAATTGCGATGACACTAATGGTTTTACGACGAGTGACGGTAAGCAATGGCAACTAAGCACCAGGCATACAAAGAGGCGTTGCATAGAATAACTAGAGATCTACGAGCAGAAGAGAGACGAATACCAACTTCTCTGGAGGAAACAAAAGAGCCAGAGAAACCTGATGCGGGTGATGGTAAAAAAACATGCTAGTAGAGTCGCAGTCGATGCTGAGGATTCCGAAAGAGCATTTCTGTAGACTGTATAACGGCGTTGACGAAGCAAATACCGCTGTTAGGCAGACAACTTTTACGATGGAGGTCAACAATTTCGTCCATCCGATCTGGATGAAATGAAGATAGCCATATCTAAACTTAAGTCTGCTGGAGCGGACGGCCTGACTACCGAGCTCTTCAAAGCGGAAGACGATGATTTAGTAAGGAGTATACATCAAGTCATCTGTAAGATATGGTCGGACGAAGGTATGCCCGATGAATGGAACCTCAGTGTTGTTTGTCCAATCCTCAAGGAGACCCTTCGGATTGCGCCAACTATAATACAGATCCATCAGTCTTCTTAACGTCACATGAAGGATTCTATCTGCTGTATTGTATGAACCATGAATCCGTTCGTCAACAACCTTATTGGTCCATATCAGTATGACTTCAGGCCAGGAAAGTCCACCATCGACCAAATACTTACACTACGGCAGATTTTGGAAAAAACCCTTGAGCTCCACATCGATACATACAACCTATTCATTGATTTTAAGGCCGCGTATGACAGCAACTATAGAGTCCAGTTATACAGAAAATGTCTTACCTTTGATGTCAAAAAAGAATTTAGACAAAGCGATGTGCTGTCATGCTATTGGTTTAACATCATTCTTGTACGAAGAATGCAAAACTCACGCGCCAACACAATCTTTCAAAAGTCCGTTCAATTACTCGCATACGTCGGTGATATTCACATAATCAGAAGAAAACAGTGTGATGTCAATGGCGCTTTCACGAGTATTGAGAAAGATGCGTTTAGGGGTCAACGAGCGCAAGACCAGGTATATGCTGTCGACCAGAAAAGACATTCAACACCGACGTCTCGGACAGATAAGACTTTGAGTTAGTTAAAGGGGTAGTATCATGTTCGATCTTCAAAAAATCTAATTTTTTTTTGCATATTTTCAAAGTTTAATAAGTTGAAAATTTTAAAGTTACAGCAAATAATAGGGGAGAGCGTACCCAGCTGCGGGGATTATACCAAACTTTAAACGCGTTTTTCTTGAGACTACTTTTTATCCGTCGGGCCAGGAGATTAACAAAAAAAAACTATTCGACCCTGACAACCCTACTGAATAATAATCTTTTTGGAATTTTGATTTCAGATGATTACAAAAGGAGCAATCAGGGCCAGCCACCTACTTTTTTTTTGAAGAGATCTACTTTACCTCACCAAATTGACATTAAAATATTTTTTTTTATTTCACGAAAATGTAATTGTATTTGTATTATTCAATAGCTAAATAATAACATATAATTATCTTAAGAAGATTATATTTAATTTACCGCAAAAAAAAAATCCTTAAAAACCTTCAAAATTTAACCTCGGACACGATACTACCCCCTTAAGAAATTTGTCTACCTAGGCTCCGCTATTAATTCATACAACGATACCGGTGCTGGGATCAAATAAAGAATAACTCTTATCAATCGCTGATACTTTGAGCTAAGAAGGCATTTGACTAGCAAAGCCATCTCTCGAAGAACAAAAGTGACCCTATATAAGACCTTAATAATCTCAGTCCTGCTTTATGGCGCAGAGGCATGAACTTTATCAAAAATAAATGACGGTACTCTTCGTTGCTTTGGGAGGAAAGTTCTTCGTGTGAATTTCGGTCCCGTCTGCATAGACGGTATGTGGAGGAGAAGATACAACGACGAACACTACGGGCTCTACAGCTACATCGACTTAGCGAGAAGAGTGAAAGTCCAACGACTGAGGTGGCTGGGTCATATAGAGCAGGTAGACACCAATATTCCAGTCCGAAAAGTTTTCGAATCCGCCCCAGAGGCAGAGCGCAGCAGCAGAAGGCCGCGACTTAGGTGGCGCATGCAAGTGGAAGGGGACCTCAGCAAACTTACCGTGCGAAATTGGAGGCAACTAGCTAAAGATCCAGCTGGCTGGAGTCGCTTACTGGTTGAGGCTCTGGTCCTTACTGGACTGGTTATTTGTGCGTCTGAAACCATTCATGAACAACTTAGTTCGTCGATATCAGTGCGATTGCAGGCCAGAAAAGTCTCCCACTGATTCAATGTGCACGCTATATCAGATCTTGTACAATAAAAGACCTAATAATTTTAGATTGATACTGACAACGTACTTGTCTACTTCAAAGCAACAGGAATGAACTATAAAACTTTATATATATATAGTTCTGACAACTAAGACAACTAGACAAAGCAACGCGTTATCATGTGACTTCTTTGACATCGTCCTAAATACGATTATGTAAATCTCACCGGCAAACAAACGCGGCGCTATCCCTTTTATATCATTGGCATTGATCTGAAAGGGCGAACGCAAAGAGCGTCCAATGAAACTTTCGCGAGTATTGAGGCAGAAGCGGCTAAAATGTGGTTTTACTGTAAACGGATCAAAGTTGTCATTAGGAAATGACGGACGCAACAGTTCGTTTGGCCAAAATGTCAGCCTCAAATATTAATTACAGAGGTTGATGGTAGTGACACATGTTCAATAGCACTCAAAGTATGGCTTACCTCCTTTCTTGAACTGTGTTGCCTTGTGGAACAATACTCGTTAGTGGGTTCAAAAATGCTTTTCGCTGGGAAGTCGTCTGCAAGATAACAATGCCTAATTGATGTCTCAGACATTTAACGCTCTTGTAAACAATAGCCATTAACTAGAGTTATAAATCGAATAAAGCCTCGAAATTAGGTTTTTCTCAAATCGAATTAAATTCCCATGAATGAAACTTCAATTTCCATTGAAAATCAACTTTCCTGAAGTGAATAGTAATGTGACATCATAAAAGACTTTCCACAAACAAGTACCCTCACTTCCGTTTAATTTGGTTACCAAAGACACGTGTTTTAAATAAACACTCTCCAATGGCTGCTTCTGCCTCCTCCACAAATACGACTAAACCAGTTACATATTTAAGTACATCTTAGGCGCTGGTTTCAAATGTCTTCCGAATACACCCTCAATAAATGTATCTACTCCTTTTGTGCGCACATAATTTGTCAATTTATATGGAAATTCAATTAAAATTACATGGAAATATCTTACAAGGCCATGTTTCATATTAACATGATGCTGGCGTCATGTCCTCCGTACCGTGTTCAACTTATCGACGAAACAACAAATTCCCCTCCTAATCCGGGCAAATAATCAATTAACTAAATAATTGAAGTAATTTCCAATTGCCAAGGGTATTTGCATAACAATTTCTATTGTCGTGAACATTGACGCGTTAAATATGCTTAGACTAAGCTAAATCGCATAATCTGCTTAAATATACCTCAATGCAAATATTTTAATTGTATTGACTAATGATCACAATATTTGAAATGGATATTACAAAATATCATATAACGACGTTCGTATTTTATTCTGGTGTTATGGCCACCTACGAATACACCTATTAAATGCGGTTATATCAATTTATTTCTCACTTAAAATTCATTCCGGCTGTGCGGTTTTTGTCATCGTTTAAACTAATTTCCGTTGGAAATATACGATTATATATACACCGGAATGAATTTTCTGTTTTCTATCTTGTTTTGTTTTTTTTAGTTTTTGTATGATTATTAAACTTTGATAAAAATAATAAATAAAAATTACAAAATCACAACAAAACATCGGACAAATTACTTTTTCATTTGCCAATTATGATATTTTGATGAAACAGTACAAATAAAGGGTTTTCCAATAGGGACTTGACAACTTTGAATTTAATTTGTGAACGCACTCTTTCACTAATCATCAAACTGTCAGTGTCAATTTATTCAGTAAACTCAACATTTTCATCATGGTAAAGTACACAAACGCGCAACGTCTGCAAATTATAAATTTGTACCGAAATTCGGAGTCGGTGACTGCAACTTTAAGAGCGTTAACTTCAATTTTCGGGCGTAATTCTCGCAGGCAATAACAAGTTTAGTGCAAAAATTTGAGTCTACATATTCGTTGTGTGATGTTACCGTGTCAGTGAGACAACGGGTTGGTCGAAGTGTCGGAAATATCGCCGCCGTTCAGGCGTCCGTAGAAAACGATCCAAATCAGTCAATCCCACGGCGTTGGGCATCGCTCAGACCACATTATGGCGTATTTTGCGTAAGGATCTTGGTTTGCACCCATACCGGATCAAGCTGACTCAAGAATTGAAGCCGATGGAGCATTTGAAGCGACGTACGTTCCCCGATTGGGTTCTGGAGAAGATGCGCCAAGATGATGAATTTCATCGCAAAATCATCTTCAGTGACGAAGCTCATTTTTGGCTCAATGCATTCGTCAATAACCAAAATATGCGTTATTGGTCATGTGAAAATCCACATGTGCTTCATGAATCATTTACAAAAAATAATTGTTTGGTGCGGTTTGCATTCCGGCGGCGTTATTGGGCCATATTTTTTCGTCGACGATAACGATCGTCACGTTACTGTGAATGGTCAGCGTTATCGCGCTATGATCACCGATTATTTTTGGCCCGAATTGGAAGATATGGACTTGGACGACATGTGGTTTCAACAGGATGATGCCACACAGCACACGCTACAATCGATTTATTGAATAGTATGTATGATGAGCGTGTTATCTCAAGAAATGGGCCAGTCGATTGGCCGCCTCGTTCGTGCGATTTAACGCCTCTTGACTATTTTCTGTGGTTCTACGTTAAGCCATTGGTTTATGCCAACCCGCCGACGACGTTGGAAGAGCTCAGAGTCTACTCCGAGCCGAAATGTGTGGCCGAGTCGTTGAAAATTGGGTCCAACGAATAGACCGCTGCAAAAGTGCCCGCGGTGGCCATATGAACGAAGTCGAATTAAATTCATAAATGTTTTGATTGCACTTCAAGCCGATAATAAAGTTTTTGAAATATCTCAAATGGTTTTGGTTTTATTTTAAAAAAAAGTTGTCAAGTCCTTATTGGAAAACCCTATATATCCTAAACAGATCAAACATGGTATGGTATGCTAATCTAGCTGTAATTAGCAGTTTCAATTAGCGTAAACAATTTTATGCTGGTATAATATATGCTGCTACAGAAAACATCGATAAACTCCAATCCAAGTTAAGAAAAAGTGCAAACAAAAAATTACAATGCACCTGAAAGAAGATGAAGCAGGCTCTTTTCTGCTCAAAAGTTCCTTACTAAAATCTCTTTTAGAACTGCCAAAAACTGACCCAATCAGATGATGACACATTTCGTCAGTTGAAACAACAAGAGGCAGGTTATATCTTGACGCTAAGAGCAGTAAGAGTTTATAGGTCGGCCTCGACTCATACCAAGGGTGGAACTTGTGCCGGCAACACAGTTCCGAATTGGTATCAATGGATTGAGCGATAGCAAGGCGTATCCTTGGATGTATGGGCATCCCGTAAAGATAAGTCATCATGACAGGTGGTTTACGTTAAAAATCAGAGACTATGTCTCGTTTCTTGAGGATCGGACAAATAATGCAGAGGTTCCATTCATCGAGCGTACTTTCGTCCGATTAAATTGTATAGGTGAGTTGGTGTATGCTGCTTACCAGGTCATCGTCTGCCACCTAGAATAGTTCGGCAGTCAGCCCCTCTGCTCCAGCAGCTTTGTTGAACGTAAGCTTGGACATGGCTATCTTCACTTCATCGAGGCCGGGTAGACGGATTTGTTGATCTACATCGCTCAGGTTGAAAGGTTAATTCTGTCGGACAGCGATATTTGGTTCAACATTGCCATTATCCAGTCTACTGCAACTGTACTACAATGTTCCCTTTTTCGTCTCTACATGCTTCGATTTGGGTTCTGTATCCATGGGAATTTATTTTAATTTTGGCAAATTTCCGAATCTTATTCCTACTTCTTTACCTCCAGAGAAGACGGTCGTCGCTCCTCTTCAACCTATCCCCAAAAAGGGGAAGGATATATCCAATCCGGCGAATCTCCGGTCTATAAGTCTCCTTCCGAATATCAGTAAGCTTTTTGAAAAGGTAATCAATAGAGCTCTGTCTAGGTGGGTTGAGGACAAACATATAGTTGCGGATAATCAATTCGGTTTTAAGGCGGGACATGATATCTCACATGCCGCGTCTAAACTGGTGTCCGATATCCAATGGAATAAAGGTAAAAAACAATGTACTGGTGCCTGCCTTGTTGACTTGGAGAAGGCCTTCGACACCGTATGGTTAGGGGGTCTTTTCTATAAGCTGACTCGGTTGGGGATCAGTAAACCACTCTTGGACATTCTTTATAATATGCTAACCAACAGACAGTTCATCGTGAAAAATGGTGATGTGACTTCTGTTGGAATATTTCAAATTAAAAATGGTCTTCAGCAAGGCGCGGTCAATTCGCCGATCCTATTCAAAATTTATACAAGCGACTTGTTAGGTTCACTTCCTCATACTATTGCGTACGCAGACGATTTGATAGCGTACAGAACAGGTCAAAAAATCGAGGTCATTAATACTCTCATGCAGCGTG
The DNA here is from genome assembly GCA_949129095.1 of Volucella bombylans. Classification (NCBI taxonomy): domain Eukaryota; kingdom Metazoa; phylum Arthropoda; class Insecta; order Diptera; family Syrphidae; genus Volucella; species Volucella bombylans. The sequence continues at coordinate 184,717,829 of OX422140.1, read as the reverse complement.
ACTTCGATCAGATAAGACGATTTTGCGATGACTGGAAGTTGAAAATCAACTTTTAGAAGTCGGAAACCATTCTCTTTAGGACGCCGTTGTTTGGAGCCTCTAGGGATACCAGAAAAAATTGGCGAAATTTCTCTATCGTTGGACAGCACGGACAACCTCTTGCCTGTCGAAATGTAGTCAGATACCTTGGAATCTGGCTAGATCAGTTTCTGTATTTTGGCAAAAATGCAGATTCTGCTCTGGCCAGAGCTAAAGATGCTTTTGCCCTTACAAAGAGACTGTTTTATAGCAGCCAACTCGATGCGAGGGTAAAGGTATTCTGCTACATGGCCCTTATCAGGCCCATGCTGGTATTTGGTTGCCCCGTGTGGTTCAATATACGAGCAAACTTAATGGAAAAGATTCGGGTGTTTGAGAGGGCTTGCCTTAGGGCTTGTCTTCGCTTGTACAGAACACCAGAGTCGGAGTACAAGAAATTGTATCCTAATGAGGTCCTTTACACCAGGGCGAACCTAATACGAGTGGACAACTTCGTAATTAAGCTGACTCGAAGGCACATTGCAAGACCAATGACGTCGACGAATAACCTGATATCTGGGGCTTACTACCCCAATTACCTTTACCACGAGAGTGTGTGCTCTGACGGCTTCGTTCCACCGGAAGCATTCCTCTACCTAGATCAGATAGGGTTGATCCAGGATAGATCAGCGGTCCCGTTAATCTTCCATGTCGCTCGGACAGCTGGGGACGGGGGACTCAACTACAACAGAGACGTCGCACATGGCAGTGTGGATCGTCTCTGGTTCAGTAGGGCGGTGGGGAATCACGATAGGAGGGATGTCGTTCGGCAGCACCAGCATTTCTAGTGGTTGAATGATGGAGAAGATGTTTCGTTGTCGTTTCCGTCAATTACGGATCAGCCTCACTAATGAGGCAGAGCTGACCCAACTATTTGCTCTATAAATAGCGATGGCCAGCTTACATAGGTTTAGGTTAGCATTTAAGAAATATATACATGTTTAGTATTTACAAAGGTATATATAATTGTGTATAATGTATATATGTGTGTGTGTGTATATTGTGTATGTAGGTTAGGTAGTCTAAGGAGTATTTTAAGTTAGATATTAAGTTTTTATAAAAAATAAAAAATTATGTCCATATGCTAAGTTTTTGTTAGCAATTTTTTTTCTTAGCTTTAAGTATAGTAGGTAAATATTAGTAAAGAAAATGTAATTAAAGTCGAAAGACATAGTTATAAGAATTTAGAGTAGTTTAGAGTGCCTGTGTGGGGCCAGTAGGTTAGCATAAGATTGTAATTATAAGCTAGCATTTACGCATTTTTTGTTAGAATGTAAGAGTTAGTGTTAAGAAAATAAAATGCATTTAAAACTGAAACTGAAACTGAAACTGGTAATGACCCGAGTCGATGTTGGCCCCTTGAAACGTTCGGACATCCATAATACTGGAGCAGTGCCTTGCCTTGATCGTAAAGTGGTCAATCTAGTTCACGTCTGATTGATCATTAGATCCCTAAATCCCATTATCAATATCATACACTTATGAAAGTCGATTATCCTGAATCCCTTATCGGATGTGGTTTCGTGCAGGCTATGCATTACGGCAATACTATGCACCAAAAATGCTCTCTCTTTCTAGCTTTGTCATAGTTAGGGCACGGCTGGTAAGTCTTGTCCAAGAGATCGTAGAAACTATCTTTGGTATCGTCATCTTTCTCCTCTGTGGGGGCGTGTACGCATATAAGGTAAATCTAGCCTTAATACGGATAGTTAAGATGCGCTCGTTCATATGCCGAAAACTCAAAACTTCTTGCCTAAGTTTGCCTCTAACAATGAGTCCGCATCCAAATAAGAACTACTTTTGCCATCGATAACAATCGGAGTAGTAGATGTCGTAGTTTTACATCCTCTGTTTGTTTGGCCTAGCCCATCGCATATCTTGTATGGCGGTAATATTTTATTTGCAGCAGTCCGGGGCTACGCTATTTATTCGGTTGCACGTAGCCTATTAAGGGACTGCAGATCCGAAGATCGTTGTCCTTATTTCTCAATTAACATACTGTGGCAGAAAAAATCTTATGGACGATGTTGGAATACTGTATTTGGCGCAGTCAAAAGGTCTCCTTTCTTGTGAATCGGACAAACGATGCAGAGTTTGCCTGCCATAGGCATTCTTTTCTTTGGGCAAATCTTACAGATGATGCAGATTCCCATACACATTATGTACTTCGACTAATATGGGTCACCGTGGCTCAAGTGGTAATGGATAATGTATGGGCTTCCCAACTCGATGGTACGGGGTTCAATACCAGCCGTGACCGAAATACTTTTTTCAGGCAACTAAAATCGTGTAAGATGAATGGTTGCTTAAATACAACATCAAGTCAATTTACACTAATAATTTAGTCTCCCTATTAAATGATGGATTCCACCCATGGAGCGAAATAGCTACTGAGCCCAAGCATCTTTCTTTCTCTTTCTGTCCCATTTTCCAAAAAACTTAACACATGCTTTGGTATGATAAGTTCATACTCAATTGAGTTTTAAGCTTTTTTTTGCAAAAAAAAAAATCCTGACAGTCAGTCTGCGCAAGTAACTCTTTTGGACATCAGCTTCAATATTGCTACCTTAAGGTCATTAAGATGAAATTCCCCGTCGTTCTCGTGCTCGTCCAAGTTATACTATCTGCAGAGTAGTCTTTCCACGTTCATCTTGTAGACTTTGCATTCCGCTCTGCAGCCCTAGCATGTTCCTTTTATTCTCCGAACTTTCGAATGTTACTCATACAGTCATTCCCTAGGGTACAAGCTTGGGTCCTGCCCCTCTTTGCTGTTTGTAGAGCTCTCGAGCAGCTATCGCCCTTCGATCCAGCGCAGCTTTATATGTTTCTTGTTTGGCCGCATGTACCTGCTTATATTCATCGTCAAACCAGAAGTTTCTTTATGTCAGTGTTCACTTTAAAAGTAGCTTCTCTCATCACTCCTTGACAATATTTCGATTAGTGTCCTGGGGTTTGTATATGGGGGCTACCATTTTAAGAAAACTTAAGAGAAACGCGATCGGCAAAGATTCTAGAAGCTATTCAACGTCAAACTTTAGTGATCTAATTTGGCTCCGTTGCGGCGGTGGTATCCATATTCCGAATTTGGCTCGAACAGGGTAATGATCCAATCGAGAATGTTGGAGAAATATCTGGCATCGACCGCATTGTGATCAATATTTTTGATTATCAGAGGATAAGATTTGGGGACCGCGTGCTGGTTACTACAAGATTACGCCCCGTTATCCGAGGCTGTTGGTTATATCTGAATTATTATTTTCCACGATGGTGGAGTTGCTCCCACGCGCAAGCCCCAACCTTTAGGGCTGGGTCGTAAATAAAGCACTTGGAAAAACGCTCCGCCTAAACAGTCCGGTGCGAGTAGCCTCACTGTGCTTATGTAAGGTTTGTTACGACGCCATCTCTGCTGCAGAGTTCTAACCAACCATGATGCGAACACTTCTCCCCCTCTTGTCATCAGATGCCAATGACGTAGGGGTTCGGTACACTAGCTTCAGTCAAACGTATCAGGTTCCCTGGCTTCCCCCCGCGGAGCGGAGAACAGATGTTGATGCGATGACCCTCATGAATGAATGTGATTGCCAATTCCAGGTCTATTGTGTTACTATTGTCAATTGTAACAATTTAGAGTTTGTCCGTTCACGGTGTGGAAAATTTTGCATAAAGATCGTAGGCTACACCCGTATAAGATCAGCCCACTGTGACGGGTGTAAGCACATTGACCTCTTTATCGGAAAATCGTGTTTAGTGTCGAGGCTTACTTTTGGTTTAATGGGCGTCTAGAAAAGGAAAATTCCATTTCGATGATTAAATAAATGAAAACCCATTAAATAATTTTTATTTCTGATTCCTTATCCTTAACAAACTTGCAATTTCGCTCTCGCGATTCCATGCATTATTTGCCTATCTTTTGATAGCGCTACATTCTATGATGCGCCCGCACCTTTATTCAACTGCTCCATCGACCTTGATTTTAGTTTTTAGCTTGCTACTCAGTTGCCTCCTTATCCGTAATAAGCAATGATTGGTATGTGTAATTGCTAACATGTTGCCAGATGCATGTAACTGCAAAGTCTTAATAAATTAAATCCGATGGTTCCATATTAACTCAGTTGCTCATAAAACAATGAAGTTGACCAACAATTACTTATACCATTCATTTTTCAACAACTGGCAATATTGTGATTGGTCTGTAATTTTCACCGTTCGTTCTTATTTCTCGCTCATACAGAGTGCCCCGGATATTGTGTCGAAGATTTGACAATTCCACAAAATTCCTTCAAGTATAATGTTAAAGACCTCAAAGGTCTCTAATAAATCTCGACTTTGACGGAGCAGCGAGCGCTCTCAATAGTCATTCTACACAGACGAATGAGTTTGGTAGCGATGCTAAAACTAGATATGAGTCTATAGCTCGTCTCTATAAATGCTGTCATATGCAGCTTTAAAATCGATGACAAGATGGTTGGTATTGATTTGAAAATGTGAAGTTTCTCCAGGATTTGCCGAAATGTGGTCTGAAACCGTTTTAGGCGTTCACATAATAGATAAGGTCTTGTATGCCGTGTTGAGGAGACTTACAAATGCCTCTTTTGTTGCCGCATTTGGGGGGACTCCGATTTTATGGATCGGGGAAACTATACTGAACTTCCATCCTACAGGAATTCAGCCTTCTCACCAGATCTGAGAACTGAGTTGGTGTATGCTCTCCACAAAGTCATGTAAAGCAGCTTTAACTCCCTCGCCCAGTAAGGCGTCGAGTCCGGCTGCTTTGTTGGATTTCAGCTTAGACATATACATACGAGTAAATATGTTATTCTTATTCAGGATAACGAATACTACGATATTCTAAAATTTCATGAAAATCGGAACTATGGGGGTTCAATGACACTATCAGTACAGTTCCACACCGTCAAGTTCGGACGTGTTTCAATTTCACTCCGCGATAATTTGTGAATATTTGTTTTTCTGTTTGACCGTTTTTCCTTTTGTTTCCCATTCGAATCGCATTACTTGTTCCCAATCACTCACACTATAATTTCTCAGTGTCATCAAAACACAGTGTCTTTTTAAAAAACTAACCTACTTGCTATTACTCTGACCTAGTTTAACCATGTCTTCCTGCGGATTTGCTGACTGCGCTGTACCTACAACTCGGTGGAAATGGTTACATGAAATTGGATATGCGGAAGTAATTCCATCCCATATGCATTGGCTTGAGCAGTTACGCTAAAACTCATCTCGAAGAGTATAAGCGCATATTCTGCTTTTTCTGTTTAGAGTGCCATGCCATGAATTCCATGGCAAATATAATGCTGGTTATAAAATGTAATAGTCAGCAACTAATTGGGCTTGCAGGCTCTCTATGGTACTCTAAACTGTTCATTCGATAACACCACCATAAAATCAGCTGTTCAATCCCTGCACTCAAAAATAACTAAATTAGCAGATTCTGATAAGTTTCAATGCTCCAACACGTTACCAGCGATTCAGTTAACATCAATTCAGTTGGAAAAAATTATGTCAACGTTGGCTGGCCAATCCATTCTTCTACATCTCACGCATGCTGAACACACCGAAAATATCGGATCCATTCAACATGACCTCAATTTTCTTAGTGCGGAAGCTGCATCCACTAGATCAACCACTATGCAGATACTGGAGGAATTAAAGCACACCTTTAATAAGCCGGATGCACCTCCATCTGCAGTAAGCTCGTGTAACAAATCCTTACACGACGAGCTATATACATCACTCTCAATCACTTCAGCCCCAACTCATTCAACAGCCATTACCACAGAAACCCCCGTTCAACTCTCTACGATTAATGCAACTTCGATCACCAATCCCGTCCCAAGACCATTACTAATAATTTAAGTTTTTGGGGCATCCTGGACTCTCCCAGAATGGAAAAACAGAATTTAAAAATTAAAAAAAATGAATCTTGAAGCCACTATCAAACCGGAACTGTTTACTTTCTTCCTCCAAGCTGCCCCACGTCACGCAAACCCGATCTGGGTCAAAGATCTTTTAAGGAAGAAATTTGATATTCAAAACGTCAAATGTAAACCAGTTGGGAAAAACAAGAGCGAAAACGGCCAGTGTTTTAAAATACGTATATCCACTAAATACGATTGGATATTCAAATCACTATCTCGGAAAAGATGGTCGTCACCCAACGAAAGGACATGGTAGATAATAAGTTTACTAATGAAAGAAAAGCTACGAGTAGCACCCACAAATCTGTCCTATCCCATCAACATACCGACTCAAACTGGTCATTTAAGACCCAAATATTTCCAAATCTTTCCAACATTTTCCTCACTCTTTCTCCCCTTTATTCTATCCATAAAAAACACCAGAGTCGCGACACCAAATCCTCTCCCTCCTTTCACCAAACCTCTAAAGCCGCTTTAAAACAGAGTTTCATTTAACCTTGTTCCTGCGCCATCTAACCAAGTTTCAACTGATTTTGCCCCATCAGACAATTATCCTAATTTTATTACCTCTCATACACTAAATCCAACCATCTTCTCCTTTCTTTCCTCATCTTCCTGCACCAATCCCTCTGATCCAACGCCCCTCACTCGACAAGATTCTAGATCCGGTATGCTTGACCAACCTGTCGATTCCTCATCCGCTCGTTCTCTTGATTCGCCTGCCATCGATTCTCACCCGAAATACCTTGACCCACTCCTTCCACCGACTGTCAAACTCACTAAAAAATTTTCAGATATGAATGATGACAGTCGTTATGTAGTATTCTCGTTTGAGAGACTGGCGCACTTATGCAAATGTTAGGCTCTACCTTGCCTACTTGCACGACAAACCCAACTCCGTTTGCATCGATGGTATAACCAATATTATAGTTTCGAATCAACGAGAAGGTCTTCCTAACAAGCCAGTGCAATTGATACAAATTTTCGCTACCATGAGAGCTTCGACATCTCTTCCGACGGAGTTCATAATGATCTTTCATCTAAACGACTTTCCTACTTGCAAAGGACTCATTCAAATTATTTTAAAAACTATTACGGCTCCTAACAAGCTGAATTTTGAATCCTCCAGTCCATAATGCCTGCCCATTTACTACCAAAATATGAAATGCGCTCAATTCTCAAAAGTTTCCGTATGATCTAATTGTTCTTACTGAAACAAATCTAATTCCTGACATTAAAAACCATGAGCTGTTTCCTCCAAATTTCTGATAATCCCTATGGCCAAGGTGTGTTACCGCATTCCGGAACTGTTTTTAATCAACTCTTGTTGATATTCCCCACACTGACAACTATGAGTTAGTGTGTGTTAACATTACGCTCCGCAAACGCTGTCTTTACGTACTTTGTTGTTACATTCACCCATCTCAACCGATTGAGTCTTATCTTCCTGTAGTTCACGCAGAGGATTTTTTGGCTGATGATGCACAACCTGCAGATTGAATTATCCTTGTAGGGGATGTCAACCTCCCTCGCCTTAAATGGGGGCCTTCCGACGATTCGTCTCATTTCGTCTTTCTTAATTCGTCCTCTGAAATAGATATACCAGTAGTAATGGTGGACTGCCTAACCAACTCAAGTTTATATCTAAATAGTGGTATACCTAATACAATGAACAGATAACTCGACCTTATCTTCACGTCTGATTCACCGTGTCGTCTATAGCAATGATCATATTCTTTCCACCCTAGACCGCCTCCATCACCCCTTGTCAATTTTATACTCATATGAAAATGGCAACACATCTGTCGACTCGGAAAATTCATTTTCATTCAACTTCCGAAGAGCCGACTTTAACAAACTTAAAAGCCTCATCAGCAACATTAACTTTGACTTTATTGCTTAGACAACTAACTTTGATTTTGCCCTATCAACTTTCTATACATTAATTTTCTCCTGCTTTGGCCAATCGGTTCCATATACCTTCCGAAAGGACTGCATGTCAGCCCCTCCCTGGTACAACAACGAATTGCGCTCTCTCCGTAATAACAGAAATAAGTTGTGCCACAAATTCTTAAGAACTCCATCTGATTCCGAATATAGTAATAATCGAGTTGTATAAAATCGTTTTTCTGAACTTTGTGAGTCTTTTTACCTTGAGTACCTCTACCGCATGCAATTTAGTTTGGTCTCGGATCCTAAATGCTTCTACCAGTTTGTTAATATCAAAAGATAGTCAGACGGCTACCCATCTACTCTCAAATTTCTTAGTGAATCTTCTACCGGCCCAAAAGCCATTACAAATTTCTTTGTCACTTCTTTTAACAAATCCTTTTCTAAGCAAACAGCTGAACCCGATCCTAGTTACTTTAGCTATATATCCATCTCGCTAAATATGTTATAACAACATCTTTGGTATCCGAAATGTTACCAAATTTAAAGATGATTTTTCCTCCGGACCTAGTGGTCTTCCAGCTATTGTGATAAAATAGTGTGTTACCCATCTCGGTCCTCCTCTCGCTGCCCTATTTAACTTGTCTATTTCAACAGGTACTTTCCCTTTCCTATGGAAGGAATCTTATACCATCCCTTTGCACCGCCTTCAAAGTCGATTTAATTTCCAAAGATTTGATCGAGGCTTTCGATAAAATTTCCACCAACTTATTTTTAGACTAAAAAAAACTTGTTTTTTCCCCTTATTCTGTGGCATGGCTCAAATGCTATTTAGAAGACCATAAACACAATGTCATCTTCAGATCATAAATATCCGAACCCGTTAAAGCAACACCTTGTGTTCCTGTGTCATGTATCAAAATGTCGCAATGTATTGAAGATACACTCACGTCATAGACGTCTATTATGGATCCATCTGAGATGGTGGAAGATGGTGAATGTGAAGCGATCAAATATTTACGCCAACCTCATTAGATAAAAGTCAGCCTATACAGTTGAGATATTGTAGGAAAGCTCAGTAGAATTTTATATGTCTCACTAACATCATATTGATATTAGTTGTAAACTACTGAATTCCAGAAATCAAATGAGCATGCGGCTAAAAATCAAAAATGGTAATAGGTTGAGTCTAAAAATTACAGAGATAACCTAATATCGGCATCTGTAACCTGTAATTACTCTTGAAGCAACTATAGTTCCATATATTCGACTTATCTACTATTTGTTTCATTTATGCAATGTTAAACAATATGTTATTATTTTAATCGATAGAGAATTGCTGCAATGGAATTACCTCACGTACTCTAGTACATATCATCTATCGACACGATATGAGTAAAAATTCCAAAACAGCAATGAGTACACTGCAGCTAAAACACACCGAACGATAGTATAACATAGAAATATGGCATTTCCGGTTTACATACATCCCTAAGTCGAAAAAAGATTGTGCTCCCATATAACTTAGGCAATATCCTTTTCTAAAGTTATCCTTTGTGTTTTATTGAAAAGATTAAGGGACTACCTACTTGGAAATTCAGATAGACAAAGTGTTACAGCATTGCTTTGATGGCACAATCGTTCATTTTAAATGGAATACATTGAGAAAGTGATTTATTAGGTTTCCTAAATATGTATCTTATGTTAGAGAACCTCCTATTGTGATAGACTAACCATGGATAGGTTCTCAATGAATGAGTATTGTGGAATCAAATACCGATTCTGCAGTATTTACCAATGATTAATGGACTAAAAACAATTTTCAGTTTGAAGAGTTTATTGAGAAATGAAGGTACAAGATATAATGCCACTTTTAGAGCCGCAAAAACTCTTCATATTCAAACAGTCTCTGAGGTAAGCCTGCATCTTAATTTTGTCCAGGAACGATTAGAATGATTGACTTGTGGATAAAAGAGAGATTTTGTATGTTTTCTGTAGATTCTACAGTACTTATTCAGTTGCTAAGCCAACAACAGACTTAAGATATTGTCAGTCTCTGGATAAGGCATTGAATCAAAATATGTACATATAGGTACAGCGAGTATCTTATAATCTGAAATGAGGATGCGAGTCAAAAGAAGAGAATACGAGTATATATTGGGCCAACGGCGTGCAGCGTTCTTATCGTGGATTTGTTTAAACATCGGAGTTACCACATTGCACTCCGGTAAACGGTAAATATGTGATATGGGGTTCTTCTCTTTGCAATCTAAAACAAAAACAAATGGAAGTCTTGTGGTCTTTACGAGGTGTCCAAAAATCTTGTATTTCTAAGATCGATTTTCAAAATACAAAGAAACACATTGATGGCATCGAAGATATGGATAACACCAGTGGCGCTCCATTTCATGTTCGCGTTAAATGTTTGGTCCTCCACCTTTGTAAAACGTTTTATATGTATCCTAAAATTTCAAGCGCGAGGACTAAACAATGGAAGAACTGGCCAGCCATTTAAAATCGTAATCCTAATTTTTTTTTTTTTTTTTTTTAATGAGCGCGCGCTCAAGGGGTTTGAGTACCCTTAAGGTGATTGTACACAGCGCGGGCAAGGGAAATTTAAGGAGGAAGAAAAGGGAGGTACCGATGTACATTGCTTTTAAATGTTTGCAAGTTATAACGACCAGGAAATACAGAGATCGGCAGGGCATTCCATAAGCGAGTTGTACGGCTTAGGAACGAATCACGATATTTTAGAGTACGTCCGAAAATGGGCTTGAGGGTATACTGATGAGCATTCATAGCGAGACGGGTGTTACGGTTGAAAGTTTGAATGGGCGGAATGCTACTGGCGATTTCAGTGGAGCACCGGTGGTGGAAATAGCGATAAAACAAAGTGAGACACGAGACATTTCGTCGGTGTTCGAGGGTGTCCATTGATTGACTGATATTAGTATCGTTTAGTTTTATCGCACGGTTTTGAATCCTAGCTAGCAGGTGCAGAGATGTTTTAGGAGCACCTGACCAGATGTGGGAGTTGTACTCCAATTTTGGGCGGATGAATGCCTTATATATTAAGGCCAGATCAGAGGGGGTAAAATATTTCTTACATCGCTTGAGGAAACCTAGACATTTCGCAGCATTTTTGGCGATATCAAATATGTGGTCATTCCAACGAAAGTTGTCATTGACACACATACCGAGAATGGAAAGTTTTTCGGTTTCGACGATGCAAGTGCCATTCATAGATAATGGCTGGGTGTTTAAATTTCGCTTTAAAGACAGCAGACAGCATTGTGTTTTGGAAGCATTAAATTCCACTCTATTGATAGTTCCCCAATTGGTTATGCTGTTGAAATCGGAATTTAATGAGCTTAGCATACGCTGCCGGTCTCGTACTACAGCCGAAGAGTAGGTCCAGGAGTCCGGGAACGAATATGAAAAGCAGAGAGTACTGTCATCAGCAATGGAATATATTGGATTAGAAGTAGCAGACAAGAGATCGTTAATGAAAATTAAAAAGAGTGTCGGTGACAGAACAGAGCCCTGGGCACACCAGCATTTATTTTGTGAATATCAGACTTGAAACCGTCCAAGACAACTTGAATTGAACGTTCCGAAAGGTAGTTTCTAATCCATTAAAGAAGAGAGTCGTCGATCCCAAATGCACGCATTTTCGACAAAAGAGCCTGATGCCAAACTCTGTCAAATGCCTTAGAAATATCAAGTGCAACTATCTTGCTTTCGCCAGATTGATGTACGCTTTGGTTCCACTTTTCGGTGAGACATGCCATCAAATCACCAGTGGACCTGTTGCTACGAAAACCGTACTGCCGGTCATTGAGAAGTTTTCGTGTTTCGAAATATTTCATGAGCTGACGATTTATCAGTGTTTCCATGACCTTGGAAAGAAGGGACGTAAGTGCAATGGATCTGTAGGAGGAGAGAGAAGATGATTCGCCTTTTTTAGGGACGGACTGGACAAATGCTATTTTCCATCTCCTTGGATAATTCAAACCCTTTGGTGGCGTCTGGCGTGGCCTTCGTCATATCCTCAACGACTGGCATCAATGAATCTAAAGCAAGTAAATTCTCTCTATCGTTTTCAAAAGTGAAAGAGCTCCTAAAGGAAAGGACGACGGAGCACTACTCATTCACACCGAAGTGTGAAAAGCGGCAACAGGTACAAGAACAGGCCAAGCGGGTGGACTAGATTTACGCGCGGCTGCCGCGACTAACGCAACACATGTCGTAATGGGTACGCGCATGGTGGAACAAACTCAGTTTCAGTTTTAAATGCATTTTATTTTCATAACACTAACTCTTACATTCTAACAAAAAATGCTTAAATGCTAGCTTACAATTACATAATAATCTTATGCTAACTTACTGGCCCCACACAGGCGCTCTAAGCTACTCTAAATTCTTATAACTATGTCTTTCGACTTTATTTACATTTTACTTAGAACTATTTATTTTGAATACTTAAGGCTAAGAAAAAATATTTGTTAAGAAAAACTTAGCATATGGACATAATTTTTTATTTTTTATAAAAACTTAATATCTAACTTAGAATAAACCTTAACCTACCTAACCTATATACACAATACAAACATACACACACATATACATTATACACAATTACATACATATATTAGTATATACGTTTGTATATACTAATATATATATATATTTCTTAAATGCTACCTAAACCTATGCAAGCTGGCCATCGCTATTCACAGAGAAACCAGATTGGTCAGCTCTGCCTCATTAGTGAGGCTGGTCCGTAATTGACGGAAACGACGACGAAACATCTTCCCCATCATTCAACCACCAGAAATGCTGGTGCTGCCGAAGGACATCCCTCTTATCGCGATTCCCCACCGCCCTACTGAACCTGAGTCGATCCACACTGCCATGTGCGACGTCTCTGTTGTAGTTGAGTCGCCTGTCCCCAGCTTTCCGAGCGACATGGAAGATTAACGGGACAGCTGATATATTATGGATCAACCCTCTCTGATCTAGGTAGAGTAATGCTTCCAGTGGAACGAATCCGTCAGATCGCACACTCGCGTGATAAAGGTAATTGGGGTAGTAAGCCCCAGATATCAGGTTATTCGTCGAGGTCATTGCTCTTGCAATGTGCCTTCGAGTCAGCTTAATTACGAAGTTGTCCACTCGTATTAGGTTCGCCCTGTTGTAAAGGACCTCATAGGATAAAATTTCTTGTACTCCAACTCTGGTATTCTGTACAAGCGAAGACAAGCCCTAAGGCGAGCCCTCTCAAACACCCGAATCTTTTCCATTAAGCTTGCTCGTACATTGAACCTTTTGGTGAATGCTAATTCACTGATTAGGATCAAACGAAGAGCCGCGATGTTTAAATTGCTACAAGACCAAAGTCCTGATGTGCTTTTTGATAGCGGAACCAAGCTAACCGATAAACACAAACTCGAGTACAATAATTATATTGTTAGAAGAAGAAATTGGCCCAGATCCAAACGTGGAGGCGATGTCGCGATCTTCATTAAAGAAGGTATAAAATTTCACAGAGTGTACAAGGGAGTGTTGCGCAGGTTCCGGGTGTTGGAGGCAGTTGTCATTTACATAACGCTCCGCAGTGAAAAGCGGCTTTACTTGGTCTCTATTTATGCACCTGAGGCGTCATAATCCACCCTATTCATTACAAAGCTCGAACCGCTTTTTCGAATTCTGAGGATGGAATAGGGGGAGAATTATTTTATAATCGGCGGGGATTTCAACGCTAAACACAGAGATTGTGGAAATAATTTGCCAAATACTAGAGGGAACCTACTACTCGATTGGTGGGGTCAGCACGATGTCATGTACATACCCGGTTTTAAAGCAACGGATAACCCATCGTTTCCCAGAGGCGGGTCTTATTTGGATCTACTGCTGTACGACGAACGTATACGACTGACAGGTAAGAATTTACAAACATTAAACTGTCTGAGCGCATTCGTGTATGACAGTGACCATTGCGGTTTTAGCACCGAAATTACAGTTCCCAACGAAATTGCGGAATTGGCAGTTTGTCCAAAAATATTCTTACTACATTAAGACTCAAGGGACACTCTTCTCCGCAACCTTGAAAAGCGCGCTCTCCTCGAACACGCTCCACCCACCGTCCAATACGAATTTGTCAAACGAGGAGATCGACAATTACCTAAAACAAATGGACGAGACAATTAAACAAACTATGGACACTACAATACCGCGGTATCGACGTACGACTAACGAAGACCTATTCCGCAATCCTACTATTGACACACTGCATCGACAGAAAAGTAGACTTCTGTCAAGACTCAAAAACTTGTACAGACAGTTAACTGACAGACAAGACCCGGGGATTAGATGCTGAAGTCGTCAATTAAAAATATTCAAACGCTAATAAAAGAGAATTACAGAATTTCTGTAAGTATGTATTGGAACAACAAGGTCCGGGTTTTAAACACCAGCAACCCGAATATGTTTCCGCAAATAAATAAACTATTTCAGAGAAAAAATCAAAACGACCTTCAGTGTCTTAAAATAGCCCGGACAACAGACAACGAACAACTAATTGATCCAAATGAAGCCGCTGATGATGAGGACTTCTTTGCGATCGAGGATCCGCAGGAGAAGGTTGAGACCATAGGGGCGACTTTCCAGGAAGTATACAAGGCCATTGATATCATTGGCCCTAATTATGACCTGGACAGACGCGTCTTGGTACATAACTGATACATTCGAAATGAAATAGAGAATTGGCGATCCAACGGCTCTGGTTTCACCCGGTATAGCGACGAAAATATGGCAAATAATGTCATTGCCAGAGAGGGTGACCTACCCCCGTTCATTTCGAAGGAAGAACTCCGTGAGATCTTCGACACAATCAGGGCTTCGACATCTTCCTCTAGAAGCGTTGGACATTTACACCACCCTGTTTAATAATGCAATGAATAATGCACATTATCCAGCGCATTGGAAAACGGCGGTGGTTCAACCTATCCCCAAAAAGGGAAAGGATATATCCAATCCGGCGAATCTCCGGTCGATAAGTCTCCTTCCGAATATCAGTAAGGTTTTTGAAAAGGTAATCAATAGAGCTCTGTCTAGGTGGGTTGAGGACAAACATATAGTTTCGGATAATCAATTCGGTTTTAAGGCGGGACATGATGTCTCAAATGCCGCGTCTAACCTGGTTTCTGATATCCAATGGAACAAAGGCAAGAAACAGTGCACTGGTGCCTGCCTTGTTGAATTGCCTTGCCTTCAACACCGAAAGCAAGTTTTGCTTTATTGATAATGCTGTCCATGTGCATCCATCCATTATAAAAGAAGCTGGTTATCTCCTCGACTTCTTGTCCGGGAATGTTGATTTGAGCGTTGGTGTTATTTTGAGTGCTAGAGTTTTAAAGCGTTAGGAGTGAACAAGATTTTTAAGATACAAATTGAGCTCCGTATTTAATATGACAGCACAAGAGGATTCGCCCTTATGTACAATGTTTCAAAAACCTCTCATTAAAAATACCCATGAGAGAGTATATGTTCCTACGATACTCAATCAGATTGTCCGACCACTCTTAAATATCCTAAACTTGAATGTCAGAAAACCAATGCTTTTAAAAAAAATTTGTACTTCTTAATATTTAACGTAAATTAATACGAAAAAAGAATATATTTGCATTATTTTGTACTTTCGTATACTTAAGCCTACGCAATTTGTTAAAACTTGTAAAATAGCCGTCTGCATATCTGCAGACCTATGATTTTGTGGAAAACAAACCCATTGTGAAATAATTTTGAAGATCTAGTATCTCTAGTTTCCACATTCTGTCCAGCTTCCCTTCCTACACAATTTGACAATCATTCTCCTTCTCTAGACTTCAGGGAAGACTTCCGTTTTCCATGTTTTCCTAGTAAGTGGCTGTAGGATTTCCGTAGGTTGGCGAGTTCCACTGGGATACCATATATGCTGCCTTCTTTACGGCATATTAGCCTTTTATTGAAGTTTCAGTGTTACTAGTAGCGGAGGTGCGTATTCGGGATTTTATTTCAGCAAAACGGTCATTAGGGTCTGGGACCGGGACGCTACCTGCTAAATTATTATGTACAGCAGGATAGTGATCCCTTCATCTCGATAGCTTTTCGTCATACGAATCCAAATTCGTCGTCTGTAACTTCCTTTCTTATATTTTAGACGATTCTACTGTCACAAGAGCTAGCTGCTCCTTCAGCTTTGGTGAATTACTCCAACATATTACGTCATGTAATATTATGCTGTACTTCCTTCTATTTGAGTTAGATGCAATTTAAGTTTTGTGGTATTCTGCTCAAGATGAGACGCTGTGGACACCTCCTATCGCATGAAAAGTCACATTAGATAAATGGATTGAGACAAATAGTTACATACATATTTACATATACCCAATGAAATAATTTGAGAGCCAGGATGCTTATCTCACTAGTTAAAGTTGTTATGAAAAATCATAACAACTACCTTAACAGTTATCGGTCCGTAAAACTGATGGCACATAAAATAACAATTTACGAGCGAGTTTAAGATAAAGATGTACATTGTACATATTTTAATAACTCAATTATCTGGTGGTTGAATGATGGGGAAGATGTTTCGTCGTCGTTTCCGTCAATTACGGACCAGCCTCACTAATGAGGCAGAGCTGACCAATCTATTTGCTCAGTAAATAGCGATGGCCAGCTTGCATAGGTTTAGGTTAGCGTTTAAGAAACATATACATATATCAGTGTATACAAAAGTGTATACTGATTTATGTATATGATTGTGTATAATGTCTATGTGTGTTTATGTGTGTATTGCGCATTTAGGTTAGGTAGGTTAAGGTTTATTCTAAGTTAGATATTAAGTTTTTATAAAAAATAAAAAATTATGTCCATATGCTAAGTTTTTTTTAACAAATATTTTTCTTAGCCTTAAGTATTCAATATAAATAATTCTAAGCAAAATGTAAATAAAGTCGAAAGACATAGTTATAAGAATTTAGAATAGCTTAGAGCGCCTGTGTGGGGCCAGTAAGTTAGTATAAGATTGTTAAGTAATTTTAAGCTAGCATTTAAGCATTTTTTGTTAGTATGTAAGAGTTAACGATTAAGTAAATAAAATGCATTTAAAACTAAACTAAAACTAAAATAACTCAATTGCAAATAAAAAATTGAAGTGAAACTTCAGAATAAATGCAGCAGTTAATGTTTCTACATGTTTCCAAAGAAAACCATCGGAAAGTCATGCACGGGATAGAATTGAAACACACGTTCCAAGACAGACAATAGCTCACATTCTGTTTCAATGATTTTCTGATCTGAAATAGAGCCAATGTGAAAGCCACAATTTATGTGTTTTGTTCAATATTGTTATAGATATAAGCAACCATCAGAATTATTGGACATCTTCCCTTTATCTCAAGTTATAATCAATTACATTTTAATTAGAGTGCTACAAAAAGTAATGCATCTTAGATTGTTGTGTTAATATTTTGTTGGCCTACTATTCAAAAGAAATGATTTCCTCCACTAAAGTAATCTTCTAGACAGATGAACTAAACGTTGTTTTAATCCATGTAAACTATCTCACGGATTACTATGTTTTGATAGTAAACTAAGCCGGTAAACAATTTGCGGTAAGAAACTCGCGAAGATAATAAACCATCCGATAATAGCTTTTAATGCGTTTAGAAACTACAGGAGGAAGTCAGCATACATATGTATATTGCAATTTAATTTCACCTGAAGCAGAATTAAAGCTCTTAAGAGTGGTATTTCTGGAATTTTTCTATTCTCTATGGTGTTTTTGCCCACTCTCTTAAAAATAATATTGTTGCAATGTTGAGAATCTGATAAACTGGAAAATGGATAGATCGTGACATCGATAACCATTGGTATTGTAGATAATGATAAACCGCCAAATCAATTTGGTGCAATGTTACTGATTTCTATTGTTGGTTATCTGGATTTACATAATTAATTTATTTATTTATTCCATCAATAAAACTTAGCTTTTAAATAACGAATTTGATATGAAGATTTATTAACTTACTGATAAGAAGTTCTTGCGTTCACTCCGAAAATAGAAAAAGAAAATTTTGTGACATCTTTATGCTTTAAGGTGTTTATAATGGTTTTAGACAGGTTTTGAGAAAATGCTTGTTTTTGTTTTTATTCCAATGTATCAGTAGCCTGAGCTAACAGCGAGCATGATTCCCTAGGCTGATTGTTTGATGCCAGGAATATTCCACGTACTTAACCACACCCTACACACTTAGAGCACTATCCTAGCGGAACTGCCGTTAGGTGTTAATTCGCGGGGCTGGTAAGCAATCTATGATATACGAGTATCTTTTATATTTGCTGCATCTGCACATTCTTTCGGTCCGTCGCAGTTCGTTTTGCACGTTTGTTATGAATGTGCAAATGTCCATCTAATTTCCTTCTGACTGCTGTATTTCATCAATTATTGACTCCATCTTCAAAAGGGTATTCAATAGAATATTGAAATCTCTTCATCATCCTCCTGATTTGGGCAGCCTGTGCAAAAAGGTGAGCTATCGTGGATCTACATATTCAGAACAAGATATCTTGGTCAGATGAATACATGCCTGATAAAAGAATTCGCAAACCCTCTAAACTATCCAGGAAATTACGTAACTATGGCATGCAATTTCCTTGCCTAAAAGATTGTTAAGAACTCATTTTCAATGTTTGGTGCATTCTTTGCCAAATCAGTACACTTAGTATAGTTTGTAAAATATGAAGTAAGAATATAATTGACTGTCAGACATTTGTGAAGATAAGAAGCTGCTTATATGTGTTCCTCTGTGAACTAGGGCAAAACTAAATGTACGAGTATACATCTTCATCAAGAAGAGATATACAACATCGACGTTTTTGACAATATGTTAATATTGACAGTTTCATTGACAGTGAAAGATTTTATTTATATAGGCTCCATAGCGAGCTCTAAGAAAAATATTTACACCAAAATTCCATTATGAATCAGTAGCCATAAACCCTATCGAGCACGATCAAAGTATACGAAATACATATACGATATCATGCTATTTCGTCATTTTTACAGTGCAAAAGTATGGATTATACTTCAACTGGATAAAAGTGTGCTTGACTACTATGAAACAATAGTTATCTACGGTCCTGTTTGTACTAATGGAAAATGAATAATACTGAAGAAAATTCAACAAAGAATAATCGGGCTATACAGCATCATCAGAGTTTCAAAGGAAATTCATCTAGGCTAACTACGTAGTATGCCTAATGAATTTGGAACAGGTAGTCACCGCGGCTTCTAATCAAAGAGTCATTGAATTCAACCAGGTCTCGCCTAAATTGAATCTTAGGTGGTGAAAATAGCGATACAATAAGGTGAGACAGAAGACATTAAGCCGGTGTTCGAGGGTGTCGAATGATTGTGTAATACTCGCATCACCTATGAGTTTTATCGCACGATTTTGGATCCTATCTAGCAAGCGCAAAGAGGTCTTGGGGGCACCTGACCAGATGTGCGCATTGTAATCCAGTTTTGAGCAGATAAACGCCTCATACGTTGAAGCCAGGTCAGAGGGCGTAAAACATTTCTTAAATCGCTTGAGGAAACCTAGATATTTTGCAGCATTTTCGGCGACATCGAATATTTGGTCACGTAAGTTGTCGTTGACACACATACCGAGAATGGAAAGAATTTCGGTTTCGACGATGCAAGTGCCATTCATGGATAATGGCTATTGTTTAAATTTCGCTTTAATGACAGCAGACAGCATTACGTTTCGGAAGTATTAAATTCCAGTCTGCTGATTGGTTATGCTGTTAATATAGGAATTTAATGAGCTTAACATACGCTACCGTTCACGTTCTACAGCCGAAAAGCAAGGACGATGGTCCGGAAATGAATATGAAAAGCAGAGAGTACTGTCGTCGGCAAGAAATGTATTGGATTAGAAGTGGCAGAAAAGAGATCGTTGATAAAAATTAAAAAGAGTGTCGGGGACAGAACGTAGCCTTGGGGCACACCAGAATTTACATACGTTGTGAATATCGAACTTGAAACCATCCAAGGGAACTTGAATTGAACGTTCCGAGAGTTAGTTAGTTAGAGCCTGATGCCAAACGCTGTCTAATGCCTTAGAAATATCAGGTACAACTATCTTACTTTCAGATTTGTATGCTTTGGTTCCACTTGTCGGTGAGACATTCCATCAAATCACCAGTGGACCTGTAGCAACGAAACCCGTACTGCCGGTTATTGAGAAGTTTTCGTGTTTCGAGATATTTCATGAAATATTGTGGTTTATTGCAGTCCTCTTTCTCCCGGGACAACAACACCATTAAAAGCAAAGTGACTTATGTATGTAGTACGACGATTCTCCTATCTGCTACGGCTTCTCATATAGTGAAAGTTATTATCATAGAAATACTATATATAAGACCGCTTCTCTGCAATAGGTTGAAGGCAGGAATAGTTACTTACTACTTGTGGGCAACATCAATGGATCTAGATAAAATCTTAGACTCTTACATATACAATACTTGCATCACTGTAGTTTTCCGGTTTTTTTTTCTGATGCCTGCATGTGAGTTTAAGCCCGTCTGAATTAGCATTTCTGTGGATTTGCAGCAATGGTTTGTAAGCGCCCAAAAGTTGAGAAAACTGCTAATGATAGTAAAAACCAAGTCTCTGAAGTGGATCAGTGTATCGTAAGAACACTAGCAAAAAACAATAATAAGAACGTTTTTTATAATATATGCGCGGTATCTAGATCATTGAAAGACACAGATGAAAGAACTCTATATTTTAACTGAAAACATACTTAGATTACGCCTAACACTTAGGCAATAAAAGACTCGACCCTTTTTTTATAATTTATTACGTTCACTTGTGGTCACAAAAGCGTATTGATTTTTTCTGCTGCTGCTGCTTCGACGAAACCTTCTTCTTTCCAGCTGATTGCGGTTGACATGATTCGCCTGGTCATTGACCCCTTTGATTGCGGATCTCCCAATTAAAAAAACAGCTGTCTATACCGCTCCATTGTTTCCGCCCGCGAGTAGTTTTGCATTGCTCTTGCCTTCAACACTTGCATTAACCCATACATAAAGGCGCATCGCTCTCCGATACTTTGTGCATGGGTGAGTGGGTGGAGTTTCCTGATTGAAACAATGCATTTTTGCTGTTACCTATAAACTTTTGTGTGCTGTTTATATGCGTTGGTCTCGTTTCTAATTTCCTGATAGCCCAATTTGCTCGCTTGAACTAGGCTATGTTAGTGAAAGTCATTTTGCCGTCGGCAAATTGAGGATGAAAAAATGCAATCCAGCGATTTGGATCTTCTGGCTCCATGTTGCATTGCAACGATCACAGAAAAGTAGAAAACGAATTCAAAAACAAACTAAGGCTTCCACTAAAACGGTTTGTGGAAGAGTTTCAGCCACACATATTCACAGTGTGCAATTTGGGCTACTCTATACTAAACTGTCGAAGGATAGCTAAAGGGGCACTTATTTTCTACAGTAGATATGAAGAGGACAACAACAATAGCTCACAATGGCGCGCAAGAAACGATTTTTTCACATAATTTCTTATAATTTAGGGGTGGATGTGGTGTAGTGGTACTAGCAATCGCTTTCACTCGGAGGGTCTAGGTTCGAGTCCTGCCCATGGCAAGTCAGTTTTTCATTTGCAATTGGAACTCAGACAGAAAAATTCTGCGTGTGAAGGCATAACACTGACACGTAGATTTGGCTGTTGTAGAGTTTCAAGCACAGAAAAAAATACTGTGAATTATAACTCGAATCACTCTGAGTGAAGCAAAAACTCTCCGTTCTTTTCGGACTCGCACCCCCCTGGAGAGCGAATATCGAAACCAAACGCACCTGAGTTTCAGACCACTACAAAACAATTTTCCTTTCTCATTCTTCTACCTTTCCGCCCGTGCCCTGGCAACAGTAAAAGGGTATCAACACCTTAGGCGCGCGTAAACTATAAAAAAAAAAAAAAAAATCTAAATCGGTCCTTATGGCACATCCAACGGGATAATGCATTTATGTAATATACGAGTACACAACTTTCATAACTTTCATATCCTTTAATATACATATCTTCAATGTTGATAAATACAAAAAACAGACACGCAATTGAAAATACCTCAACGGGAACAAGCAAATTGGATTCTTACGTATAGACACATCTAACACCTGGATGTCTTTCTCAGTAACGATCTGTTAACGATTTTTGTTAATTATTGTCCACTTTTGGTGCACTCATTTAATTATTTAATTTGGAAAAGGTTTTTCAAAAAGGGTGACAAAAAAAATGTATACCCGCTTACGTTGGACCCGACTTTACTCCACTTTCCTCTTTGATAACCAATTCTGGCTGGCAAAAACCTTGGCGACACCGTGCTGTATTCAAACGAACCGCTTTACGACTCATTGGACGACCATTATCTCTATTTTATTGCTAAAGTTTATTATCTTTTTTATTTGTTCATCACGTCACCCCGCCACCGCCATAAGGAAACCAGAGCAGAGTTCAGTTTTAATATCTCTCTGGCTATCCACGCAATGTATCCTTGCACCTAGAAATTCGATTTTAAACCGATAACTGTTTGGGGTGGACAGAAGCCATAAAAAAAGGTTTCCACACATCAAGAAAGAACGAAAAAAAAAAACTACAAAGAAAACACTGAAACTCCAGATATGAGTAACCCGTAGGTACATTTGATACACAAATACACAAATACACAACAATCTCATGAAATTTTAAACCGAATAAGCACTGAAACAATATAAATTTGCATTTTTGACCATAAAAGAGAAATGTGCTAAAAAAAAACCAGTTAAAGCTTTTTGGCTCCGAGGACACTCCAACTGCTACTCTAAACGACTCGACAACGTTTAACTTTTGGGTATTCCAGGATAATAATTTGCGAAGAAGAAATGTTTCACCTGAAACACCGTTGCACAAGTTAACATTGTTTATATTACCGACTGTATTTTTTCAATTGTTGTTTTCATTTGGATTGGGTTTATCCCTGATAACTTTGCCTCATACTGATGTCATACAGATGTTGAAATTCCAAAACATTGAATATTCCTCCATCAGCTCAGCTTGTAGAGTTGCGGAAGTTTCACCCTTTTAACGAACGTTTTTTTTCCTTCATTGTTTAAGCAATTTTATACTTTTTCGGGTAAAAACTCGTGGATCAGTGGCTTCCTTCGGTACACCAGAATCTGATTCAAATTTTGTTTGTTTTCGACTTTGGGTCGATACTATCTCATTGAGTTTTTCGGAAAACCTTCATGGGCGAAAAAAAATGAAACAATAGGGAAGTTTGGAACTTTTTCTCAAACCATAAAATATATAGTATGAATAAATGAGGGACTAACTTTGAGTACGGAAAACAAGTAAATACAACTTTAGATACACTGTCGAGTTTAAATTGTTTATGCCAGGGGTATGAAACAGATCATCAAGTTGGCGAAAATGTGTGCTTGAACTGAAATTTTTATTAAATTTTGCTAATTTTTCGAAGCTGATTAATCTAAGTGGACAATAGTTAGGAACAAAAATGAATGATGAGATTACTCTCAAATAAAGGGAAGATCATAAGAAACTTCATCAAGCAGAATCTGAATGAATGTCTGAGAGATCAACGTTTATTCCAAGATACGGCTTTACCCTTTTTTCAACCATTTATCACTTATTTGATCATCATTCACATCACAGTTCTGGGTCATGAATAAATTGTCTTGGCTTTCTAAAGGACATATTTTCCATAGCCATTAAGCGCTGGTAGATTTCTGGATGAATCTCAGTCGTAGGCACATCATTCTTAAAGTTCTGACTTGAACAAAAAAACGGTAGCTGGTAGCACAATGTGGGAAAATCTGTGAACTAAGTTGAAACCTTATAACAATTCACATACAATTGATAGAAGTTGGATTTCACTGTCGGATAAATGGTGTTAAAGTTCAATACAGCGAGCTAGATCAGTTCAGCGATCTCGGGAAAAATTGCGCAATCAATTCCACTGTAACCTTGAACCCAGACAAGAGTGAGTAAGTGCAGCCTTGCAGTTGTGTTCAAAGAAGCTCTGCATTGGCGAGCTAGTTTTTTGGTGTTCAGGAAGTTCAGTAAGGCCTTAAGAGCTCGTTGACTGTCGCTATAGGAGTGGATACTTCGCTCTTCAACTTGCTCCTAAAAATAGAGACTGCGATGAAAATTGGTTAGTTATGTTCTCGGTTACAAGACTTTTGTCTTCTAACGAGTAGTGAAGTCTTAGGTTGTCGTCTAAGGATGCCAGAGCCACATTCTAGATCGATTCTGCAGCCATCGGTGAAGATCCGACTACACTCTTTCCTAGCTAAGATTCTGGCTAAAATCACTGCTGACTAAAGTAAACTTCGATTTCATTGTATCGCAGTAAGCGGATTTCCAATGTTATTGCGTTTGAAAGCATGTAATAAAATTAGAGTCATATGATGGATGGATTAAGTAAAATCAAATGAGGCTTCGCCTCAAAAACCACTCTGTATCGAGCTGAAGGCCCATACCCTAGAATCTGTCAATCCGTTGCTGCGTCAGTTTTAATTTTTTTTTAAAGGACTTAACACCCAAATGGGTATTATTACACTTCAAATGCCTGAGCACGTGTTAAGTTTTTAGGAAAATGGGACAGAGAAAGAAAGAAAGATTTTTGGGCTCAGTGATTATTTCGCTCCATGGGTGGCATCCAACATTTAATGGGGTGACTAAATTATTAGTTAATTGACAGTTAGATAGAATACACGCATTCTTATGAAAGGTAATCCATAACCAACGATAGAGTAGGTTTACTTTCAATTTTTTTTAGTCCACAGTTCACTTATTCACGCATTGAAATTGACACATGCACAACTGCTTATAAGCCCAACGGAGAGCTGATGTTCAAGAACGACTGGATGTATTCTGACTGGTAAGAAGGTTAGGCCCCTTAGGCGATCAAAAGAAGCAATGCAAGGTGCCTGTGCGACAAAGCGAACATAAACCCTTGGGGCATGCCGTACAGAACGATAATGACTAAGCTGAAGGGCTGTAGGTCTCCACAATTATCATGTAAAACAATGCTAAGGTCAATTGTGGAGCAACTATTCCCACAGAGACCATCGACTCTGTGCAATATAATAAGAGAACCCAGCATAGAAGCAGTTCCAATAATAATACCAGACGGACTTTCCAACGCTTGCAAGAAGTTAGACATCAACAAAGCACCTGGACCTGATGGCATACCAAATAAGTCAGTGAACGCCGCCGTTCAAAAGAGACCATACGTGTTTATAGCAACGAGGGGACTTTCCCAACACAGTGGACGCTTCAACATTTGGTTCTCTTAACAAAGGGAAATAAACCACCTGTCAAAACGTCTGCTGGACAGGCTGGGTAAAATACTCGAATGAATCATATACGAGTATGATAGATTGCTCACTATGACAGAAGAAAAGAGAGCATTATCAGATCAAAAGTTTGGATGAAGAAAATGGCGCTCTACTGTCGATGCCATAAAAGCGAAGGTAGACATAGCAGCCGAAGCAATAAAGGGAGAAAGAGTCTTTTACACAGCAAATTGGTAATTTTTAAGAAGGTCACTAGCCAGAATTGATATACCATACTACTTGCGAAAGATTGTATCCAACTACTTCACCAATAGAAGATTGAGATATGAAACCGCCGAAGGATAAGAATACTATATAATCTCCGCGATAGACTCACAAGAATCAGTACGTTATCATCGTACATTATCGGTAAGTTATCATCAACATATGGACTTAGCGCATTAAGGATCAGTGGCTTTAAAATGATTCCGTACAAACCAGCTTTTGTTATACCCCGGATGATTCCCATTGATATCCTTGCGAGATGCAGAGAGTCTATAATAGGATAGTAACCAAGAGGCGACAGTCTTTCGACAAACCGAACGCATAGAGACTGTAACTACCATTTTACGCAAATCCTACATAACTGGTGACGAGAATATCTACAGCGTTTCATGCACGATAGCTCACTTTTTTGCTCAGACTGCTCAAATCAGGAGGAAGATACAAATCATGCAATATTCCATTGCATACGCTTTCTGGGATGGAGGACTAACATATCAAGCCCACAGTCAATAACTGACAAAATTTTGCGGTCAGAGGAAATTGGATGGAGAGTTGCATATTGATAACAAACATACAAAACGAGATGCCAAGGATCGAAAGAATAAGACGTCCAGATGCGGAAAACATTGAAGATAACATAATGCATATGTACATCAACGAGAAGTTCTTCTTATTAAGTCAGCGGAATTAATGCAAATTTTCGTTTGCTAACATGAGAGTTTCGACATCTCTTCCGACGAAGTTCATAATTATCTTTCTACGTTGTCTTCGCATGTCAGCTCCAAACGTCTTTCCCATTTGCAAAAAACTCGTTCAAATTTTAAAAACTATTACAGGTCCTAACAAACTGAAATCTGTATCCTCCAGTCCACAATGCCTGTCCATTTACTACCAAAATGTAAGAGGTTTGCGCTCTAAAATCTCCTCGGTATATCTCAATTCTCGAAAGTTTCCTTATGACCTAATTGCTCTTACTGAAACAAATCTAATTCCAGACATTAAAAACCATGAGCTGTTTCCTCCAAATTTCAACGTTTTTCGAAAAGATGGATTTGAAAGAGCTGATAATCCTTATGGCAGCGGTGTTTTACTAGCAATCCGGAACTGCTTTCACGCAACTCCTGTCGATATTCCCCACACTGACAACTTTGAGTTAGTATGTGCCAACATTACGCTCCCCAAACGATGTCTTTACGTACTTTGTTGCTACATTCACCCATCTCAACCCATTGAGTCTTATCAACCTGTAGTTCACGCATTTGTTTTTTTAACTGATGATGCACAACCTGAAGATTGCATTGTTCTAGTAGGAGATTTCAACCTCCCTCACCTTATATGGGAGCCTTCCGATGATTCGTCTCATTTTGTCTCTCATAATTCGACCTCTGAAATAGAAATATTGATGGTTGACTGCCTAACCAACTCAAGTCTGCATCAGATTAGCGGAATACCTAATACAATGAACAGACAACTCGACCTTGTCTTCACATCCGATTCAGATAACTGTGTCGTTTATAGGAGTGATCATCTTCTTTCTAACCTAGACCGCCTTCATCCCCCTTTGTCAATTATATATTCATATGAAAATGGCAACACATGTGTCGATTCGGAAAATTCATTCTCATTTGACTTCCGTAGAACCGACTTTAACAAACTTAAAAACCTCATCAGCAACATTAACTTTGACTTTATTGCTGAGACAACTAACATTGATCTTGCCCTATCATCGTTCTATTCGTTAATTTTCTCCTGCTTTGCCCAATCGGTTCCGTATACCTTCCGAAAGGACTGCATATCAGCTCCTCCCTGGTACAACAAGGAGTTGCGCTCTCTCCGTAATAACAGAAACAAGTTGTGGCACAAATTCTTAAGAACTCGATCTGATTCCGACTACAGTAATTATCGATTGGTATATAATAGTTTTTCTGAACTTTGTGAGTCTCTTTACCTTGAGTACCTCTACCGCATGCAATTTAGCTTAGTCTCCGACCTTAAACGCTTCTACCAGTTTATTAATACCAAAAGAAAGTAAGACGGCTACCCATCTACTCTTAAATTTCTTAGTGAATCTTCTGTCGACCCAAAAACCATTGCAAATTTCCTCTGCCTCTCACATTAACAAATCCTTTTCTAAAAAAACAGCTGAACTCGATCCTAGCTACTTTAGCTATATGAGAAACTATCCTAAGACGTCAGCCATTTCACTAAATATAACAAAAACTTTGGTATCTGAAAACATTACCAAACTTAAAGATGATTTCTCGTCCGGCCCTGATGGCCTTCCGGCTATTGTAATAAAAGAGTGTGTTACCCATCTCGGTCCTCCGCTTGCTGCCCTATTTAACCTGTCTATCTCAACAGGTACTTTCCCTTTCCTATGGAAGGAATCTTATCTGCACAAATCAGCACGGCTTCATGAAAGGTAAATCAATGACCACTAACCTAACAGAGTTCGTCTCTAGGACGCTTCATGCTTTAGAAGACGGTGATGAAGTCGATTCAATTTCCACAGATTTCAGCAAGGCATTCGATAAAATTTCTCACCAACTTATCATCTTTAAACTAAAAAAACTTGGCTTTTCCCCTCATTTTGTGGCATGGACCAAATCCTATTTAGAAGACCGAGAATACAGGGTCATCTTCAATATCCGAACCCATTAAAGCAACATCTGGTGTCCCTCAAGGTAGTCACCTTGGTCCAATCATCTTTATCCTCACAATTAATGATATAAATCTCATTTTAACGAACTCTAATCGTTCTATTTTCGCTGATGACATGAGAATTTTCAAAGTCATCTCATTGCCTTCTGACTCCCATTGCCTGCAAGATGACTTGAATAAGTTTTCGGTATGGTGCAAGCAAAACTTTTTGGAGCTTAATGTCAGCAAATGCCAAGCGATAACCTATTCCCGTAAACGTCTACCTAGCCCTCCAAGAAACTACTTCATCTGCGATGAGCCTATTCCTTCCACTACCCAAGTACGGGATCTAGGTATAATTTGTGATAGAGAATTGAATTTCGACTCACATATTGACAGCATTATAAATTAAGCTAACTCTTCACTCGGCTTTATCAAACGCTGGTCAAAAGAATTTTCCAACCCTTACGTTACAAAATCCCTGTACATTACTTGTGTAAGGCCTCTTCTCGAATATTGCAGCCAAGTTTGGTCACCCTATAAACTAACCCACATTCAAAGAATAGAAGCAGTCCAACGCAGTTTTATCCGTTTTGCACTTCGTGGTCTACCTTGGGCCGATCCATATGGATTACCCCCCTATGAAAATAGGCTAAAACTAATTAGAATGCATACCCTAAAAAAAACGTCGTGAAGTCGCTGATGTACTTTTGATCCACCAGTTACTGACTGGAAATATGGACTGCTCGACAATAACGCAGAATATTGCATTCACTCCCAATCCCCGTAATCTAAGATCTGTCCCACTCTTCCTGATTCGAACTCAACGCACCAACTACGGTCACTTTGAACCCATATCCAGAATGTTGCGTATAACGAACCACTACGCCGAAGTCTTTGACCTAAATACTCCTAGCACCAAACAAGAAATAAAAAAAGCGCTGCTCAATATGCCACTCCCTAAACATCTCCCCCGTCCACCATTTCTCCTCGCCCCATTAGGTTAAGTATATCTTTGTTAGTTTTTAAGTCTAGTTTTAAGTTTGGCTTGTTAATAAGCTTAATAACAAGGTAGACCCGGGCCAATAATAACAATACATATATCATAGATTGCTTACCAGCCCTGCGAAGCAATACCTAACGCAAGACCTGCGTTGAGAGTGGCCGAAGTGTGTAGGGTGTAGAGTATTCGTATACGTAGACATATTCCTGGAATCGAGCAATGAGTTTAGCGAACCATTTTTGCTGCTAGCCCGCGCTACTGGTATAAAGATTACACACCCTGTGGCGCAACCAAAAAAACGGAAGAATTTAGAGAAATTGTCATCGCTTAAAGGGAAAATACTTTTAGCAATAACAAAATGTCATCGTCTGCCATCTGTCAACATATTTACATTGGAATGCGACGGATTTTGTGGAACTGTTCAGTGTTCTTCCCAGCAATATGT
This sequence comes from Volucella bombylans, assembly GCA_949129095.1. Classification (NCBI taxonomy): domain Eukaryota; kingdom Metazoa; phylum Arthropoda; class Insecta; order Diptera; family Syrphidae; genus Volucella; species Volucella bombylans. Next base: position 184,688,152 of record OX422140.1, on the reverse strand, counting down.
GAAAGTCAACGTCAACCTTGATGATTGCGTCGAGAGTACAACCCCGATATTAATATCAAGAGGAGGGAGATTAACTACAGCACCTGCAGAAGTGCTAGGCATGTAGATCTATAGTGCTCTGCCAGGAACAAGACCTCCCTCATATTCCCAGAAAGCCGACGGCAGCATGTTCGAAGTTTGTTATGCAGGATCCAACCTAAATACTTAGCTTCATAGAATAAATGGATGTTGACGGGTTTTGGAAACGGATGCTGAATTTTTAGTCGATAACGACTAGTCCCGCCAACACCTTAGAATTTGTCACTAGCCATGATCCGACAGACAATTCAGTTATATAATCTCGATGTGATCGGATCGGATCGACGAGATCGTTCTAAATGTCGACCAATTCTGTCTACCACATGCTGAGGTGCAGTCTCATATCTTACACTTCGGTCTTCTTGTTGAAACATAGATAGGTGATCCTCCTCTTCAGGAGGACGACAGCTCGAGACGTGCTCTTGATCCCGATGAACTAAGTGATGTTATTCCTGCATATGAATCCAGTACAAATTAATTTGATTTTGGACGGATTGATAACCAACCGAAGACGAAATTATCGAATGCGTAACAGCAATGACATCTGATTCCATATGTCAAGACATTTTACTAATACGATTTATCAAAAATTTTACTGTAAAAATTTTATAAAATATTATCTCCTATTTCATTCTGTAACCAATTGACGCATAATTAAAATACAAAAACCTTTCCTGAGAACTGGAAAATTGCAAGCGTTTTGCCTATCGCAAACAGAACTGATCCAACATCTTCTACCGATTTTGGGCCAATAAGCACTCTACCTTTTTGTCTATAGCTTTTACAAGAGTAATAGCCAAACACGTTATTCGTCCAACTGGACGTGGCAAAGATAAAATAAAAACACTATATACAAACAATAGTAAGTCAATGTGAACAATTTTTGAACCACTGAGAAGACTGAATTCGCATCATTGAATCGGTTGATTCAACAGTCAGCACGGCTACCTTATATTGGCTGCTTCAACGTACATGTGTACGTTGCTAATGGTTGCAAAGAAACCAAAAGCCTTGAATAAGGAAGGATCTATTGTACTCTTGACGACCCTGCAAAATTAAAAGAGGACAACGAGTTTCGAATCTGCACATGGAATGTTCAAACCATAAACAGACAGAAGCAGATATGGCTGCCATTCAGGAAGTGCGGCCAAATGAGACGAAGCAAGGCGAAAACTGTGATACATACTACGGAAATTTCTACAGAGAAAACAAACAGGGTCTACATATTTCAGTTTGGATTTATGTAAAGCGGAAGACTGCTGTACAAATGAAATAAAAACATCGGCTACTCCAGAGGAAAAAGAAAGAGCATGAGAATCGCGTCATCAAGGAAAAGGAAAGGTGCTACTCAATATTCGGAAAATGTACCAAAAAGTAAAAAGAACGTACCAAAATAACAAGTCCCGAACAGAAGAATGTAAAGATGAACAAGGAAACTCAGTAGTAGTAGAATCACGGTCGGTACTGGTAAAATAGAAAAATCCCTTTTGCGGATTATTAAACGGAGAGGAAAACCCAAATTCCGCTGACTTTAAACGTTCACATACATACACAAACGCATACACCAACTCATTTCCTAGATATGGTTGACGAAAAGTATGTCTACAGTATGGAACCTTAGTCCGATCTACAAAGACGCTGCTGACATTAACCTCATTGGGTTTTGTTGTGACGCGAGGCAAAACTAAGTATATGTTTTCAACAAGAAGGGGCGCACATCATCGACGAATCGGACAAAACGTGAAAATACACAGCTAAAATACTAATGTGGTCAGGGACTTCATATAGGTACCTCGGCTTCGCAATTAAACCTGATAACTACACAATTAAATAAATAAATAAATTAAATGAAGTTTAATACTAGACAATTGAGTTGAGAAGTCTTGTCAAGGTTTTGCAAACTTCAATGGGCCAATTAACCCAGGTTGGGTAATTCAAAATTTCTCCACATTCGCCTGCAAACGCTCGATGCTCTATATAACCACAAACGAAAATCTGGGCAGTACTTGAAGGTGTCGGATCTCGTCAAAATGTTGGAATACATGCATTAAATCTATACGGACTACCAGATTCTATATGCATTAGATAAACTGCCGCAAAGAGAAGGCGAAAATCATAATGCAGCAGATATATATATGTAAGAGGCCTCGACTGAGATGGTCTAGTTACTAGCGGAGTTACAAATGGCTGAATTTTCGCCATGGCTTACCATAGATTAGGAAATTCTAGTCCCACGTTTGATAAACACCCTTGACAAATCGAAACTCATGTAGAAAACGAAGCTGGCCTCACTTGGATCAGTCACTTTGTGCCATCTAAAATTATGCGAAGTAACGGTGAAGCTGGTGAAAAAAAACACAAGTCCTGAAGTTAAATTTTCACTTCATTTTAAATGCATTTTTTTTTATTCATTCATTAATTAACTTTACATGCTAGACAAAAAAACGATTAAAAATTATTTTAATTAATTTAAAATTTATCTTATGCTAACTTACTGGCACCGTACAGGCACTCTATGTTAAACGTAACGCCTAAACTATGTCTTTCGACGTTTCTTACAGAATAATTATTATTTTTACATCTATTACAATTAAAACTAAGAAAACGATTTTTGTCGATATATTAACAATTTTTTTTAGTATATTATAATACTGTGATAACCATTTAAATGTTAGCAGCGACATCTAGATCTACATAGTAGAGGATGCCGATACTCGAAGAGCAGAAGATTTCGATACTTGAATAACAAAGTCTCGACCATTGATGACTGGAGAGTGGAATCGAATTTTCTAGCAAATTGAAAATTTTATGGGACGCGGTATGGCGAGGATTGTTCTCAAAGTATGTCATTCAAGTATAAATACCAGCATCTCCGAGGTATGCAAATGAGTTCATCAATGAGTAAAAGATAAGAAAAGTATAAGAAATTAAATTGAATTAAAAGAAACAATTAAATAGTGAATTGTAACTGTACTGAATAAAGCGATTTGTATTGAAAAGAATAAGTTCTATCATTTGTATCCACACAAACATTGTACAATACTTATAACTAGAACGTTCAATCTACCTATAAACTAAAATAAATCTTAGACTACTTATCCTACTTAAACTAACTATGTGTACATTATCCATATATATTTTTTTTGTGCATAGGTTACTCCTTAAATTATTAGAACTACCCATATCTTTTGTTCTTTAATAACTTTTTTCTTTTTATTTATTTTTTTTTTTTTGATTTTTATAATGTTTCTGTGTTTCTAAAATTACTCTAAACCTACCTAAAGCTATGTAAACCGGCCACGGCTAAGAAACTAGGATACCACCTTCTCCCTAATGAAGCTTCTCCGTATTGTAGGAATTCGACAAAGAAGTTTCTTCTCCTTCAACAAACCACCAAAACTGTTGGTGCTGCTGAGCAACATCCCTCATGTCGCAACTTCCTACCGACCTTTTCAACGTGGAAGTTTAGCAGCACAGCTCAAATAAAGCCGTTGAAGCGTACCCCCTCATGATACATATAATTGAGGTAATAAGCCCGGAGATCAGGTTAATCGATGAGGTCATTGCTCTTTCAACTTCGAGTCACCTTAATGCCGAAATTGTCCATTCTTATTTGGTTCGCCCTAGACCATCGCTGAGTGGACATAGTGGCCTCGAGTTGAGACACGCCTCGATTTGATGTAGTAGCGTTGTAAGTTCTTCGTAGGTGAACTCTTCTGCTCTGCTGACGCGTTTCAAATGGTGTTTTATGGACTTCACTCCCGCTTCCCACAGGCCCCCGAAGTGGGGGGAGGCTGGTGGGATGAAGTGCTATTTGATGCTGTCCATCACCAGCGTTTCATCAACTTTTGTCCAGTCGAATTTTGCCCCTTCTAGTAACCTTTTCAGTTCTCGATTGGCTCCCACGAAGTTTGTGCCGTTATCGCTGAATATCTGCGAACATAGACCTCGTCGTGCTATGAATCGTCTCAAGGCGGCGATGAAAGCGTCTGCGGTGAGGTCGCTGACGACTTCGATATGTATGGCTTTTGTAGTCTTCCATGTTTTTATCTCAATAGGCCCTGCGTAGTCGACTCCGGTGTGCGGGAATGGATAAGATATGCACACTCTCGGGGTGGGCAGATTACCCATCAGTTGATTTGCTGCTTTTGCTCTCTGTTTATAGCATATAATGCAACGGTTGATCACCCCTTTGAATACATTTTTGAATTTTAGGATCCAATAGTTGTTCCGTAAGTATAATAACGTTAACTGTAGGTCTCCATGTAGGATGTTGAGATGGGCCTCTGTCACCAATAGTTGTGTGAAATGGTGATTACCTCGGAGTATGATGGGGTGCTGTTGTTCGTATAGAAGCTCCGAGTTTTGTAATCTGCCACTACTCGCATGATTACTTCGGTGTCTGTAAACGGGCAGAGGGATTTTGGAACCTCGAACTTCTCAGTCCCATGAAACATCTCCGATTGAACGATTGTTAACAACGCGACTCGTGCTGAATGGATTTCTTTTGGTGATAATTGCTTCCATTTCCGAACTTCAGGTGAACTTCTCATGTTGGCTATGAAGCGCTGACAGTAGGCGACGATTCTGAGCAGCTTACCTAGATTGGAGTGTGAATATATCAAAGCACATATATAATTTTTTACCTGTCTGATGGCATGTACTTTGACGGTACGTTTTTCCTACTCTGTTCTTAGGCTCGTCGGCTGTGAAGGTTATTGAAAGTCCCATGATTCTCTCAAGAATTCTGGACCTTCCCACCAGAGCGTATTCGCTTGCAACGCCGAAGGCGTCGTCCCCCTTAAAGCTAAATCCGCAGGATTCATCTCACTCGGAATGTGCATCCAATTCTCCGGTTTCACCAGTTGTTGAATCCCTATAACTCTGTTGCATACAAATGTAGTCCACTTGTTTGGAGGTGCGGCTATCCAGGCTAAGATAATCGTTGAATCGCTCCACGCATATTGCCTTGCTTCTTTAATGTCGAAAACTCTCGCCGTGTAGTCCAAAAGAGTCGCCAGAGGAACTGCTCCGCAAAGTTCCAGACGCGGCAAAGCTTGTGTCTTCACTGGAGCTACCCGGGTCTTGGCCATCACCAAGTGTGTATGTATTTTGTCCGCTTGGTCCAACACACGAAGATAAATTATGGCCCCGTATGGGAAGCATCGCTGAAGATGTGCAGTTGCAGTTCTTTTTGTGTTCCATGGGAACTTTGATCTGTTCGAGCTGTGGCAGCTCCACGCTGAACGTGGTCCACTCCTTCCTCATTTCCATCGGAATCGGCTTATCCAAAGATTTTGCATAATCGTCTTACCTTTTACAACACAGGGTGAAATCCACCCGAGCAGGTCAAAAAGTCTGGATATGGCTGAAAGAATGTTTCTCATGGTGGGTGCAGACTGGTCTGGCTGTGCGTTTTGGAACGAGAGATAATCATCCCCCGGAAACCACTTATGTAATACCTAACGCTTTGACCTGCGCAAGCGAAGACAGAGGTAAGGACAAATCTACTTCCCGTTGATCAATGGGTACTCCATCAAGAATTTCAACCGCATTTGTTGCCCATTTTCGCAGAGTGAATCCTCCCGCCCGCAAGAGTCAGTTTTTTTTTCAGTTTTAAAGCATTTTATTTCCTTAACCATTAACTCTTACACACTAACAAAAAATGCTTAAATGCTAGCTTACAATTACTTAACAAACTTATACTAGCTTACTGGCCCCACACAGGCGTTCTAAGCTACTCTTAATTCCTATAGCTACGAGTATGTCTTTCGGCTTTATGTACATTTTACTTAGAACTACGAGTATTTATTTTGAATACTTAAGGCTAAGAAAAAGTATTTGTTCAGAAAAACTTAGCATATGGACATAATTTTTTATTTTTTATAAAAACTTAGTATCTAACTTAAAATAAACCTTAGCGTACCTAACCTAAGTGCACAATACACACATAAACACACATAGACATTATACACAATCATATACATATATCAGTATACACCTTTGTATACACTGATATATGTATATGTTTCTTAAATGCTAACCTAAACCTATGTAAGCTGGCCATCGCTATTTACTGAGCAAATAGATTGGTCAGATCTGCCTCATTAGTGAGGCTGGTCCGTAATTGACAGAAACGACGACGAAACATCTTCTCCATCATTCAACAACCAGAAATTCTGGTGCTGCCGAACGACATCCCTCTTATCGCGATTCCCCACCGCCCTACTGAACCTGAGGCGATCCACATTGCCGTGTGCGACGTCTCTGTTGTAGTTGAGTCGCCTGTCCCCATCTGTCCGAGCGACATGGAAGATTAACGGCACCGCTGATCTATCCTGGATCAACCCTATCTGATCTAGGTAGAGGAATGCTTCCGGTGGAACGAAGCCGTCAGAGCGCATACTCTCGTGATAGAGGTAATTGGGGTAGTAAGCCCCAGATATCAGGTTATTCGTCGAGGTCATTGCTCTTGCAATGTGCCTTCGAGTCAGCTTGATTACGAAGTTGTCCACTCGTATTAGGTTCGCCCTGTTGTAAAGGACCTCATTAGGATAAAATTTCTTGTACTCCGACTCTGGTGTTATGTACAAGCGAAGACAAGCCATAAGGCAAGCCCTCTCAAACACACGAATCTTTTCCATTAAGCTTGCTCGTACATTGAACCACGCGGGACACCCAAATGCCAGCATGGGCCTGATAAGGGCCATGTAGCAGATTACCTTTACCCTCGCATCGAGTTGGCTGCTATAAAACAGTCTCTTTGTAAGGGAAAAAGCACCTTTAGCTCTGGCCAGGGCAGCATCTACATTTTTGCCAAAATACAGAAACTGATCTAGCCAGATTCCAAAGTATCTGACTACATTTCGGCAGGCAAGAGACTGTCCGTGTTGTCCAATAATCGAGAACTTTCTCCAATTTTTTCTGGTATCCCTAGAGGCTCTAGACGGCGTCCTAAAGAGAATGGTTTCCGACTTCTGAAAGTTGATTTTTAACTTCCAGTCATCGCAAAATCGTCTTATCTTATCGAAGTCACTCTGCAAGAGAGGAAATGGAAATATTCGAATGCTCGGAAGGCTATTATCTTGGACTAATATTCAACGCAAGTAGAGAGTGATTGCGTACCATAAACACCACACAGTCCGAAAGAAGATTTTACGATTTATATATGGAAAAGCCTTTAAATCTCCAAAAAAAATCATTCCACACACCAATACACTAAATATGAACTCACTGATGGAACAAATGTTATCTGAACCACGACTAAACCCACCATAACCACAAAGAGCTTAAATTTTCGACAAATAATTCAAAATTCATGACAATTACTGCATTTGTATATTCATTTCGTATTCATTTAATTTCCAGCGCAATAAGCCAAATTAATTCCATACCAATGAATTTTCAAAAAAAAACAGGACGACGTATGTACATATATGAGTCACCACAATTAACGCCACAATTAATGTGGCATTTCACTTCAATGGAGAGATTTTAAAATTGAAATTATTCCGCTACTACTGTGCAAAAATCATTACTGGACTAATCGACATTTTGTTGAAATCATGCGCTACACATACGGATCCCTACATCCATACGAAGAGAGATAATAATTTAATTAATGATAATTGCATGAGTTTCTATAACACTCATTTTCGGCATCAATTTGTCCGCATTTATTTATGTGCATACATTGTGTGTCATCAGCATAACTTACTGGGATTAGTTTTGCGAGAATTCATCACCCAATGCAATACGAGTACACTAACATGGATACAGGAGATCATTGAATTGCTCTTATTCACGGCATGCAAAAGATAAACAATTTTTTTAAATTCAGTTCAGATTTGAGTTTGTAACATATGTTTGACATATGTTACATGTTTGATATCGCTCTAAAAAAGGGAAATGTTTCTTATTTTATAGGCACCAGAGGTCTAACTAGGCCCGCTTATTTCATATATTCTCACACAAGCATTTTCAACTCGCCTATGTCTTTCCAATACTTTCACCATATAGCTGCTGAAAACTGGCGAACGGTTCTAAATATGGTATGTACCTAAAATGAACTGGGATTCCAATTCCTACAAAAGCGTGTTGGTGGCAAAAGGTGATAAAAAGGGCGTCTGAATGTGCTACTGAACGATAGCATAGATAATTTGTGCAACTAACAAGAAGGTTGCAAGCCATTTACAGAACAGCGAGAGAAGAGTATCGAATCAGATACAAGAGTAGAATAAAATCTTAAGTGAGAAGAAAAAAGCCTTTCCAACCTTCCTGCTAAAGGAAATCGTAAAGTCTGCCCAAGCCAACAACATCCACCACGACGTTTCCACAAAAATGTCAAACAATTGGCTGAGGGCTACAAACTCGTGTCGAACAACTCCAAGATGGAGTTGATGCTCTTTAAAACCGTGATCCCATCAAGTCCAGTGTGTGCTGAATGAAATTGAGGTGATATCAAACTTCTCGAGAAAAAAATTATTCGTCGAGTATTAAGTCCTTACTAATCGGAAACTCCGTGAGATGTTCCTAGGTGTGAAGGTAGCCCAAAACCCAAAACATTAGACATTAGGATTATTCTAAATCGACTTATTCAAGTAAAAAGAGAAAAATGCTTCACTCAGTATGATCTTCGAATCAATGCAGGTGGCAGAAAACCAATGTGTCCAAAGGAGGATCTCCTCCAGGTCAGGAGACCGCTCAGTAGGTAAAGCAATAAAATATATTGATACAAATACAATTAAATTCAGTAAAATTCAAATCATACGAGTTACGAGTATAAGGCATTTGCAATCAAACGGCCAGTTGTCATTTCTGGATATCACGGGTACGAGTTGAGGGCGAGTATTGAACTTTTGTTTCTTATGTTAGTTTGAGTGATCCAGCTGCGCTTAGACCTGTTGTTAGTCCACTGTTTTAACACTAGAAGGGCTAATCCTGGAGCTAAGGAGATTTCGTGATAGGATTTTCAATCTGTGAACTTCCTAGGTCAGCCGTCATTTATATCTCTCAAGTGGTAGCAGTCTAGGGTTTGCATTTTGAGGCATGCCTGGGTACGACAGTTGGGAAGAGAGTACGCTACATATTCCTCTTCCCATTTTTCATTGCAGCTTCTGAAAGTATTGTTGTGAGGAGCACTCAAATACTACGGCTGATTTCAAACGACATAATGCCCCGATATAATATTTATAAGTTTGAAGATATTTCCTCTCATGATAGCTTAGATATTGTCGCCAACGCCTTCCGCAGACTTAAGGCAGTCTTTGAAAACAAAATTTACTTATTGAGAAAAATTTTGCCTTTCCCATTGTCGAGTGCCCCTCAGTCTGGAGGCAGAGTTAATTACAACCTGCAAGCTGACAAGTTTGCAGGTAGGAAATGAAGCAGAGTTTGAAGAGCAACAAAGTAGAGCGAGCATCACCCCTCAGTGATGTTTATACTGGTAACTTGTTCCCATTTTTCTGCTTTTGTTTCTAGTGCACGTCATCTAGCGGCTATACTATAACTGAAAATCGGTTTCACGACCGTGGTTTAGACTCCGTGCATGACTATGGATTGTATTATAGATGGCACCTTGCCCATACAGCCACCTTGCACAAGTTGAAGGCAACTAAAGCTTTTTATTACGCTCGACGCCATTTTCTTACCACTTAAGTTTTTAGTCCAGGATAACTACACGCAACTGGTTTGAGAAATTCAGAAGGGTGTCAGTTAACTTGGGTAAGATGATACAGGGTATCTTGAATTTTCTTCTGAACATAATTAGCTCCGTTTTGGCTGGATATGCGATAAAACCACACCTATGTGCTCAAGAGAGAGGTATGCCTGCCTAAGGCATACTGGAGAAGGCAGAAATATTGCCTATTTAAGCTTTTCACGCAGATCATGACCGAGATAATCTTTTCCTTGAAATACTGCAGTTGTAAAATGCTCTGGGGTAGAGAAAGCATCGTAAAATGTTTGTATAGTTTTGATATATGAAAGGACATAAACAATTGGTGAGGGAAAACCATCTTCTTTAAAGTTTGACAATACATATTTATCAGCTTCAATAAAATCGTTGACCGTTTGATCTTTTAAACATGATTTCAGTTCTCATTGACATGTCAAAACTAGTATCTGGCTTCAGACAATTATTCTTAAAATTTAATTGTCTACTCAGCCGCCTGATTGGACCATTTTTCCATGATGCTTTTAGGACAATAAACTAATGCAGCTAACTAACTTTTCAAAGAATCAATTGCATTCCATTTTAAAAATTGCTTTTAGAATATTTGTGAAGCCGGTTAGTAGTGTTATCAAGTACCAATTCGTGGGCTCTAGAAAACTTCATTCTTCTTTTTCACAAATCAAGTACCGAATAGACTGAACTCTAGTTGGCGGAGTCGTCCAATGTCACCGGGTCGAAAGGGTATTGAAATTATTAAATTGAAGATACATGTATTCGTTTATGCCGGTGACTATTTATAAACTACTACCGACCCAATACCGACGTCAAAAACCTGTAAGTTCTTAGATGCAGGCTGCATAGGAGCTCGTGTGCAGAAGATCTAGCTACCCCGTTCTGAAAAAATGAGTTCTATTAATATTATTTTTATTTTAAAATCGGATCACAATTTTGCTCACTAAGATTAATGGATATTATCATAACTAAATTGTTTGAGTTCTTGATTTACAAATGCCAGTATGAAGACCTCATCGCTATTTATTTATCATCTATAACCCCTGATTTAAGTTGAATTTGAAGCCAGTATCATGACATCAACGAAGAGATGGATACTGGTTTTGTAGGACACCAGACACTCGCAAAACTCAAGTGGGACAGAGACTGAAAAATAATATTGCAAAGTATTTGTCCCTGACCTCAATAATAATTTTTCAGAACTAGTCAGGGCATTGAAATGGAGACGGTAGGGAACTTATACGTAAACTGTAGCTCTATTACTCCGAATCGAAACGAATCCCAAAAAGGCCAATAGTTGTACGTGGGGTTATCTGCTCAGCTACGTAAAGTATCATATGTGGCGAATTACTCATAACCAATAACCTGGGATATAGACAAGCTTACTGGTGATGAAAATGAACGACGTATTTTTCTCTTCATCAAAGAATGGTCTAAGTATGACGTAAAAATTGTTTTGCGTGTTTTCAACGCAAAATTTAAAAAATATGTTATATCTGGTAATATCCCTTCGTGTAAGAACCCCTTCGGCAAGAGGTCAGAACAGAATATACCCGAGGTAGGCATGTCTGTCGTAAGAGGCGATTAAAATTCACCCAATGTATACCGAGCGTGTAGATTATACAAACCATGCAATAGACAAAACAAATATCCTAGGTCGTAGACCTGCTTTACTGGAATATCCACACTCTTCGCAGGTCGGTTCTACGAATTCTGAAGATAGCCATTAATTACATTTAATACATCCGTTTGGAAAAAGCTTAGGGGCATCGATATCTCCATCATCTATACCTCAAATGAAAATGCTGGCCTACGAACAACGGACTTCAGCGAAGATAAATCTTTAGTGAGGAAAATATGGAACTTCGGTCCAGGCTATCTAAAATGGATGTCCTCTGCGAAGAACTTAAGACAGAGCTGAAAAGACTAAAAGCCAAAGGTGAAAGTAATGAGGGTACAACTCAAACTCGGAAAGTGTCTGCAATAACTCGTCAGGCAAAGCAACCTATAAAACGGACGAAGAGGACTTAAGTCATGAAATGAACCGTATACTGCAGAAACGACTGGACAATTAACGAAACCAGTTCATCATCCAAAATCATCACTCAAGAAGGGAAGGGAAATAAACTGGAAACAAATTACCTAATAAGTATAATAGTAACCATTCCGAAGAAAACCGAAATCCCAATCATCGACCACCGTCGCCAATCAATGTGATTGAGATTGCGGATTACAACAAATTTCAAAACATATTTAAGACGTTGTTGCGATCTGATTATACCGTCACATCGCGTAACAACAACGTGTGGAAAGTTAATGTCAAATACGCTATCACTTGCTGTTTCGAAAGTATGGTACTGAGAAAATTCAATGGTATGCTTATGAGAAGAACTATCGTCGCTAGAGAGCTTCATCCATCGTGCAAAAAAGAAAACATCGTTATTGACCTGAAAAATAGGCCTTTTAAAATTGTTGATGCCGTAAACATAGAAGATCTAGAGAAAAAAAATCGGAAGGGAAGGAAATTACAGTAAAACGCAGCCTTCCACTTTTCATGCTTTCCTTTAAGAATATTCAAAAATTTATAAAATAAAAGCGAATGTCAACATGGTTTCAAAATCGAACTTCTGCGTAAGAACGTAAAACTAATCGTTCTCTGACAACGCTGTCAAGGATTGAATCAAATGCAAACGTATTGCCATAAAGAGCCACGTCATGTGAAATACGCAGGAAACCACCTCTCCAAAGACTGTGAAGTATGAAAGCAAACCTCTGCAACTTGTATTAATTGTAAAGGAGAACACTCAGCTAATTATTAAGGATTCGAAGTAGCCAGGGAGATGCGAAAAAGGCGAGATAAATTCATAAAGCCGCAAAATGAGCATAAAGTCCGGTAAATTGAAAATATATAAAGAAAATTCATGGGGTTCTGGTCACAAAATATAAGAGAAAACGTGATGACAGAAAAACCATTAAGCCTTAGACGGTGGGTTAATGAAAGTACCGAAAACTAGGCGGACCATACTTCTCCTTTTTTCTCTTTATACGAGTACATCAGGAACTTGAGGAGCAAAGCGAAATAAATAAACTTATTTTCGAGAAGTTAGTTAAGATCGAAAATAACTGCCACAATAAGCGGACTAAATTGAACACATGAAGATGGAACACGTGCTCAAAGTTCTTACCTGTAATGCTAACGGAAATTTACGAAACGGAGCTTGAATCCGTGCGAGTAATCACGGTACGTGTAAGAAATTGACAAAATTTCCTTACCAGTTTGGCAGTAGCAAACCGACATACGCGCTCGAATAGAGTGTCTTTAAAAATATATTCAAATCACTTGCATCTAGTTTTACTATTGGCTGTGATTTGAAAGCAAAGCAAAGCACACTTTCTGGGGCTCAAGATGCATGTCACAAAAAGGTAGAATGCTCTATGAAGCTTATATGGAGCATAATTGTGACCTCTATTCGACGGGAAAACCGACATAATGGGCGACTGATTACACGAAAATACCCGATTTTATCTATCTACCAATTTCATAAAAGTTTATGAAAGCTTTGACTTTTCCGCTGATTATTCTCCAGTCATTTTGACAATGAGTGAAACTCTAATTGAAGAAACAAGGACCAGCAAGACTAACTGGCAGAAATACTAATTGGTAAAGCTGCAGGAAAGAAACTTAAAAAAAAAATAGAACCAAAGGGGTCACTTAAGACAGCCCTATGAATTCGAAGTCGAGGTTCATCACCTAGTAGAAATTGTTCAATGTGAAGAGTGAAATAACACACCATATCCAAGAAAGCAACCAACAAACTACGGTCTAAATTATCAGCCGCGGATAAAACGAAAAAAACGCTCATTAGAAATGGCAACAAAGTCGTGCTCGTTTGAATAACCTGTGTAACCTGCTGAGAGAGGCCATTAAAAACTTAAAAAATCATGCAGTAAAAACGTATTTTGAAAGCTTGACAGCAAAAAGGCAATCTAATTATTCACTTCGGAAAACATTAAAAGGTAGTAAAAGACCGAGCGACAATTTAAAAAAAATAACAACGAACGGGCGAAGGGAGAGATAAGCAGAAAGCGGAAATCTTCACTTCTCATTTTGCAGAGATCTTTATGCCCTTCGACGACCTAGCGCTCACCCACAAAATCAGTGAATCGGAAAGAGCGTGAGACAATTACATGATAGCTGACAAATGCGACGATAACGGAACTTAGCACTGAAACAAAGAAATTAAAACTGAGGAAATCTCCTGGTTACGACTTAATAAGTCCAGAGAAGTCCTTAAAATGCTGTCAGAAAAGTATTAAATAAGCTTTATTTATATTATTAATGCCGCACTGCTGTTAGAATACCTTTCTAATCAGTGGAAAGTAGCTGAAGTCGTAATAGTCCTAAAACCAGGAAAATCCTCGAATGACAATAAGTCACATAGACCGGTTTCAATTCTCTCAATTTCATCGAACATTTTTGAGAGGATAATTCTGAGATGTATACTGGCAATTATTGACGTAAGAAATCATATCCGTAATCACCAGTTTGGGTTCAGGAGTAAACATTTATTTATTAATCAGATGCATAGAATCACTGACGTAATTGAGAAAGCTTTGGAAGGAAAACAGGTTTGCTCAAGCATATTCCTTGATGTCCCGCAAGCCTTTGATAGGGTATGGCATGAATAAACGGTACCAGTTTAGTTATTATTATTTTCCAATACATCAAAATAGTTGGGTCTCATTTTTGACAGGAAACTAAACTGGAAACCTAACATTCAAGAAAGAGTCAATAAAGCTACAATAGGTTTATTCTCTTGCAAGAAAGCCATTGGAAATAAATGGGACCTTCAACCTCGCATAACCCACTGGCTATACATCTCGGTCATAAGACCGATACTTACTTACGGGGTTATTGTCTGATGGACGGCCTTAGAAAATGCAGTCAACTGCGTTAAACTAAGCAGAGTCCAACGAACACCATGTCTATGCATAAGCAGAGCCTTACGGTCTACCCCTTCTGCAGCATTAGGCATTCTGTTTCATTTGAAACCCCTCGATACTTTCAGCAAGCAAGTAGCTGCGACTGCAGCTATAATATACACATATAATGTAATAACATATATATTTATGTATGTCTATATTTGTATTAGATGTAAGTAGGTTAAGTAGATTAAGATTTATTTTTAAGTTGTCTGTAGGTTTTTTTTTAGTTTTAAGTTGTATAATAAAATAAAAAATGGTCATGTTACTAATTTTTTTTTGTTAAAAAATGTTTTCTTAGTTTTAGTATTAATTAATGTTAAAATAAAAATATAATTAGACTGTAAGATTCGTCAAAAGACATAGTTTAAGTGTTAGGTGTTACTGGCCCGCTTAGCATAAGATAATTTTAAGTTATTCAAGCTAATTTTTAAGCGTTTTTTGTCTAGCAAATAAGAGTAATTTAAATGATAATAATAAAAATGCATAGAAACTGAACTGAACTGATAACAAAGCAGGCTTGCACCGCGACCTCGGAATTCCTACTATCTAAGACAAAAGAAAAAACTTCTGCAGAAAATCCAAATTCGACTAAACAGACATATTAACAATGTAGTCCTACAAATTTTGAATGCGTGAATCCTATTGCGCCGTCTCTGATGAACCAAAGTTTTGGACATAGTTCGACAAAATGTTTAAAGCAGAACTTGTAGAAACATTCATTGGGAAGTTACCTGCTAAGTGAGTTAAAATAGAATAGAAATAGACAAAATAAAACTGCTTGATAAGCCGAAACATAGTTGCGCTAACTTAAACATTAATATCGTAGGGAGATGTTTTTAGTAAGTTAGAATCTCACACTACTATGAGCACGCACTTGCGATCCTCATATTTCGTTGTAGCAAGAGACGGCATGGCACAGAGCATATAACAACACATTTCTACGATTTGGTTGGATATGATTATGGCTATTGAATAGAACATTAGCATCATTTGTACAATCCGCAAAAAACCAGACCCTTTAAACTCCGCCGTCTACTGAGGCATCAGTCCCCTAACATCGCCTTTATATTATATTAAAACCTGAAACCATTCGCTAACAATCTGATTGACTGTTATCAGTACGGTTTTAGGCTAGGTAAGTCTATAATTGGTAATTACTTACACAATGCCAGATTTTAAAGAGAACCCAAAAAGACCAGTTTATTACTCAAAGTCTGTTTATCAATTTCAAAGTCATATATAACAGCTTCTGGAGACCTATACGGATACATGTTTAACTTCGGCATTACTGCTGAATTCGGAAGAATGGGTAGAACAACGATGAAAAATGCACGCTGTTCAGTAAGCGTCAAAAGCCTTGAGACTTTTGATGTCAGAAAGGCAAGTAATGAGCTGTCATGTGACTTTTTTTAAGACCATAATATAGAAATTTGTGCGTAACTCTAAGCAAGCCAATACCAGTGGCACAATTTTCCAAACGTGCAACAAGTTCCACACGCTGATGAGATTGATGTTATCGGCAGACACGACAAGCTGTCACCGGTGGATTTACAAATATACTAAGGTAACGGAAATGAAGCAAAACTAGGTATAAATGGCATACCAAGCAGCCATTATTTAGAGATAGTAATGGATTTCGTGTACATTAGCTTAGGTAATAGCTCTTGTTGGAGAAACTTCCCATCAGAAATCAATTTGCCAATCGCTGTTTCCTTGGCCTTCTAATTGAGTTAGATGGCCTTGTCACGAAACAATAAGGAGACTCCACATAAGACCTTCATCATTTCGGTCCTGCTCTATGGCACATAAATATGGACGTTAGTGTAAGAAGACGAATATATCCTTGGTCTTTTTGGAAGCAAGATCCCTCGGGCAATTTTTCGCTCCCGTGAAGGAGATAAAACAGGAAACTCTACTACCTTTCGGCTGTGTTGTCTAGCGAATAAGTATTCACCCACAGAGGCTGTCAACGGAATTGTCAACGGAGTCGATTACAATAGATTGGCCTTTGCCTATCCACTATACAGAATATTTTGCAAAAGAGTCTGGGACTATCCAGCTGATGTATGAACTAAAGTCACTTGTTTTAGGCTTGAGTACCAAGAACTGGTTCAAAATTGGATCGGCTGTATGTGCTTCGTCAAAACCACTATGTAGAGAGCCATTTTTCAGAGCTTGAAATTCGAAATTTTGATGAAATTTTTTGGCCGTAAATTAAGAAATTTTTTTTTGTGCTAAAAGGGTAGCTACCTTATTAAGCAAATCCTACAGAGCCTCATGTCTGAAGTCTTAACCAGAACATATGGTCATGAACTATTCTTCATAATAAATGAAAATTTTGATTCAAATTCAATGCCTATCTTTATTGTTTACAAAACTGCCTATCTGTAAAATCTAGAATGGGGAGCTATTTGTGAGTAACATAGCCTTCTTCGCCTCGATTCCATCTTTACATGAATAAAATTCATAAAATAATTATTTAGGCACAAAACCAGCACCCAAGACGGCGTCAAGTTCTTTTTGGAGAAGAACATTGATCTCAACATCACCAACATCATCGTAATCAGTCCCCGCCTCTTCCATTTCCAACTCGACCTCAATATCAGACGCATCAGCAGCATCATTATTCGGCACATAATCTCCATCATCATCATCAGCAAATTAGTCCTCTTCCTCAGTAATATTTTCCGCCAACAATATCGCTATGACGTGTTCAGCTAGCCGTCCAGATCTGTCTGCTCGATTCAGAACTATATCCACAGGATCATACAATTCATTTTGTTCCACCATTTTTCACTACACAAGAACCAACAATCATAAACAAACCATAAAAAATGCCACTGAAACCACAAACAATAAAAATTAAAGCCAAAAGTAATAATTATTAATAAAAGAAACAAAAGAAAAAAATTGATCAGTTATAATTTACACAGTTATAATTTTATACTCTGAGCAGACACTTCATACAGTACACACTACAAACCAAATCAAACTCTGGTCCAGCTGTTGTTTTTCGATATTCACACACGGAAATATTTTCTTTTCCGCGAACTGGGCCCGGAACGACCCGGATATGGCTTCGTTGTGCTCAGCAAGCATTGCCGCAAGAAATCAAGGAGTTTCGGTGCTATTTATTTGGAAAAAAGAATGTTATATATGTTCAAACTCAAATTGGGCCTAATTAGGCGCAGCTCCTCATCCTAGAGTTAAAAACACTCTTTATATACCTACTTGTATATGTAAATATGTAAGCAAATATTGTTTAATCGAATGACCTTGACACGGTGGTTAAGTTCTTTGATTAACGCCAAACGTCTGGGTTCAATATTCGGCCAATTCACTGCAAATCAAAAGAAATTAAATTCTGATGTCACCGCTGCTTCTGAAAGTGAAAACCAATATTTTTTGATACTCCCAGCGTTCTGAGTCAAAAAAAATTGTATATGTACATACGAGTATATGAATATCTGTCTTCCAGATTGACGACATGAAAAAAACACTAAGTGGAGGAGTCCAGTCCAGACAATGGCCTCTTGGTGCTATTAAACTTATGGAATCCATTGCCAAATTACGTGATTCCATATCATATCCTTATAGTGACCTCAAAAGCCATATTCTTTAACAAAAAAACAACAGAAACGAATGCTATAATTGACTTTTGCCGCGACAATCAATTAAAGATTTAAAAAAGATTGTTTTATCTACCATATAAGCAATCAAGAGTCTTGACTCATAATAAAGAAAAATTTTCATCCATTATGTGTATATGCAGATTTATTTATTTATTTATCGAAAATAACTTACAAAATAAATTTATAAATTACTTAAAATAAATCAGGGCAACAAGACATACATATGAAGATTTGTGTGTACACATGTATGTGCCACCCATCTCCATGTCGTAATCCAATTATTGTATGTTCCATTCGCAACGAAGCAACTAACATTGAAATCAAAGTGAAACCATGCACGACTTTCATATTTCCTTTGGGAAAACTCTGCCCGAAAAACCTTGAAAATTCGGTTTTAACTCAAAAAAGCTATTTTGCATCATTTATACTTAATCCAGCAGTTACGTATACATATGATAGATACCATTGCATGGTACGGGGCCTACTACGGGTATGTGATTAACAAAGTCTCAGCCCAATATACGAGCACGAGCATGGTATGTATGGAGACTCCTGTCATCCTTCTGTGTCATTTTATCTAGAAGATAAAGTTACTTTGGTTACTACGCTCTACATACACTACACGTCAACTCACCAAAAAAAAAAAATCGGAAAAAAGTATAAAAAAAAAAATTATAAACCTTAATGGAGACATACATGTACGAAAAGTTTTACATCATCCAGAGCAGATTGCCATGGAGTCAGAATGTGATATGGCTAGCAAACTTATAGTAATTCAGATTCATTATCCTGGTCACACAAACACACAGGCATATCAGGAAAATTAAAAGAAAAAAAAACATACCCCTTGCAATGGAGTAGAGATTTTAAGCAAAATTGCACATAAAATTCAAGTACACCTGACATCCAGGATCCAGGTGGATCTGTGTCAGAGTTCGCCACACACAGAAAGCAGACACAACGACAATTGAGTTAAGTTCTGATTTGCTGATAATATTCATGAGGGTCGTAATAATTGAGAATAGGATTAGTGACCCCCGAACCCTCATTGGGAGTGGTATACCGGTGTATTCGTTTGTATATACCTACAGAGAGAGTGAAAAGTTTTAACATCAGGTGAAAGATACGGACCTTGTGCTTACCGCTCCACTTGAATTTATCTCGGAATGGAATTTTATTGCAGATCTTGGAACACGCATTTCCATGCAAATTAATGGATGGGTATGAGTACGAGTATGACTACAATGTTTTGATAAGACTGAACTGGACGAATATGCATGAAATTTCCAATTTTAAGTCCAGATGGTAGAGGAGAAACAATATCCCAAAGGGATTTAAGCGATTACCTGTCTCTTGGGTCCGATAACAGGTACATAGATGTAGGATGAGATATTGAAAATTCTAATTTTATCTATTTCGCGATGTTAGTTTGGATAAGAATAGCAAAATTGGGAAGCCTCCAGTTATGAAACGGCAATGCTTGTCCATTGGAAAATTAGAGTAGTTCAGAAGACTGGAGGCAAACGGAGCTTCTACTTGTATATTTCTGTGTAAATGTTGTGCTTTGTTAACTTATATTTCAATGTCTGCAAGAATGAGATAGCAAGTACTTGTTTCCCTATCAGTTCTATTGGGAAAGTGATTATGAATCAAGAATGCTGAGGTAAACGTCCTTTTGGGGCACATACAATGGTCAATGGTCATTATAATCGCAAAATTGGGATCAAAGCTTAAGTCCTGAGATATGAAAATAACTCAATAATTGACATTATCTTTGTGGGTTGGTGTCTTGAACGACGTATTAGTGGGAAGATTAGCGGCTATCATACTAATAGCTTCCAGCCGAAAATAATATGCAAATTTTTCCTTAACTTAGACATACTTAGCCTGGTGTAAATACAATATTATCACTTGCAACCACCACCCAGAAAAAACAAACACCTCACACAAAGAATAATTAGATATGCGGCAGCGATCAGCGGAAGAGAAGGAGCATATAATAGTAAAGAATTCTGAAGATTACACCCAGAACATCGCCGTGCTGGTAGATAACTAACAGTTCAGAGGTAAAAATGATCATTGGAAGCAATAGGTTTATTCAAAATAATGCCAGAATGTGTTCAGAATCGTTTTAATGTTCTATTCTTTGATACAGAAAACAGGCCTCCGCCGCCATAGGGCTCACAACCCAATATGAAAGAGATAAAAAAGTATGACAAACCAGCAGCTTATACCATTAGATATAAAAGGATCCGACCTTGGCAAACGATTAAGGAACAACGGCCTTCAGATCTGCATCTGGAATATTCGTACTTTTAACAGTCCACGAACAGTCGAGTAATTAACAGAGGCGCGGGCGGTCGACATTGTTGTAGCCAAGGTACGAATACGGAACTACGAGGTGCCACAACAAAGAAGAACTACTGTAATAAGATATAAAGTAGACTGCCAAAATCTTTAACAAACCCGTATCCCGAAATCTCTCAACAACACTGTACTGCTAGCACCAAGTACCAAAAATGCTGGCAACGTACCATCAGAGACCGGCAGCTGAGTTTCACATGACTACCACAAAGAAATCCCTGGTTTTATGAAGAATGCCTGGCAAGCACATGCAGCCAAACAAGGTGAGTACAAAGCGCCGATGGAACGAAGGATGGGAGCCACTCGTGAGCTCTACGAGCAAAAGAGATTGGAAAGACATCATTAGACTTCGCATCTAACCTGGAAGAGTAGAGGAAGACCTCACCTTAGGTGGCGCGCACAAGTGAAACGAGATTTCAAACAACTTGAAATGCTCAACGGGAGGTAGTTAGCTAAATACTGGGTTGATTGGAGGGCTTTGTTCGTTGATGCCCAGATTCACGCTTAGCTGTGGCCTCATTTAAATAAGTAAGTATACGATATTTTCCGTCAAAAGAATTTGAGTGCAGGAGAAACGACTGCATATAACCCATATACTCGTAATATGCACTAGGCCAATATGCAAATTTTTAAATTTTTCAAATTTTGGATCAGGTGCTTTCTTTATGTCGTTGTAGTGGCTTCTAAAAACCAAATGCGTAAATTTTCATATTTCAAGCTAAAATTTTACGCCAGGACCCAGGGGTAGATAAGGATCATCATAAGATCACATCCTGATGGAAACAATGCATCTATAGTCAACGTCCTAGTCATAGTCAACGCTGATCGAGTGTTAGCTATTAAGGCTAAAAAAATAGCTAGGAGGGAGAAAGAGCAGCTAGGACAACTTCTCGTGTCTCAACAGCCACAACAACAGCAACAACTAGCAGCAAAAAAAAGGCAGCACGTAGCTACTCAGCAGCAACAACAAAAACCAAAACAGCAGCCTAAACACACACAGGCTCAAAAAATCAATCAACAAAAACAACAACAACATCAGCAGAAGAGCCAGCAACAACAACAACGTAAACAACAGCAACCACAACAACAACAACAACCACAACAACAAGAAGAAAAACAACAACAACATCAAAAGACATCTAGAACAAGGGTTCCACCAATAAACACTTATGAGATGGAACTCAAGGAAACGATAGAATTATGTAAGTTGGCCATAGGCAATAATTTTTATATTAAAAGACTTAGCGTAGATAGGCATGCGATCCACTGTAACACAGTGGAGCGCTACCATAAAATTAAAAGTTTATTGAAGGATTCGACGACGGAGTTCTTCTCCTACACCCCGAAGGGGGAGAAGCTGCAAACAATGCTGCTGAGAGGATTAGAACCGTCGACTGATCCGGAGGAGCTCCTTGCACTGCTGAAAGAGAAGAAGTGCGAAGGGCTCCAATTCGTGGGGGTCAAGCCATTCACCACAGCCAGAGCCAAAAGGGAGAAGCGGCAACTGCCGATTTTCCTGGTCTAGCTAAGTCCCACCAGCACTCTGGATGGTCTAAGGAGTATTAAAGTCCTAGACTACCAGGTTGTCCATTGGGAAAAATTAAAGAGGAGCGAAAACATTTTACAATGTGTTCGCTGGCATAGGTTCGGGCACGCCGCGTCGAACTGCGAAATGCAGCCTCGATGCGTGAAGTGCGGTAAGAACCACAAGTCCGAGGAGTGCGCTCTTGGTAAGGACGGAGCGTCAGAAAAAAGCCAACTCTCTTGTGCTTTATGTAGGAACACGGGGCACACCGCAAATTATAGGGGTTGTCCCAAATTCCAGTACATCAAAAGAATAAATCTGGCCCGGCAGCAGAAAGTGGAAGTGAAACGTCCACCCGTGCATTTGCAAACTCCAGCCGTTACTCCCCATGTTACCTACGCCCAAATGGCGGCAGGTAGGGGAAATACGGTACAGCAAGCGAAGGTTGCTTCTCAGGCCCCAGCGCCCAGAGCACCTGAACCAGTACCTGACATGCTAGCTATCTTGCTCTCTATCCAGGGGCAGATGGCTCAGCTACAACGTCATTTGACTGAACAGACCGCGCGGGTGGATCAAGTATACGCTCTGCTGCCTGGCCTAACGCACCTTTTGCCGTAATGGGTACGTACGTGGCGGAGCAAACCCTGAAGGTCCTTGCTGTGAATGTGAATTCACTGATTAGGCTCGAACGACGAGCCGCACTATTTAAGTTGCTTAAAGACCAAGCCCCCGATGTGCTTTTGGTTAGCGAAACTAAGCTTACCAAAAGACACAAAATGAGGCACAGAAGATACAAGATAGTACGGAGAAACCAACCAACTCCATTCAGGGAGGTGGCGTTGCAATTTTCGTACGAAAAGGTATACATTTTAAAAGAGTATACAGCCGTGTAGTACGTAGGTTCCAGGTGCTGGAAGCATGCATCGTGTATATCCCCCTCCGTAGTGGAAAGCGGTTGTACATGGTGTCTGTCTATGCACCTAAGGCTACTCAATCCACCTTATTTATTTCAGAGCTCGAGACACTTTTTCGATTTCTGAGGCTGGAATTGGAAGACAACTATTTCATTATCGGCGGGGATTTCAACGCCAAACATAGTGATTGGGGAAATAATACACCAAATACTAGAGGGAACCTACTATTCAATTGGTGGGGTCAGCACAGTGTGATGTATCGACTCGGGCTTAAGGCGACGGATAGTCCGTCGTTTCCCAGACACGGGTCTTATTTGGATCTTCTGCTGTTCGACTCACGAATACAACTGATATGCACTAACCAACAAACTACAAACTGTCTACGCACTTTCGTGTATGACAGTGACCATTGCGGTCTCAGTACCGAAATAACTGTTCCCAACGAAATTGCGGAATTGGATGAGTTTGTTCAAAGGCATTCCTACAATTATAGTAGGGTGCGTTGGACACACTTCACCAGAACACTGACTAGAGCACTCTCCTCGAATTCGCTCTACCCACCGTCCAACAGGAATCTGTCAAACGAGGAGATTGACAGGTATCTAAGACTAATGGACGAGACAATCAAACGAACAATGGACAAAACGATACCTCGGTACCGACACACTGACGAAGGAGACCTATTCCGCAACGCAACTACTGACGCACTGCACCGACATAAAAGTGGACTGCTGTCAAGACTAAAAACCTTGTACAGACGGTTTACTGACAGACATAACCCGGAGATTATAACACTGAAGTCGTCGATTAAAAACCTCCAAACATTAATAAAGGAAAATTACAGAAATTCTGTAAGTTTGTATTGGAATAATAAAATTCGGGCTGTAAACACCAGCAACCCGAATATGTTCCCGCAAATAAATAAAATATTTCGGAGAAATAATCAGAACGACCTTCCATGTCTTAAAATCGCCCGAACGACGAACAACGAACAAATACTTGTAGCAGCAGGCATAGATCCAAATGAGGCTGTTGATGATGACAACTTCTTTGTGATCGAGGATCCGCAGGAGCAAGTGGAGGCTATAGGAGCGACTTTCCAGGAAGTGTACAAGCCGAATGTTAGCATTGGCGAAAACCACGATCTGGAGAATCGAGTCCTTGTGCACAATTGCTATCTTCGAAATGAAATTGTGAATTGGCGATTCGAGAGCTCGGGTTTCACCCAGTTCAGTGACGAGAATATGGCAAATAATGGCATCACCAACGATAGGGTACTACCCCCGTTCATTTCGAAGGAAGAGCTCCAAACGATCTTCGAATCACTTAGAAATAAGAAATCACCGATGAAATACCGAGCATTGTGCTTCGACATCTCCCACTAGAAGCGGTGAACATTTATACCACCCTGTTTAATAATGCAATGAATAATGCACATTATCCAGCGCATTGGAAAACTTCGGTGGTACATCCCATCCCCAAAAGGGATAAAGATACTTCCAATCCGGCGAATCTCCGATCGATCAGTCTTCTTCCAAGCATCAGTAAGGTTTTCGAGAAGGTGATCAATAGAGTCCTGACTAAGTGGGTTGAGGACAAACATATAGTTCCGGATAAGCAGTTCGGTTTCAAGGCGGGACATGATATCATTCATGCTGCGTCGAAACTGGTTTCTGATATCCAATGGAACAAAGGCAAGAAACAGTGCACTGGTGCCTGCCTGATTGACTTGGAGAAGGCCTTTGATACCGTATGGTTAGAGGGACTCTTTTTCAAGCTGGACAGGTTGGGCATTAGTAAACCACTGCTGTATATTCTTTTCGATATGCTCTCTAGTAGACAGTTCATCGTGAAGAATGGCGATGTGACTTCTGCTGGAACATTTAACATTAAAAACGGTCTGCAACAGGGTGCGGTAAATTCGCCGATCCTGTTCAACATTTACACGAGTGATCTGATAGGTTCACTTCATCATGCCATAGCGTACGCAGACGACATAATCGCGTACAGATCAGGTCCAAAGATTGAGGTCATTAATATGCTTTTGCAGCGTGACTTCGACAAAATTAAGCGATATTGCGATGACTGGAAGTTGAAAATCAACTTTCAGCAGTCGAAAACCATTCTGTTTGAGCCGCCTTTGTTTGGGGCCTCTAGGGACACCAGAAAGAATTGACGAAAGTTCTCGATCGTGGGGCAGTACGGGCAGCCACTTGCTTGTCGAAATGTAGTCAGATACCTTGGGATCTGGCTAGATCAATTTCTGTATTTTAGAAAACATATAGGTATTGCTCTGGTCAGAGCCAAAGGTGCTTTTACCCTTACAAAGAGACTGTTTTATAACAGCCAACTCGATGCGAGGCCCATGCTTGTATTTGGATGTCCAGTGTGGTTCAACGTGAGAGCAAGTTTATTGGAAAAGATTCGGGTGTTTGAGAGGGCTTGTCTTAGGACTTGTCTTCGTTTATACAGAACACCAGAGTCTCAGTACATAAAATTCTATCCTAATGAGGTCTTATACAATAGGGCGAACCTAATAAGAGTGGACAATTTCGTCATTAAGTTGACTCGAAGGCAGGTTGCAAGAGCAATGGCCTCATCGAACAACCTGATCTCCGGGGCTTACTACCCCAATTATATGTATCACGAGACAGTTCGCTTTGACGGCTTTATTCCTCCAGAAGCGTTCCTCTATTTAGATAGCAAAGGTCTGATCCAGGACAGATTAGCGGTGCCGCTAATCTTCCACGTCGCTCGAACAGCTGCGGACAGGCGACTCAACTACGACAGAGACGTCGCACATGGCAGTGCGGAGCGTCTCCGGTTCAGTAGGTCGGTAGGGAGTCGCGACATGAGTGGCTTGTTGAAGGGGAGGATGCTTCGTCGTCGAACTCCTTCAGTGATATGTAGCTTCATGTGAAGCAAAGTGGGCCAGCCTAATTTTTTTTTTTTTTTAGCCATGGCCGGCTTACATAGTTTTAGGTAGGTTTAAGTTAGATTTTAAGAAAAAAAGTATATATAAAAACAAAAAAAAAAAAAAAAATAAAAAAAAAAAATGAAAAAAAAAAATATATATATATATACATATATACATATATTTATATATGACGTATATATATATTATATATATATATATATATATATATATATATATGCATGTAGATGTAAGTAGGTTAAGTAGATTAAGATTTAGTTTTAGCTAGTATGTAGGCTTTTAGTTTTAAGTTTTATAATAAAATTAAAATAGTCCATGTACTAAGTTTTTGAACATGTTTTCTTAGTTTAAGCTATAGTTAAGTCACTAAGTCATAAAACCCGTCATAAACGTCGAAAGACATAATTTTTAAGTATTATGTTTAACTTAGAGTGCCAGCATGGGGCCATTAAGTTAGTATAAGATAATTTTAAGTTATTTAAGCTAATTTTTAAGCGTTTTTTTGTCTAGCATGTAAGAGTTAATTAAGTAATATAATAAAAATGCATATAAACTAACTAGTCAACGCTGATCTAGTGATCTGTTTTCCGGGCTACTTTGAAATTTTCAAGGAAGTGGTGTGAAAAGGGCTTCAAAAATAGCTATCAAAATGTTTGAACAATCAATCTGTATGGGCTTACTGACAACAGCGTAGTCCGCTCTTTATGACCAACATGGAATGGCCCTCCAGATTGGTCGCCCAGCTAACTTCTCGATAGTGTAAATAAGATATGTGGTTACGGAAAAACTGAAAGCCTCGGACATGAATGGTACCACTGTCCATGATCCATGATACTTTAAAAAGACAAACGATTTTTGCATGCTGTCTTCTTCACTCGACCACGCTCAGCCGAACAACTCTCAGGGATCCTAGGCCGTTCCATGGCCTGCTACAAATACTACAGTGATATTTGTTGTAAACGGATACAGACTGCAGCAAGAAGTTTTGAATTTGAAGAATGTGATGAATGTGAACGAGCGCCTCATGGCAATCCACATCCACAGTAAAATCGCCAACAATACTTTATTTGCGTGCACGCATCAACATAGGAGAACAGAATAGCACCAAGGACTGATTTTATGAGCTCTTCGACAAGGCATGTGCTCCATATCCCAAGAATGATACAAAAATAATCCTAGGTGATTTAAATTCAAAGCAAAGAAAGCATCACATTTCTGGTAACACAGTCGGTAAACATAGCATGAACTACACCACCTCCGACAACGGATATAGAGTTAACAACTTCGCTACAGGGCGAAACGTAATTGTAGCAAGCACGCGGTTTCCAGATCCCGACGTGTATTGGGGGATTCTCCAGCATTTTGGATATCTAAACGTATAGGCCGTATATATAGACATACACTCAGACTACTACCTTGTTGCAGCCAAGGTTCGAATGCGGATATCTCTAACTCCGACCGTTATGAAGAGGAAAGATTATGGGGAAACTTGACGTCGAGGGACTGTAATCGGGAAAAGTCGGCATTACCTTTGCCTTCAAGTGCCCCTTACCATCCCTTGACGTTCTGCGGTATTCCGAAAAGAATTGGCAAATCTGTCAGCAGGTCATCAGTTGGGTTTCGTTCATGCACCACTACGAAATCCGTGGTTTGACAATGAATGCCGACTGGCGCATAGGAAGCATATAGAGCGGCGATAAAAAGGAGAGCGACCCGTGACTGCACAGAAAAGCGAGAAAAACCACGAATAGCCCAATATCGAGGAAATTAAGTGATGCGATAAGGGAAACATATTCGGAAACATTGCCAAATAGCAAAAAGGACGAATAAAGGAACCTAGCAGTAAATACGCATTCGGTGCTGAAGATACGGAAAAACTGTCTACGTAAACTGTCGAACGGCGATGACCATCAAAATTACGCTGTCAGGCATAGCGAGACCTGCAACGTAGACGATTATGGAAAACAATTCCTTCCATCTGATCTAGCTGAAGAAAGGATAGGCACAAGGATAGGTTAGGTTAGGTTAGGTTAGGTAAGAGTGGCTGTTGGAAATACCAACACACTTAGGCCTATTGGCCCATTGTGATGCCACGTGGATCTATGATCCTCTTACTAATGGAACCAGTTTGAGCTTATAATAAAGCGTAGGAGACTGTTAACATCTATTGTATATTTTCTAGATCGTTTAGGTCGTTGTAGAAGAAAGCTCCTAGATGAAGCTTTCTTCTCTGGGAGAGAGCTGGGCATGTGCAGAGTAGGTGGAGGATTGTCCCCTCCTCTTCCTCGTCCCTGCAGCCTCTACAGAAATCATTAGCAAAAGCGCCAAGTCTTCTTGCGTGCTTGCCTATGAGGCAGTGTCCAGTAATGATACCTATTACGGCGCTGAGATGTTTCCTATCTAAAAGGATCAGACACTTAGAGCGACTCAGATCCAGCCTTGGCCAGATCTGTTTGGTCGCTAGACATGTTTGCCCAGCAGTCCACCTAAAGTCTGTTCTTTTATTATCATCCAGCTTTAGTGTTAGTTTGCACGTAGCGATTGGTATACCTACATATACTACCTTTATTCGGTAGAATAGGTAGAGTGGTTCCAATTTTAGCTAGTTCATCGGCTCTGCAGTTCCCTGGAATACCTCTATGGCCCGGCACCCAACAAAGGGGAATGTTTAACTGCTCTGCCATCTCCATGAGAGATGATCCGCATTCAAGGGCGATTTTAGAATATAATGAGACCGAGTCCAGGGTCTCCAGGATGGCGGCCTGACTATCCGAAAATATGGGAATATCCTTTGCAGATATCACGTTTTTCTTCAGCCAGGACAGAGCTTCTTTAATCGCCAAAATTTCCGCCTGGAACACGCTACAGTGATTTGGAAGAGGCTTAGATTTAGCTTATCTGAGAAAAAACCGCCACCAACTCCGTTATCAGGTTTAGATCTATCTGTGTACAGATGGATTGACTTGTCCTCCATGAAAGCATCTTCCTCCCAGAATGATCTAGAGGGGAAGCTTACATGGAAGGTTTTGTCAAACCAAAGTTCAGGTATGGTGTAATCGTAAGGTATTATTATTATTATTCCACGAACCACGCTTTCTATATACAATCCATGATTCCTGGATTAGGATTATGTCTTCTGCGTTTTTAGAAAGACGCAGAATGAGTGCGGCCAAAGTCTTGTTTGAGTGGTGGAGATTAATCTGGAGAAACCGTATCATTGCTACAGTTTTCCAGAGTCGCCTCCACCACGGTGTTGTTGAGGTCCTCCGATTCTGAAGATGTGCCCAAAAGCTCATCTTCTATCTCTGGTCGTGTAGGATCTCTCTTTGCTTCGTCATCGGTTTCCATTTCCGAAAGAGTGTCAGAAGAGGAGACCGACGGCTTGATAGTCACTTCGGACAGATTGGAGTCGTCGCTATCCAATTCTGGAAAAGATATCGACGCTCCGAAATCCAAGGTTGTGTTATCAGGTATTAAAGGAGGAGGAGGTTGCTTATCAGCATCCAGCTCATCCTTTTTGTATGGAGCTATGTGTTTTGGGCCTCTTGGAGACCGGCACGGTTTCCTCCAACAATCTCTAGTGCTTTGTGAGTTGTGGAGGGGGGGGGGGGGTGGGGAAGCATCCTTTGGTTTCAGGACTCGTCTGGTGAATTTCTTCTCGAGATTCATTGACCCTATTCAGCCTCTACAACTCGAGAAGTTCGATGCTCGCGGTAGAAGAAGGATATCTTTTGCAAGAAAATTGGGTGTTTCACCAAAGCGATTGTTTAGGTTTTTCCATTTCAAGACAAATTCAATTGGTTCCACAGGGACCGCGATGGGACGGTTTTGGTGTCTAGTGTCTGTATGATGGCATATCCATCGCACTCCTATTTAACCTAACCTGACCTAAGGATAGCCATATACATATCCCATATACTCGTATAACTTAAGTCAAACATAACATGACACCACCTTAGAAATCATTTGAAGAGAATCCCTTCACAATCGTTGATTTTATGGGCTTCAAAAGCACCTTAGTAGTGAAACCATCTATCGGACAACCAGGATAGTGTTTTTTAAAACACCGCTGGTTCTAGTGCTTCTCTATGGAGTAGAGATGCATCCCTGGGGAATAAAGAAAGAAATTTATCTATTTTCGATCCGTACTGTGACATGGACTAAGATAAGATATTCGTGTAGAGCATATGAATTTCAAGGCTCCAGCTTAGAAAGTCTCCCAATCAATTACCTAGCGAAAACGCAGTGGCGGATTATACCGCCATCATTATGATACGAAATCAGTATTTATAATCATGGGACGACTCTTGCCGCAACGGAATTTGCGTGCCGTGGAAATTTATTTTATCGGGCAAAGGCTTAAACATCGTCATCAATATTTGTACAACGAAGAAAACGTGAAGAGGATGAGTTCAGAGAAACTGCATCGATGGATGCAACAGCGGTGGTAAGCTTCAGCAAACGGACGACGGTGAACAAACATAAAACAAGAAGAGTTAAACATTTAGCTCACGCAGCTCCATATGAGGCATTGAAGGTTTATGCTATCGACGAGAAAGGGATTAAAGATATCCATTAGCTTCATTACAAGGATTTTACAGGTTCTACATTACAAAAAGCAACATCAGAATTTGAAGAAAACTCTAAAACATAAAAAGGAAAAAAATGTCAAAACTCGTTACTACGACAGAGTGCCGGGACAGACGGTGACGTATAAGTTCGACTGAACATGACAGAATGGTCTTTTAGTACACAAATAAGCAGTAGCCTGGAGTCGTACAGAAATTTTAGCAAGAGCGGTAGATTACTCGTATCAGTAATGAACTTCACCTTTAGAGTGAAAGAAAAAATATCAAAATATTGATGACTTGGAAATCAGTAATTAGCACATACTCTCGTCCACAAGTCCAGAATGAGTATCCCTCAGTATTATGTTTAAAATGTAAATGCTCTTTAAATGGTGAAATCCTGCTCCAATCTGAAATAAACTCTGCATTCTAGAGCATATCAAAACACCTTTATTCCACATAACTGTTGACATCGTGCAGTAGTGTTAGACTCTAAGAATGTTGAATATTCCTTATCCCTCTCGCCTTATTAAAGCTTAAAATATCAAACATTTACGGACCTCAACTGGATCTTTCGAAACGACTATGTCGCCCTTTTAAAAAATTTAGATAAAATGTTTGATGCACTTACGACCAAGTGTGTAACTAAGATATGTATCCGTATCTGAAAGATGTTGTATCTCCAAATAGTTCCGGTAAGGAAATTTATAATGCCAACAATGTTGTTACTCAAAAATTCAAATAGTAAAAAATACTTGCAAATAATTTAAGTTGTAGAAGCTTTTGCTGTACGATACGAGTATGTAGCTCATGCATTTTTTCTACGACTGTTGTACCACATTCCATGTTGCACGTTTCTGTCAAAAGGCATTTATCCTTTTTTTTTGGGCATATGTGTGTATGAGTGTGTGTGGAGATGTGGAGATGTGCAGATGTGGTGGTGTATTCTTGTTGACGGAAATCGTTCTGTGTATGGTCTTGGTCCTATTTTCATTGTCACTGTGTGTACTTTAAGACGTGATGTTATTATGCAAAGCAAGCGTTTCCCTTGCTGAGCTGAAAATCCCCATTAGATGATCCCTATATCTTGATATCCTTACAACAATTGAGATTCTAGTCATGTTTTCCACCGAAACGAGCTTCAGTTCTGTTTTCTTACATGGAACACATTTAGCGTACATGTGCATGTGAGTAAAGTTGGATGTTGTAGGCATTGGCATTGGCGATGGCGTTGGAGTTAGCGTTAGCATTGGTCTTACCATAGGAGTTTTGTTGACGTCCTAGTTCTCATAGTCCTTGTCTTTGTCGTCATCGTCGTTGTCATCGTCGTCGTCGTTGAGAGTCTTCGGAGTTGTCATTGTTCGTTATTTATTCCGTTTCAGATAAAATCAATGGCAAATGAACAAGGGGATGGTGGAAGGTTGAACACACCTTCAGTGAGTCAGTTTTCTTAACTTTGAAGAAACCTTCCAAGTAAGGGATGCGCAAAATGTGGGAGGGCTCGGTTTCGGATCTTATAGTCTTTAAACGATTGTTGGATATCGATTACAAAAGCAGACGATTTAAACATTGAAAGCAGTTACGTACGGAGTATTGTATTTCGATGACAATGTACGGGTATGTGTTTACATTATTCATATGACTTCTAATGGTTTTGAGTATGGATCAAAATGTTTAGTACTCAATGGGTTTACTTTGACAACAACTACTATGATGACTTCCGAGGGTGGTTTTTCATTATTCTTATATGTATATACATATATATTCCTTTTAATTTTGGAAGAGTATTTCAAGGTCGAATTTGGTTAAATGCTTTCATTTTTATTTTCCAGTAGAGCGGTATTACCCTGTTATTTGGCTTAATAATCCATTTATGAACCATTGTGCTTATTTGAGTCTGTTAATCGAATTCGTTTATGTACGTATTTTAATTCTAACGTGCGATAGTCGACCCAAGGCAATCTTACAAATTTATGTGTCTTATTTGTGGTGTCCACCTATGATGCAATTATCAAAGGCTGACACGTTGACTATGGAATTTGCTACAAAGAAAAGTATGACGGACAAGCAAACAAATAGCTGATCATTAATCACATCCTGGCTTAATTCAACTATTATAGTATATTAGTTTGACATGTGCTTGTGCTTCCATAGAAAATGGATATGTCAACGGCCTCTTTGGCCAAGCGAACAAGCAATATCGTGAGCAAAAATTTAAGATAATCCTTTATAGAAAAATGTGGCGAAAATTGTAGCACAGAGTCAGGAAGGTACTCAAAGCGGGCGCAAGGTCTGTGGATGTTTAGCTATGGGCCATAGATTCATCACAATTTTTTCTATCATTCTCGTATATCAGTGTCAGAAGAATATTCGCAGATTACGTGCACTGCGTTCGATGTGCGCGTTATCACTCTTACAGCAAGCATCGCAGAAAGTGGTGACACTTTTGTATATTGTAGTTGCTTAGCAAAAATGTAGTACGCAATATACGAGTAGTATTAGGATGCCATTAAGTTGTCTCAATTCTTTCCTACTGACAACCCGCTGCTGGCCTGAAACCTAAGACTGCCAAAACTACAGATGTTGATTTCCGCTAGTAACTATTCAGAATTTAAATCGTTTTTTTAATGTAATTACCAGCTCAGTGCAAAAACAATCCTGTATCTACTAAGTGCTGACTAGAAGTTCCAAAACCTAAAGTGTTTCTTAAAGGATGATAAGACATAATTGATTCGTTATTTCGCCGTGACTGACGACAATTATGGACAAGCGCGTGCTAAACTGAAATATAGATAGTGATAGTAATTCGAGCAAATCACTACGGGATCTGGCAAATGTAGCTGACGAAGTTTTGAGGCAAAGGCAGAAAAAAGAGCTCCATGGTTAATTCATCTTGTTCTGGGGGGAATTGAATAGAAAACACGTCAAGTGTGGTCTGACCATTGCGGTAAGTCAACCTATTCTCCCATTGAAATCTTGCTGAAATTTATAAACGAGCGCTGTGATGCATGGCGAAAGGCAAACTGTGACTAGGTCCACTACAAAAATTAAACCAGTTCGAGCGTATGAGGTTTTTACGAAAAACACCTGTTTCGCTTGCGAGAGGGTGCTTCATTTATCATACTGTTCTACCTTTCTGTCAATGAGTAATTCTAATCATAGAAATTTTATTAAGGAAAAGAGGCTGTGCTTCAATTGCTTAAAGCCTGATCGTGGATTCAAAACCTGCCAGTTTCGGAATCTCTTCCAAGAGTGCCAAAGAAAGCACCTTACGTGTCTTTATATTGATCAAGATCTTCCAATTAGCATTTTTTTTTCTTAGTTTTAAATATAGTAAATAAATATTCATAAAGAAAATGTTAATAAATTCGAAAGACATAGTATAAGAATTTAGAGTAGCTTAGAGTGCCTGTGTGGGGCCAGTAAGTTAGTAAATATAAGATTATTATGTAATTTTAAGCTAGCATTTAAGCATTTTTGGTTCTGTATATAAGAGTTAGTGTTAAGAAAATAAAATGCATCTAAAACTAAAATGCATGTTTAGATCATATTTTTATAAGATTTCATAGAAACACTTAAGTGAGATATGATGCGCTTGCTTATGATCTAAAGACTACTGATCACTATTTAACGTGTTTACAGCTACTCGTAAGTACCGAAGTCACTCGTATAAAAAAATTAGAAGTTAGGGAAAATGTAAAAATTGATTTTGTTGCATAAATGAACTATCTGAACTATGAATTTTGGAATACGTCTTCTGATCCCTCTACAGCATTTGATTTATTTTTAAAAAAGCTTCAGTTTTATTTGTCTTTATGTTCTCATAAAGAAAATAATGTTAATAATAAGTTCAAATGCTTGAAACAGTGGATGTCTATAGCACTTTTAAAGAAAGTAAGGAAGAAGAAACATATCTGCTTAGTACCTAATAAACACCCTAATAATCATAGATTAAGCAGTTACTATAAGAAGATTTGCCGTGAGCTTAAATCTGAAATACCTAACTGCAGAAATAGTTACTACAGTAGAAAATTAGCTTGGAGTGTTGGTGACTCTAAGAAAGAATGGCAAGTTGTTAACGAAATTTTAAATAAGAAAAAATATAGTGATGATATTGTACTGAAAATTAACAACTCTACAACTTCTGATCCTCTGGAGATTGCTTACCAGGTTAATGATTTCTTTGCAAATATAGGAACTTCTCATAGTTTATTAAACTATTTCTTATTCATTGAATTTTCTGCGCTTGAAGTACAAAAAAATGATATCTTCTTTAAAATTGTCAAACTCAACATCACTAGATAACATCTCTAGCAGAATTTTAAAAAATATATCTTTTCAGATCTCTGACGTTCTCTGTTTTATTTTTAACTCTTGTGTGTACAAAGGAATTTCCCCACTTCCCTAAAGACAGCACTTGTTATACCACCTCATAAAAAAGGTGACACTGCTATTAAACAATTATCGTCCAATTTCTTTGTTGTCAGTTTTCTCAAACATTTTTGAAAGAGGAATAAAATCGAGAATGCTTTCTTTTTTGAACAGGACGCAGTTTTTTAGTGAATATCACTTCGGTTTCAGAAGTGGTAAATCTACGGAAGATGCGCTACTTACAATACAAGTGGAATGATCACACTGTACACCTAAAACAGTATTTTAATAGAATTGTTAGTCATATGTTTCACTTGAGTCTCTATTGTAATAATGAGACTTTAGAAATGGGATGGTTTATTTAAATCAAAATTGC
This sequence comes from Volucella bombylans, assembly GCA_949129095.1. Lineage (NCBI taxonomy): Eukaryota > Metazoa > Arthropoda > Insecta > Diptera > Syrphidae > Volucella > Volucella bombylans. The sequence goes on along the minus strand of OX422140.1, from coordinate 184,652,718 downwards.
AGTATGGTATCTCTTGCTGGGGTGGTGCATACTTTAACAAGATAGAGCCTCTGCGTACTAATCAAAAGCATGTAATAAGAATTATGGCAAAAGTTAATCGCAGAACCCCTAGCTTTCCATTGTTTAAATCTTTAGAAATTCTTCCATTGAGACATTTGTATTGTTACAAAGTATTTTTTGAATTTTGAAAAATCGGGATTTTATGATGTCAGATACCATGAATGTTATAGTCTACGTGTTAACTCAAGAAATTTTGCAAATACTCCTACTATTATAAAACACATTTTTCTCGATTTTATTATGTTACTGTTCCACGGCTTTCTAATATGTTGTCACAATTCTGCAGGTGTGAGAGAAAGAAAACTGTATTTTTAAATAATATAAAAAAATGGCTTTTCTCTTTTGATAATAATGCAATAAATTCACTTTTCGTTCCATTGTTATAAATTTTATACTTTTCATTATATTCTTTTTGTCTATTAGATTCCCCATCAATATTATTTTGTAAAAATATTATATAGTTACTGATAAGCACTTTCGCCACTTGCCATATGGCAAAAGATTGTACTAACTATTTTTTTGGCAAATCATTCTGCTTTTGTGTTTTATTAATATTGTATCTTTGTATTTATACGTATCTCCCTTTTGTCAAGAAATAAAGTTAATAAAGATTCTGGTTATCAGAATTCTTTAATATCGGAATCCTGCATTCAGAGGCTTGGCTTGCCTAGAAGGCCTGGTAAAATAAAAATTGGGAACAATAAAGCTGGTGCTTCGAGAGGATTAGTTGAATTGTCTTTGACTTCGACTGATATTTCAGAGACAATCACTGTAATTGCACACATATTCAGGTCACTAATATTTAAGTTGTCTACTTCAAATACCTCCACAGATTTTTGGAAAGATATAAAGCATTTATGTATTATTGGCTGATCCTCAGTTTAATACTCCTAAGCACATCGATATGGTAATTGACATCGGGCACTTCTTTTCACTATTAAAAGATGGACAAATCAAAAGTGAAGAACAGGTTATTGCTGAAAACACTGCATTTGGTTGGGTTGTGCATGCTAGTGGGACATTCAAGGATTCATACAACGTTTACCAATTACAATAGTAAAACAGTCCTTTATTTAAACCAAACCCTTCGTAGTTTCTAGGAGACGGAGAGGTCTGACTGAGGAAGACCAAAGTGCAGAAGACCACGGTTCGGATGGAAAATGGTGAAGACTGTGCAAGACTTCCATTTAATACGGACTCGCCTAATTCAGTTAGGATCATCTTACCATAGTGCGTTGACAAAATTGTGTTGGCTGGAATATAAACTTAATGTTAGACCAGAAATATCAGAATATAGGAATTTCATGCAGGAATACATAGAGTCAGGACAAAGGGAACCCGTACCGTTGAACGAAGTAAATCAGCCTGCTTCCAAAGTATTTTATTTACCTCACTATGATGAGCTCAAAAATAGCAGCTTGATTACTGAAATAAGAGTAATTTTTGGTGGGTCAGGCAAATCATTTAACGAAAAATCTTTATGTAGGTTAAAGGGTCCAAGTTTACATCAAAATTCATTAACTGTTATTGCTAGGTCCAGGTGTAGGTATCAAGTACTGTTTCTCAGCAAACATTAAACAAATGTTCCGAATGAATTAAATACAATCTTGTAATCGAGATGAAGAAGTTAAATATTATCGGCTCACTACGGTCATATATGGCACAACACCGTCCCCTTACCTATCAATTCGGACCCTTTTGCAGCTCAGCGATGAAGAAAAACAACGATTTCCTTTGGCTTCTGCTGCAGTCTATGCATGGCAGGGTCCAACACAATAGAAAATGCTCAAGAGCTGCTTTCGCAGTTCAACAATTTAGTTATAGCTGCTGGGTTACAATTGAGAAAATGTACATCGAATGATAATAGGATTCTACATAATATACCAGATTGTCACAAAGTCGAATCAATGGTGAAAATAATTCCTTCGGATATGATTGTCTGCTTACTTGGTGTTATTTTCCCCTATACTCGTAAAATTAATACCCAAGAATAGCACAAAACGCAATCTATTGTACTTTCAGAAATTCCGAAGATATTTGATCCTCTTTGTTCTGCCGGATTCTAGCTGTGAAAATAATTATACAGAAAATCTGGTTGTGGATGACCCTGGGATGACCCCTTGCCCAGAGATATGTAAATGAATCCAAAATCTTGTTTAGCAATTTTTCTTATTTGAATAAAAAATTCCAATAATTCTCTATTCCACAGAAAAGTGGGTGTAAATCCAAGGTTTTTGTGGTGCGCAAAAAATCTTCCGTTAACAACATTACTACCAACATATTAATAGCTAAAGCCAAGTGTCAATCCCAAGGCTCGAATTGTGCGCGTCGTAAATAGTACTTCAGCTCTTTGATACTGCATCAGCGACCATTGATCTAGAGGATCGAACTATTGTTTGGTGGTGGACAATGGCCTGGATGTCGTCACATCCACGTAAATGGAATATATTCATAAGTGAAAGAACATCGTATATGTTACTCGTATATTAGAAACTCTGCCAAATGCTCACCATCGAAGGAAAATCCTACTGGTTGATTATTATATTTGATATCAGGGTCCTATATGGTTACGAATGCGTGCAGATTGCTGGCATACAAAAGATAGTGACCGCTTCTGATGCTGATATTATCGGTAATAAACTGAAAGAAACTCTGTATGGATTAGGCTGCTTACGGTTTTTATTTGATTAAATTAAATACAAATGCCACGGGAATTTAAGTTTTCAATCCTTTCTCTATCTAATCTGTTCTCTTTATTTCTCTATATTTTCTTCTTCAGACAGCTTACCACTGAAGGAAGATCTAGACGGGTTTTGTACTTGGTGTCAGAAGAATTTCATTGAGCGTAACGTCAATAAGTGTCAATACCCGTAAGCGCCCTCCTAGTTTTCACATCGCTACTATCTAATCTTTAACCTGCCTGCTCCCTTAATAAATGAGTTGAGTGGTTTTGGTGTTATCTGTGATAAGGAACTCAACTTCCGTTCTCACACTGATATAATTGGAGTTTGATTACGCTTTGTCAGTGATCTAAGATACCAAATGTGTTTTTCACATTGATGATTCTCCACACTATCTTAATCTGTCTGATTTCCCAGAAAATTGGAAGAGCTTCTGGTTGTTTTGTAGCTTATAATTCTAGCCCAATCTAAATAGTATTCAGATTAACAACAGATTAACATGTATGATGCAACATACATGATTCAATATGTATGATGCAAAATGCAACATGCAACAACAACCAACAACAACCAACAACAACCAACAACAACCAACAACAACCAACAACAACCGGCAACAACAACAACCAGTGCAGCGAAAGACAAACGCACCACACGCAAATGGAACTGCAACACGCAACTTGTAGTATGTAACATGTATGACGCAACATGTATGATGCAAAATGCAACATGCAACAACGAACAGCAACCAGTGCAGTGCAACATGTAGGATACAAAATGTATGATGCAACATGTATCATACAACATGTATGAATGCAGCATGTTTGATACAACACGTATGAAACAACATATATGAAACAACATGTATGGTGCAACATGTTTGATGCAACATGCTTTGTGCAACATGTATGATGCAACATGCTTAATGCAACATGTATGAAGCAACAAATAACATGCAACATCCTAAAACAACCAACAACAACCATTTTTCAACTTATAAACTGCGATTTTCTTCACTACGATCGGTTGTATAATCATGGCGCGATAACGCTGACGTGAAGAGCTCAAAGCCAACATTGAACGCGAAATAGTGGCCGTTTCGGCCGAAATGTGTGGCCAAGTCGTTGAAAATTGGGTCCAAAGAATAGACCGCTGCAAAAGTGCCGGCGGCGGCCATATGAACGACGTCGAATTCCATTCATAAATATTTTGATTGTACTTCAAGCCGATAATAAAGTTTTTGAAATATCTCAAATAGTTTGCGTTTTATTTTAAAAAAAAGTTGTTAAGTCCTTATTGGAAAACCCTATATATACTTTGGTAAATATTGGCTTTTACAGGAAGTCGCAACCCTGCCACTTTCACTGAAATTGAACGCTAAGCGTTTAATTCTAAGGTTGTATTGGAATGAAGTTTCTAAAACAAATCGCCTAATATCGGTTTGACAGTTCTTGTCATTTTTATTCTATTTTAACATCAGGTACTACAAAAATATCATCCTGTGTATTTACATAGTCTGCGACTGTAGATGTTGCAATTTCTGCCTACAACACAATGGCGCTTCGGCTTATTCGCTTTGAAATGACATTTCTGAAATTTTTTGTATGTAACATGAAAACTTTTGTTATGTTATGTTTAGAATAAGGATAGGGATAATAAAAGTAACATTAGAATGTTCCAAATACGAATAATTTTTTTTGTAATTATTATACTCATATTTTAGAAAATTCAAGTTTTTATGGATAAAATGAAGTTATTTCATTATATTGCAATATAACGTAAAGTCAATGTAACTTTCTGATTTTGTGCGCTAATGGAGGATTTTTATTGTTTTTCTTTTTGTCCTGGTGTAAGAGATTCCCTTTTTGGCCAGTCTTTCCGAACATAATGATTTTTCCGGTCTCTGCTGTCCAACTCACAAATAAAAGAGTATTTTGTATACCCTAGATGTAATCCTAAAATTAGGGAAATAACCTTCACATCTCCACAAACTTTCCAGTTGTGTTCATTATATTATATTTTTTCCAAGATAAACTTAATAGTTTCATATGACTCTTTGATGTTAGAAGCCTCACCTAATGGTATATAGAAAAGTTCATTGCCAATATTCAAAATAACAGCCTTTAAACTTAATTTCGAACCATCGATGAATAAGCGCCATTCTTCTGCTTTATATTCTATACCCATGACAGCCATTACGCAATAAGCATTATTACAAAATACCAGCTTGTGAAAAAAACCTTTTATCTCTTCATCTCGATTGCGAAAGTAACATACTTTTGTTTTTGGTTGTAATAAATTCCATCCCTTTAATCGAGAGCCCAAAAGTTCTGCCAGTTATTTGGACAAATTTAAGTCACGTACCAAATCATTGTCTTGAGATAGTATAATAGAAGTGGCTCATTAGATGAGGAAGCTTCTCGAAAGTCAGAATCTAAAGTATCGTTATTGATTGCTGCTGGCGTAGCGGACATATCGGAAATTTGTGAAGGTTCTGGTACAGGTAGTTTTTCACTATGAGAGGACAGTCTTTTAGCAGATGGCAGGTCAGGATACTTAATTTCACTTTTTGTTTTAATTGTAATACCTTTTGTATCAGTAAGACAAAAATAACAATCAGATAAGTGGTTCGTTGATTCCGTCCAATAATAGGAATTTCAAAAGGCATAGATCGAGATCTTTTCGCCCATCCAGTATGAAGACCCACACATGTAACACAACAGATGTGTGGAACCCACATTTTGTCTCGTTGTCCAATGGCAAATCCAAAATACTGTTCATATAACTTCGTTACTAAAATTTCTTGACATTATTTGAGACTCACTTAACTTAGAAAACAGAGAACATAACTACACTCTTCAAAAAATAAATACTCTGAATGACAAAATGAAACTTAAAAACGGTAATTCTTCAATTTTGTGGGTAGTAGCTGTAAAACAAAAACGGAATCTGATTAAATCAAAATAAGTATGATGTTCGAATGAGGGTAGGTAGGTAATTTAAAATTAGTAAGCAACTTTCTTGTTAAAAAATTTTGTTGACCTGTGTAATATGATAAAAAAAATTCAACTCTGCTCTTGTCTTCATCAAGCGCTGGTCGAATAGTTTTCCAATCCTGATGTTACCAAATCCCTTTACATAACCTTTGTTAGGCCTCTTCTGGAATATCCAAGCAAAGTTTAGTCACCCTACTACAGAACTCACCTGTTCAACGCAGGCTTTTACAATTTGCTTTATGTGGTATTCCCTGGTATGATATCCAAAACTTACCACCATACATCGATCGGCTGAAACTTATAAATTTACGCCGAAATATTGCAGATATTCTCTTTATTCATTAAATTTTAGTTGGTTATATTAATTGTCCTTCTATACTTCAACTTATTTCTTTTAACAGCAACCCACGCAATCTGTGCCACTTTTCCAGCTCAATCTTCACAGAAGGAATTACGAACACCTGAAGTCTAGAATGCTTCGTGAAGTTAATGATGTTCTGTCTTTCTTCGACTACCACCTCAGTAAATTCTCCCACAAGAACATTCTTTTTTCCACCTATGCCTCACGTCCTAAACTTCTTTAACCGCTCCTAACCTTTAGTTTTAAGCGAAATTGGTAGTTTAGAGAATACGCTTGCAATAAGCCTTAATAAATCTGTCCGGGGAAATTTTCCTAAGTTCAGAGTAAATGCTGTTTACCCCCTTTTATGGCGTTGATTGTGACTACGCTGACCCCATCGTGTAACTATGTACAAACAATACAACGGATGAAAATCAAAATCAAAATCAATTAAGACATAGGAGTATGCAGCAGTATTTATTAGCCTTGGTCAGTAAAGCAGTGCACTTAGAGTTGGTGTGCAACCTAAGTACTGTGGCCTTTTTAGCAAGTCTCTGCACCCATATCCGCTCCAATAATAGGACAGACATTGTCTGCGCAGCAGAAAAACTTGGCAAGCTTCATATATTGGTACAATCTTTTGGCTTAAACAATAATATGTCTAATTTCTTGTCTTCTCAAGGCGTGTGGTAGCATTTTATTTCACTCGGAGACCTCTCCATTTTAGAGGAGCGTAGGAGTCCGCAGTAAAAAGCATGAAATTCTATTTACGTCGAAAATCGGTCAAGCTACCTTGAATTTCTAGAAAATTTCAACAATATTATCACAAATCACGTCCGCTGGCTATTCTAATTCACCTACTTACTCAATCGTTTTTGTCAAGTTGTCCGTCAAAATATTTATCATCACTTAAAAAAAAAAATCCAGCTGGCTAAAGGAACAACTCAATTTTAGCATAGACGATATCGTCCTCCTGCGTGAAGAGAATTTACCTCCGACCTATTACAAGCTAGGTCGTGTAATAGAGACGCATTCTGGCTCGGATGACCTGGTTCGAGTTGCATCTATTAAAACCCAATGCCCAGGCTGCATTGAGCGGGCATGCATGCATGTATTCACACGATACTACTCCTACTTTGACATTAAATCACCGTAAAAGTCTTCCTTAGTAGTGTTGTCCTTTTCCTTCTTTGCGGTGTGCATGTTGGAATATAAGACTGATCACTATACCCTTACAATGTTTGCACACAGCGCAGGTGAAGAAAACTTAGGGAGGAATAAAAGAGAGGTACCGACCTATATCTTAACTGTTTGTAAGTTATAACGACCAGGAAATAAAGAGCTTCGCAGAACATTCTACAGGGTCCTCCAATAGGGACTTCCGAACTTTATCAGTTTATAGCGGCCATATTGTTGAAGCTTCATCTGTCAAATTGGCTGTCGTTTATTCAGTCTGTTTTGCCAAATCACCATGGAGGCACCTAGCGTTCAACAACATGTTCAACTGATAGAATTGTTTTATTAAAACGGGTGTTCGGGCAACGTTCCGCGCGCTTCGCCCATTTTATGGTCGCCATAATCGTCCTACCTAGAGGACTATTCCCAGTGTGGTGGATAAATTTGAGTTCACTGGTTCAGTAAACGATAAACCAACGCCCGTACGTCGACGAAACGCAAGATCTGCCGAAAAAATCGCCGCTGACCGTGAGAGTGTGCAGAAGAATCCGAGGCAGTCGATTTCGCGTCGCTCACAAGAACTCGGCCTTTCGCAGACCACAACTTTGCGAATTTTGCGTCACGACTTGGGCTTGCACCCGTACAAAATTTGACTGATCCAGGAGCTGAAGATAACTACGTGTGTTCGTTGAAAAGGCTCTGGAGCAGTTGGAAACTGACCCTAGTTTTCATCGAAAAATCATCTTCAGCGATGAGGCCCATTTCTGGATGAACGGGTACATCAACATACAAAATTGCCGAATTTGGGACGATACCAATCCACATGAGATCTAAGAGCGTCCAATGCATCCCGAAAAAGTCACTGTTTGGTGTGGATTTTGAGCTGGCGACGTCATCGGTCCATATTTTTTTGAGAACGACATTGGTTTCAATGACATGTGGTTTAAACAGCTCACGGCACATTGGAAATTTTGCACTAGCGATTCGAAGGCATTCTCATCCCAAGTGGAGGTGATGTAAACTGTCCAACTGTCGTGCAATTTGATCCCGTTAGACTTGTTCAGAGGATGAGAAGTACTTCTTACATCGTTTGAGGAAACCTACACATTTCGCAAAATTTGTGGCGGGATCAAATACGTAGTCATTCTAACGTAAGTTGTCATTGACACACATACCGAGAATGGAACGTTTTTCGGTTTCAACGATGCAAATGCCATTATTTTTGAACTTCGCTTTAACGACGATGGTATACAGCATTGTGGTTTGTCCCGTTCTACAGCCGAGGAGCACCGATGTTATGAAAAGAAGTAGAACGAATATGAAAAGCAGAGAGTACTGTCGTCGGCAAAGGAATATATTGGACTAGAAGTAGCAGACAAGAGATCATTACTAAGGTTTCTGTCCATACGTATTTACATAAGGCAAACCGAGGAAATCGCAAAAAGGTGCCCAGTAGCATCAGGCTAACTCAAAGAAATTTAAAGAAAGTTACTTTCTACTTATTTTTCAACAATGATCAAGGAAATACGAGTTAGGACATTTGTGGTAATTAATTGAGTTTTATAATACTACCCAGTGAAACCATCCTTTGGAATATCCTTACTTCAATTTCCAATTATTTGGTTAGAATATGCCACTTGTCAAGATTAAACTTAATTAATATGCAGTCCAAGTAGGAAACCTTGAAACTTTCTCTATATCTATACATATCCACCATTTACGTCAGAATGGTAATAATCCTACACTTGGTATGGGTTAGGTTACTTCCAATTAAGTAATCTACCAGAACTTATACATCCATTGAAATGTACTCTGCTACAGCTGCTCGGTCCATTGAAAGGGTATAGGTTAGATTACTCTGAATATCTGCCATTAAGGGGCGAGACAATGGTCATATCATTAACCCGAGAATCGATTTGCAAACCGAAAAACTACCTAGCCGTGTCATTTGCACACTGGTTACCAAGCAATTGAATCTGGTTCCATAATAATTGATTAGGGCCAACACCGTATTGCCCCAGTGTCAAGTAGGCAGTCGACTATATGGGTAGTGGTATTAGATTATAAATTCATTTGTCCTTGTCGGCCAGAGCAAATTACAGGGATACAATACCTTAAAACTGGTTGAAGTTCAGATTTAAAAGATAGATTTAAAGCGAGTCATTTTGACTTTAATGTGTCGGTTGTCACTCTGATATTTCAATCATTCTTCAGGATGACAATTAGACGTTACCTTCAACTTCATAATAACGAAATGTCTCTAAGCAAATCGTAAAGTCGAAATCTTTAGACAGAGGAAAAATCCTCTAGTTTCATTAACAATAAAAGAAGAATAACCACCCTAGACAACAGGATAAGTAGGATAATTTCATTTGACTTGGTCAATACTGTATACCCCCCAGGCCCGCCGCAAACAGCATCAAATCTGCCAATATAAATCATAAAAATCTTTTGTGTGCTGAATTTATCAAGGAATTACATCTTCACCATTACACTCATACCGTTATAATATATTCAAAGGACAGAAGACTGTCAGGGGACAAATAAAAAAAGTAGCCTTCCACTTGAGGCATCATCTTTCCTCTGACTAGAAACGGGCACAGAACCCGAAAGCAGGACCTTTATTCTCTGCACATTTGGGCTCCAAAAGTTCAATAATAAAGATGAGGAATCAATTGAATTGATTTTTGCTTTTCTTTTCATTCTTTTTTGGCTTATTTTGCAGGCTAAGAGTAAACGAAAAATCCATTATCCTACTTAAGTGCGGTCTTATCTCATTTGATCCGAAATTGATTGACTCAAGTGTTAGAAAGTTACGAACGCATTCTCTTAAATCAATTCGTCGACTTTTATGACAAAATTTAAATTTTGAAGAGAGGATATATTTTTGATTTGAGAAAATAAAAAAAAAAAATTCCCTAGCTCTGAATTCAGTTTTGAAACGGATTATTCTCCGTCATATTCCTGTGTTATGAGAACGATATCCTCGTATTAGCTGTTCAAAGATACTTTTAGAATTTAGTATCAGTGGAAATTCATTTGACACATGAGCTACTCTTGGCTCGGGTATAATCAAAGCGCGAAAAACTGTAAGAAGCAGATTTGTAAAAATTCTCACAAACTGGACTAGCTCGTCTGCGACATCGCCTTCATATCTCCTTTACTGGGAATATATTTGTTTACAAATGCTGCGCATCTACGTGACAGTGCGGGACAGTTGGTGATTAAGTGTTTCACAGACCTCAGTTTCACAGCAAAATCTACATGAGGTAGTCAAACTTGGACAAGATCAGAGAAATAGATTATCTGCAATTTTCGTAGCTATAGTAGGTGGTCGACCTTTTTATTACCATCGTGATTCTTATGTCGCTGTTCCCATACTAGTGAGACTTTGTTCAAGATGGTGAGGTTGTTCAGTGCTTTATAACACCTTAGGAGATCTTTGATGAGTATGAGTAGCTATTAGTGCTTTGAGTAGCGATTGTCTACTTACTTATTTAATGAGATGACACTATAATCCAGCGTGGACTAACGTGCCACTCCAGCTAGCACCTTCTTTTTCCAGTTGCCTCCAGTTGCGCACACGAAGACAGTCACAATTTGCGGTCGTCCTCTACTGCGTTGTCCCCCCGTGTTGGAGTCGCAAACTTTCTGGGTTGAGACTGATGATGATTTAGCCATCTACGTTTGGTTATCGGAGCTTTGCCGACGAGGTCGTACAGCCATAGAGATCGCTATTGAAACGTTTCTTGCATTGCATTGCATTGCATTGATAGGAAATAGAGAGCTCGGCAGGACATTCCACAAGAGTTGCTCGGCTTAGGAACGAATTACGATATTTCTGACTACGTCCGAAAATGGACTTGCGGGTATACTGATGAGCATTCATAGCGAGACGAGTATTGCGGTTGAAAGTTTGGAATGGGTGGAATGCCACTGGCGATTTCTATGGAGCACAACGGTGATCAAGGGCGCCCATTGTCTGAGTGATAATTGCATCACATATTAGTTTTATCGCACGGTTTTGAATCCTATCTACCAAGTGCAGAGATGTTTTAGGCGCACCTGACCAGATGTGTGCGTTGTACTCCAATTTTGCTCGGGTACGTGCTTTCTGTATGAGGCCAGATCAGAAGCGTAAAATAAGTTTTTACATCGTTTGAGGAAACCGAGACATTTCGCAGCATTTTTGGCGATATCGAATATGTGTTCATTCCACTGTAAGTTGTCCTTGAAATACATACCGAGAAAACAACATTTCAACAATGTAAGTGCCATTCTTGGATAATGGCTGGGTGTTTGAATTTAGCTTTAACGTAACCAGACGGCATTGAGTTTTCGAAGCTTAAATTCCACTCTGTTGATAGCTCGCCAATTGGCTATGCTGGTGATATCGGAATTTAAAGACCTTAACATATGCTGTCGTTCCCGTTCTACAGCCGAAGATCAGGAACATGAGTCCGGAACGAATATCAAAAGCAGAGAGTACTGTCAACAAACTAATATATTGGATTTGAAGTGGCAGACAAGCGATCATTGATGAAAATTAAAAAGAGTGTCAGAGAGAATGAATGCAGAACTAGGGCACATCAGGATTTGTTTTGTGAATATCACACTTGAAACCATCGAAGACAACTTGAATTGAACATTCCGAAAGGTAATTTATAATCTATAGAAGAAGAGAGTCGGCGATCCCAAATGCGCGCATTTCCGACAAAAATGCCAAGTTTATTAAATGCCTTAGAATTATCAAGTGCAACTATTTTGCTTTCAGCATATTGATGTATGCCACTGATGTATTCCACTTGTCGGTGAGACATGCCATCAAATCGCCAGTAAACCTGTTGCTACAAAAACCGTACTGCCGTCCACTGAGTCGTGTTTCGGAATATTCCATGATATTTCATGGGTCTGTAGGAGGAAAGAAATGAAGATTCGCTTTTTTTAGTGACGTGCTAAAGAAATGCTGTTTTCTATCTGCTCGAAAAGGAATAATGTAGAGTAGGAATAATGTAAAAGCTTACGCAGCAGTTTTTCCTGCGAGTAAGAATACCTTTTCAGAAGAAGGGGCGCTATACCCTCTGGACCAGCGGATGAATTGCATTAACAACCTGCCATTCTTTTTTAGAGTTTCCCATACTCCCAGGAAGTTTATTGCTAAAATAAGCATTTCTACAAATTGGGATTTCAATTTCCTATCATAATATTTCTTAAGCCTAATATTATTAGGATATACTCGTATTTTAGTTGTTTTTTCTTTTTAATTTTGTTTCGTAAAGATATTGGCATCCACTGTTTCAGACATTTTAAACTACTATTATTCTGGTTTCTTGCAACAGATTGATATATAAAATTGTAATTTTTTAAGAAAGAAATCAAGCGCAATAGATGGACAAATAGCACTATGTACTTCGCACCAAAACTCAAAATTCAAATGCGATCTTATGGCAAAAAAATCTATTTTGACAGATATGCTAACTGTGGATTGATTGGTTTTGTTAATTTTACAATTAAGTTGAATACTATTCATTGTTTTATAGGCTACGCGATTGCTTCTTTGGAGCCTTATAAATATGTGATCTGAACAAGAACTAAGACGAGTTGATTCACAAAGCACAGATTCAAAACCGAATGAAGACAGTATAAATAAGAAGCTATCTACGTCGGAAGAATCACAGAGGATGTTAATATTAAAATCGCACAGCAGTACCATATTATTGCCAAAAGCACATGCGAAAGTGATATACTCTTGCACTCATCACAGAAACAAAGTAGGTTATCGGAGAATCAGACAGATGCTCTTGCAAGCTACCCAGTCAGCATTGTTGTCATCGATCACACAATTGGCAATTCCGCGAGACATGTTTAAAATTTTAAATGGGTGATGTTGCAGTAAACACACGGTCGCGTAGATAAATTAGTTGTGTAGGTCAGTGAGGGTATAAATATAGGTCGAATCATTGTTTTTTTTTTTTTCTATTATTTGGTTTCAATTTACTATAGATAGGGGCTTTGCTCTTAAATCTGCCAGCAAGCGAACAGAATTAATGAATTCGAGCACAGAGGGTTAAGAACCGAAAAATGCAATTTGACGAAAATTAGAACTGACAATTAAACAGGTGAATAGGGAGAACAAGAAAAACACGACTGACTGGTTTGAGTAACTGTAATTAGTACCAAACAACCTGAGTTTCAAACCACTACAAAACAATTTTCCTTTCTCCTCCTTCTACCTCTCCGCCCGAGCCCAGGCAACAGTAAAAGGGTATCTAACCCCTTAGGCTCGCGTAAATTATAAAAAAAAAGTTAAAATTAGTAGAACAAAAACATCCTTACATTTCATAGATATAGGTTGGAAGTGGATAGCGGGAACATCCGACTACGAAGGCTTATCATCCTCAGAAATAAAATTAATAATATAATTGAAAACAGGAACGACCGAATTGTAATTAATGAGGAATATGAAAAAAAGAATAAACCCACTCACTAATGTAACTAATGAAATTATAAAAACATTAAAAAAGGTGGTATTATAGAATATCAATTTAATATAATATTGTTATTTAAAATGAAACTAATAAAAGAATAGCTCATCAATGACATATATGCGTTTGAAAATATTGTTAATTCTAATGTAAACAAATTAAATATAGTTATAAGAAAAATTGATAAATATGTCTTGCCATATTGAAATGTAGAGTAAGCACTTAAAGTCGCCTCTAATTTAAATAAATTACATTACACTTATTTTTAAATAAAAAAAATGATTTCTAGTGATGGAAATCTTTATTTGGACCTTTACAATTGTTTCTGTAAAAGATGATATCCGCAAAGTGGCTGCCGCCAGTGTTGATACACATTTGTGCCCATTTTATCGTATTTTCCACGACTTTCCGCAAGATTTCCGGTGATAACTATTCGCATTGCTGACGAACCTTAAGGGCTGCAATTATCTGAGGCTTGTTGGCATAAACCCGCGATTTCAAGTATCCTCAAAGAAAGATGTCTGGGAAAGTTAAATCGGGCAATCTTGCTGGCCATGCCAAATCGCCAAAACGGGATATTACACGACCAGGAAACGCTTCCTTCATAATATCAATTGTAGCTCGTGCTGTGTGTGCGATTGCACCGTCTTGTTAAAACCACATATTCACTAAGCCCCGCCCATCCCATTCCGGCAGTAAGAAGCCGTTTATCATGGCCCTGTAGCGTTCGACAGTAACAGTGACCGTTTTGCCGATGGCATCCTCAAAAAAATACGGCCCAATCACACTTCCCGCGTGAACGCCGCACCACACAGTGGCTTTGAGTGGGTGTAATGGCTCTTCGTGCATCACACGCGGATTTTCAGTGCCCCCAGAAAAGAAGATTTTGCTTATTGACGTAAAAGCTTAAGTGGAAATGCTCATCGTCGCTCATGATGATTTTCGACACAAAATCGTGTGAAAAACATCGACATAATTATTAAACGCTCTTGTAGAGTATAGCGCTCCATTGCTTATCAGTTTGTATACTGCAGCTGTCTAGTTTACAAATGTCAAATATGATTGACGTACAACGCCATTTGCAAAAATTATACCATCTTCTGATAAGGTGATTAATTTTGCGCCACCTTGTATAATAAGGGTACCAAAAACAAAAAAAATAAGTTTATGGAGAATTAATTTTAGTCAAAATGAAGAAGAAAATAATAATATAGAAACATATTAAAGGGAAACAAAAATATATATGGAAGTATAGTTGTAAGAAAATAGAAGAAATTTCACTTTCAAATATATTAGATTTAAGTAATAATGACTGCATAACATATTTAATAGAAAATACAAGTGCATCATGCAATGCAACAAACAGTCAACACATTCCTCAGGTGGAAGAAATATCGCCAGGACTTGTCATCATAAACCAATTCAATGGTAGCATAGAAGCTTATAACAAAACCCAAACGCTAGAAATCTATGTTGTCAAATATTCCAACGATACCTTATTAATTAATGATTCACGGGAAGTCGCCCAAGAAATCGTCAATATTCAAGCCTTACCACCAGCGTTACATCCAAGGTCTGAAGATCTGGCAGTTCGAGGCGTCCTTTCCTTGGAATTGATGGAAGTGGTACTAGAACATATAAGAAATACGCAACATCTTACCAAGATTCAGATAGAGAAAAACATTCACCAAATAAAAACATACGCTATTCTCACTGTCGTATTCTTGGTAACAACTGCGTAGACTCATTATCTTAAGAAGGTAGGAGTTAATGACGCATAAGTGCAATCTGTAATATGAACAATGTTCCCATTCGAACAATGATAAATCAGCACACGAGCGTTCGTTTTCTGTCGACGCAGCATCTGGGATGCAAATCTACGAAAGATTGAGTGACAGCTGAAGCTGATGCAGTAGGTTTAGCGTGGGTTACTTCAGAATTAATTTTGATAATATAATAATGTAATTTAGTCTAAGTTTGGATTCAGATGAATAAAGTTGTTTTTTTTTCAAACAAAAATTTAAAATAAATTAATTTGTACTGGATTGAAGGAAGCAACAACAAAAACAACATACTTTTATTGTATTTATTTTTGTTTATAATTGTAAAAGACATTAAGTCAGTCGCTCCCATCACTGACACTAATCTCGCTTTTAATTTTGTAAAATTGTTTGCATTCTGAACTCAATATCTTGTAATTTGGCCATTCATCAGCATGAAACTTCAAAATCTGCCCTAAACATTCATCATTGAGAGTAGCCTCCTGATAACTATATAAGAAAGGCCTCTAAGTCTTGTCGTTATGATCGACAAGTTAGGTATATATTTTGCTAAATGTTTACACAAACCCAATAGTCTCATCACACGTATGCCGTCTGGTTTTATTCTTCCCGCTGATATTGATCGGCCCAGGAATTTTACCTTTATCTGTCTGTACTGTAATTTATCTTTATTAAATTTCCTCGCTCTTTGTATGACCTTTGTAAGTGCTCGATCTTGATCTTCGTAGATTACAAGAAATAAAAATAAACAAATCATCAAAATAGATCTCAACTCCTGGTATATCCGAAAATAATTGAACCATTTTGAACATGAATACCTCAGGCGCACTACTGATACCAAACGGCACCCGATGCCACTTTTTTTTTTTTTTTTTTTAAAAGGACTTAACATTCAAGTGGGTATGAATATTGAATACACTTAAAGTGCTTGAGCACGTGGTAAGTTTTTTTGGAAAATGGGATAGAGAGAGAAAGAAAGATGTTTGTTGATGTTAACTGCAAAAAATGAATATGTATTTCAAGCGAGGTCGGGATTCGAACACCGAACCTTCCGATTTGGAAACATGTCCAGTCAGTTTGTTTTTCAGTTTAAATGCATTTTTATTTAACTAATTAATTTACTCTTACATGATAGACAAAAAAATGCTTAAAAATTAGGTTAAATAAGTTACAAATAAACTTATTCTAACTTACTGGCCCCATGCGGGCGCTCTAAGTTAAACCTAACACTTAAACTATGTCTTTCGACGTCTCTTACAGTCTAATTTTACTTTTATTTTAACATTAATTAATACTAGAACTAAGAAAATAAATTCTAATTAAAAAAACTTAGTAAATGGACTGTTTTTTGTTGTATTATAAAAACTTAAAACTAAAAACTTATAGACTACCAAAAAATAAATCGAATCTACTGAACCTACTCACATCTATTACGTACACACGCACACACACACACACACACATACACACCCCCAAGGCTCCCAAGGCTAAGCTCAGGCTACTGGGGGGGTCACAGGTGGCGGATGGTGATCGGCCTGCAGATATGCAGGTTAGCTGCGAATAACAAATAAACAGTCCCCGACCAAGAGCGGCAGAGAAGGAGGGCGCGGCTGAAAAGGCCACAGGAACCCCTAAGAACTTTCTGCGACAAGACGAGTCGGCACCGTCTTCAACTATGTGCTAACCCATCTCCTAGCTTTTGGGTAAAGAGATGGCACCGTGGGAAACCATAGCTCCACTGGTACCTACCAGTGGACACTTCAATTTCAACACTGCCTTTTAGGCATTACGACTGAGCCCAGTAAGGTCGTAATTATGGTATACTGGAATCAAATCGCTAGAATGATTGACATATGGGCTGACGTTTGCAGTATTCTGTTACCTGAGTAAGCAGGAGTGAAATCCTGTTGAAATGGCTTTCAGGCTAATGCTGTGAACGCCCCCGTCCCGTTAAAACCCTGGCAGGCCTCAAAGTACGTTGAATGTTTCGTCGCCATTAAGTTGGTGGTGTAGGTCCAGATGTAACATTCCTGGTTAGCACCGATCCGGCTCTGGCACATAACCCCATAAGGGTCTGTGTCAACCCTTGCATGGCCTCACTGCGTGCATAGATAACCATGGGATCGCTAGGTGACTACACACCCGAGCATTGACAGCGGCTTTGAGTGGGGACCCAACAAAAATGAACACAAATAAACAACATCAACATCAACAAAACCAGGAGAATGAGATCAACGGAGAGAACCCATTCCGGAAGAGCTCGATGGTGAGAAGATCTCCGGCTAGACAGCCGCCATCACCCCAGAGGAGTCCTCATGGAGAAGCGGCGCCTCAAAGAAATACGTGGATTGTGCTGGATCCGAATAACCAGCCCCCCGTGTTTCACAAATTAGGGGAACAAATAAAAGCCCTAGTGGAAATGCTGGAGGATGGTAAAAGGCGATCAATTCACCAACCAATGAGGGATGCAATAGAAAGCATCAAAACGAGATGCGTGATAGCAAGCCCAAGAAAGTTATCAGCAAAGAAAACACCTCCCAAACATCCCCATGGCTTAAGGTGATTTCGGGGCCCAAACGAAGGCTAGAGCCTATAGAGTCGCTGAGCTCGAAACGCCCGCCGAAGTCACCGCCCTTAGTCGAAGCGAAGAAGGCATCACGTGGCAAAGTGGTGCCCCAAAATCAAAGCAATGCCGGAAAGAGAAAGAAGGCCCATCCCAAGAAGCCCGCCAAATCGACAATGAAAGAGCAGGCCACAAACAATCAAATAACCGCTAGTACGGCGAGCAAAGAACTGTCCAAGGGCGATGACAGCGCCTGGTTGGAAGTTCCCAAAAAGAAGCCAAGAAAGTCCGCGCGCGAAAAAACGCGACCTGACGCAATCGTGGTGGCAAGCAAGAGTGAACTTTCATATGCCGAAATACTTCGCAGGGTCAAAGGGGACCCCAAACTCCATAACCTGGGTGAAGCGGTTACAAAGATTAGGAGAACCCAGAAAGGAGACCTGTTGTTCCAGCTGCGCGAATCTGGTGACAGAACCGAAGAATTCAGGAGTAAAATCGGCGAAAATCTTGGCGCAGAAGCGGAAATCCGCACTTTAGTGCAGAGATCCACGATTGAAATCAAAGACCTTGACGAAGTCACCACCAGAAGTGACATCTGCGATGCAATCAAAGCGCAGTACAACATTGGAGTTGTCGAAGGAAATGTGCTCAGTCTTAGGAAGGGCTACGGTGGCACGCAGATCGCGACAGTGGGCCTACCAGCAGAGATGGCGAACAAATTGCTGGAATCCGGTAAAATCAAAGTCGGCTGGGTAAATTGCCGTATTCGCTTTCGAAAGACCCTCACCAAATGCTTCAGGTGTCTGGAGTTGGCCATACGGCGCGCCAGTGCAAGAGCGAGCATGACCGATCCAAGCTGTGCAGAAACTGTGGAGAAGAAGGTCACATAGCCAAAGAATGCAAAGTGGACGCATTATGCTTCTGGTGTAAGATGGTTACGCCAGACAACGCTGGACACGTGGCTGGTAGCAGCAAGTGCCCGGTACTCAAGAAGGCACTGGCCAAATTAATATGATAAATGCTGTCCAGATAAATCTAAACCACTGCGCAGCCGCGCAGGACCTTCTGGCGCAAACAGTAAGGGAGAAAAGAATCGACGTAGGCCTAATAAGCGAACCGTATAAACCCATAGACGGAAGCAGCTGGATAGATGATAACACAAAAAAGGCCGCGATATGGACCTGCGGGAATTATGCCCTGCAGTCAGTCGGCCATCGGGGAGACCACTTCGTATCTGCTAAGATAAATGGTGTACATTTTTATAGCTGCTATGCACCCCCCAGTCTATCATTGGCGGATTATATGAAGCTGTTGGACGCACGAGGAAAACACCCAGTTATTATTGCTGGGGATTTCAACGCCTGGGCTACCGATTGGGGAAGTAAAACCACAGACGTAAGAGGGAGAGTTCTCCTCGAATCCTTCGCAAGACTGGATATAACTCTGGCCAACGATGGCGCAGCTGAAACGTTCCGAAAGGCAGGCAGAGGGTCAATCATCGACATCACATACATGAGCAACTCACTCCTGCGGAAAACCAAATGGCGAGTCAGTGAAGAATATACCCATAGCGATCACCAGGCTATCTTATTCAATGTCCGCAAAGAGAAACGCAGACTGTGCCCCACGCTAACAGGGCCAAAGTGGAAGGACACGCTGCTTGACAGAGATATGTTCAAGGAAATACTAAACACCAGCGCAACAATGAACAATGGATCGGCTGAAACCCTTTCTCATCAGCTAATCCAGACCATCACCGCAGCGTGCGACGCATCAATGCCCAGAAGATCTGTCAGTAAAAGAGGCGAGCCTTGCTACTGGTGGACCGACGAGATTAAACAGCTCAGAACGAAGTGTCTACAAGCACGACGAAGATCTCAGAGATCCAGAGGAAGAGAAGGCTTCCAAGAACGACTAACCAACTTTAAACTGGCGAGACGGGAACTGGAAAGTGCCATTAAAAAGAGTAAGTCAAGGAGTTTTAGACAGCTCTGCGACGAGGCTAACCTAGATCCCTGGGGCTTAGCGTATAGGGTGGTGATGAAGAAGCTCAAAGGCAACAGGTCCCCACAACTAACCTGCCCTGCAATACTAAGGACTATAGTAGAGGATCTATTCCCGCATAGACCAACTACTATGGTCACCATAACAAGGGAGACCAATATGGAAGATATCCCTGCCATCACGTCGGAAGAACTTTTTGCTGCTTGCAAAAAAATTGGAGACACCAAAGAACCTGGACCATATGGCACCCCGAATAAGGCATTAAAGATGGCTATTAAGACGAGACCGGACACGACACACCTTAGCGACGATGCAAAGGTGTCTAGAGGAGGGGATATTCCCTACGCCATGGAAGCAGCAACACATAGTGCTGCTTCGAAAGGACCCGGAGAACCATCATCGTATCGCAGAATATGTCTGCTTGATGCTCTAGGTAAGATCCTAGAGCGTATTATATACAACAGACTGCTGGCGGTGGCGGAGGAAAACGGAGCGCTGTCAGATCACCAGTACGGCTTCAGAAAATCTCGTTCTACCATCGATGCAATAAAGGCGGTAGTAGATATAGCAACTGAAGCAATACTAGGGAAAAGATGGAAATGGGGGACAAAAAGATACTGCGCGGTAGTAACGCTCGACGTTAAAAACCGTTCAATTCGGCGAACTGGTCGTTTATTAGGAGATCCTTGGCCAGGATGGATACACCATACTACCTCTTAAGGATAGTCACGGACTACTTGAGTAACAGGAGGTTAAAGTACCATACGGACGATGGTGCTAAGCACTACAGTGTTTCCGCGGGAGTCCCGCAAGGGTCGGTTCTTGGACCTCCCCTATGGAATATTATGTACGATGGAGTTTTGCGACTAACCCTGCCTGAGGGAGTCAAGGTTATTGGCTTCGCTGACGACATAGCAGTGGTTACAGTAGCCAAGCACATCCACGAGGTGGAGTCTGCCACAGACGAGGCAGTTGCAAAGATAAAGGAATGGCTAGAGTCTACGGGTCTGGAAGTAGCTGCACACAAGACTGAAGCTGTACTAATAACCAGTCGCAAGGCGGCGGAATACGCGAACTTCCGCGTCGGAAACCAGACAACTAGATCCAAAGAATCCTTAAGGTACATACCTTGGAGTCATGATCGACAATCGGCTGCGCTTTAAAACCCACGTCGAGTACGCTACCAAGAATGCATCCCTGATGCAGGCGGCACTCGCGCGAATGCTACCGAACATCGGCGGACCTGGATACGCCCGAAGGATCTTGCTGACCAGAGTGGTCAGCTCAGTACTTCTATACGTTGCTCCTATATGGGCGGGTGCGCTGGTGACAAATGAGTGTAGGATAGAGTTAGTATCAGCTCACAGGCTCTGTGATCAGAGTGATCAGAGTGATCAGTGGATTCTGTACAATCTCCTATGATGCAGCCTGCGTTTTAGCTGGAATGATCCCAATAGACATCCTCGCGGATGAGATGAAAAGGGTGTACCTTAGGCGATCATCGAACCGGCAAGAGGCAAAGAGGGTTAAGGACGAAGAAAAGGCAGCATCCGCAATGCTGTGGCAAACCAGGTGGGACCGCTCCACAAAAGACAGGTGGACGTACAAGCTTATACCCATCATAGAAACATGGACAAAGAGATCATGGGGGAACTGTAACTACCACATTACACAGTTCCTGTCTGGGCACGGCGGTTACCAGAAATACCTCCACAGATTTGGACACGATAGTTCGCCACAGTGCCCAGAATGCAAAAATGAGGAAGAGGATGCGTTGCATGCAGTGTTCTACTGCCTGTTCGTTGTTCGTCTTTCGGGCGATTTTAAGACATGGAAGGCCGTTTTGATTATTTTTCCGAAATATTTTATTGATTTGCGCAAACATATTCAGGTTGCTGGTGTTTACAGCCCGAATTTTATTGTTCCAATACAAACTTACAGAATTTCTGTAATTTTCCTTTATTAATGTTTGGGGGTTTTTAACCAACGACTTCAGTGTCATGATCTCCTGTCTGTCAGTAAACTGTCTGTACAAGGTTTTTAGTCTTGACAGGAGTCTACTTGTATGTCGATGCAGGGCGTCAATAGTTGCGATGCGGAATAAGTCTTCTTCGTCAGTGTGTTGGTACCGAGGTATCGTTTTATCCATTATTCGTTCGATTGTCTCGTCCATTAGTCTTAGATACCTGTTAATCACCTCGTTTAAGGGATTTCTGTTGAACGGTGGGTAGAGCGAGTCCGAGGAGTGTGCTCTAGTCAGTGTTCTGGTGAAGTGTGTCCAGCGAACCCTACTATAATAGTAGGAATGACTTTGAACAAACTCATAAAATTTCGCAATTTCGTTGGGAACTGTTATTTCGGTGCTGAGACCGCAATGGTCACTGTCATAAACAAATGTGCGTAGACAGTTTGTAGTTTGTTGGTTAGTGCATGTCAGTTGTATTCGTGAGTCGAACAGCAAAAGATCCAAATAGGACCCGTGTCTGGTAAACGACGGACTATCCGTCGTCTTAAGCTCGAGACGATACATTACACTGTGCTGACCCCACCAATTGAATAGTAGGTTCCCTCTAGTATTTGGTGTATTATTTCCCCAATCAGTATGTTTGGTGTTGAAATCTCCGCCGATAGTTATAGTTGTCTCCAATTCCAGCCTCAGGAATCGAAAAAGTGTCTCGAGCTCTGAGATGAATAAAGTGGATTGAGTAGTCTTAGGTGCATAGACAGACACCATGTACAACGGCTTTCCACTACGGAGGGGGATATACACGATGCATGCCTCCAGCACCTGGAACCTACGTTCTAGACGACTGTATACTCTTTTAAAACGTACACCTTTGCGTACGAAAATCGCAACGCCTCCTCCCTGAATGAAGTCGGGTCGGTTTCTCTGTACTATTTTGTATCTTCTGTGCCTCATTTTGCGTGTTTTGGTAAGCTTAGTTTCGCTAACCAAAAGCACATCAAGGGCTTGGTCTTTCAGCAACTTAAACAGTGCGGCTCGTCGTTCTAACCTAATCAGTGAATTCACATTCACAGTAAGGACCTTAAGGGTTTGCTCAGCCACGTACGGCAAAAGGTGCGTTAGGCCAGGCAGCAGCGCGTACACTTGATCCACCCGCGTGGTCTGTTCAGTTAAGTGACGTAGTAGCTGAGCCATCTGCCCCTGGATAGAGAGCAAGATTGCTAGCATGTCAGATACTGGTTCCGATTTCTGGGCGCTGGGGTCTGAGAAGCAACCTTCGCTTGCTGTACCGCATTTCCTTTACCTACCACCATTTGGGCGTAGGTAACATGGGGAGTAACGGCTGGAGTTTGTAAATGCACGGGTGGACGTTTAACATCCACTTTCTGCTTCCGGGCCAAATTTATTCTTTTGATGTACTGGAATTTGGGACAACCCCGATAATTTGCAGTATGTCCCGTGCTCCTACATAAAGCACAAGAGAGTTGGTTTTTTCAGACGCTCCGTCCTTACCCAGAGCGCATTCCTTGGACTTATGGTTATTTCCGCACTTCAGGCATCGAGGCTGCATTTCGCAGTTCGACGCGGCGAGCCCGAACCTTTGGCAGCGAACACATTGTAAAATGTTTTCGCTCCTCTTTAATTTTTCCCAGTGTACAACCTGGTAGTCTAGGACTTTAATACTCCTTAGACCATCCAGATTCCTGGTGGGACTTAGCTGGACCTGGAAAATCGGCAGTTGCCGCTTCTCCCTTTTTGCTCTGGCTGTAGTGAAAGGCTTGATCCCCATGAATTAGAGTCCTTCGCACTTCTTCTCTTTCAGCAGTGCAAGGAGCTCCTCTGGATCAGTCGACGGTTCTAACCCCCGCAGCAGCATTGTTTGCTGGTTCTCCCCCTTCGGGGTGTAGGAGAAGAACTCCGTCGTCGAATCCTTCAGTAAATTTTTTATTTTATAACAGCGCTCCACTGTGTTACACTGCCTATGGCCGACTTACATACATAGTTCTATCGTTTCCTTTAGTTCCATCTTAAATTTATTTATGGGTCTAACCCTTTGTTGTATCTGTTTCTGTTGCTGTTGTTGTGGTTGCTGCTGATTTTGTAACTGCTGCTATTTTTGTTGCTGCTGTTGTTGTGGCTGCTGATGTTGTTGTGACTGCTGATGTTTTTTCTGTTGCCGTTGTTGTGGCTGCTCTTGTTGTTGCTGCTGGTGTTCATTTAGTTTTTGTTTTTGTTCTTGTAATACTTGTGTTATGTGTTATTGTTTTTGTTTGGTGTTGATGCTGCTTTTGAGCTAGCTGAGTCTGCTGTTGCTATTAGGATTGCTCTAGCTCTTCCCTCTTCATTCTGAGCATTTGCATTTCTTTTATGGCAAGAACTCTTTGCTGTAGCATTTTGATGCTGCTAGTTAGAGACACAATTTCTTTATCTTCATCTTCCGATTCGGTTGAAGCCAAGGAAGAGAAGATGTTCTTTCTCAGAGTGAACTCACCACCATCGGAGATATATAGGTTGTCGCCAGTAACTTGCCCTGGAGGATTATTTTCCGCCATAGATGACGTCGAATGCGCCACTTCCCTCACTCCGCTAGGCAGCATTTCAGTGGAAGCTTGTCAGGAGGGACGTTGCATCAAGTTAGGAATTGGCCTTAGTTTCCTTCTTCTCTTTGTCTTTGGTGTTTGGCTTGAACTGCTTGAAGCCTCACCTGGTTTTTCCGCAGATCCTGCTATTGGTATTGGTGGACCGCTCTCCACAATCCATCACGTAATTTTGTTATTCGTTATTATTGATTGTATTTTTAAATAAATTAAATAAAAAAAAATAAAAAACTTTCGCAGAGGCTGGGAGGCGAACCCACAATCCCATATTTGTCGTTCGGGCTTTTACCACTTTTGCTACCGAACATTTGAAAAAAAATGTTTTTAAGTATACTCCGTGTTTTTTTTTGTTTCTTCCACATTTGTAAAGCCGAACACGAAATATGCCTGATCTCTACGGAGGTCTATGAACGACCTTGAGGAAGCATGTCCACTACCACTTGAGCCACGGCCACCATGTGGGTCGACCAAAAGGAGTGGTGAAAGTCTTCAAATCTGAAGTCACATCATCCTGTTCCAACTGCCAGAATCCATTTTTGAGATCCATCACGGTGAAAACGGATTTATTTGCAAGTCGACTAGTAATGGATTCAAATGATTTCTGGACTAATAACTCCGTTATCAACCATGTTCTTCAACTGGGCCTTAAGCGTATCGTGCAAACAAAATGGTATTTTCTTTTTGTACGCGAGCACAGGTTTGGACCCGTATTTTAATTGGATGCTGCATTTACCAGGGATGCGACCTAGGCCTTCAAAAATATCGTTAAACTGACTACAAAAATTTTCTTTAGAATTAAGCATTCTACTATCTTTGATAGCGTGAATCCGCTTTATAAGAATTTCACAATCAACGCGACCCAAAATGGGTTCATTTTTTTTTTAAGTATTTCAGAAAATAATAAATAATATCATTAACACTAACTATGGATTGATACAACAAATTCATTACTAATATAAAACAAAGGTTTAATGTGGGGTAACCTTCGGATATTAAAGAATAAATATAGTACGAGCACATGGATTTCAGCTTAAAAATTCAAAAAAATAAACTCAAAAATTTCAAAAAAATTATCATAAAAAAGATACAAATAGATAGTTAATATGCAATAAAAAATTATATAAAAAATATAAACTATATCAAGGTATAACTTGGGGTGAAATTAGTATAGTCGATCTATTTTGAGTAGCGATTCCAAAACATTATAGTTAAGCGTAAATAACTAATCTCTAACTTTTCTTAAGAACGAATTTAGATGTAATGTTGTTCTAATATTAAGAGGCAATTCATTAAACATTAAAGGAGCTGTAACAGTATATAAGTTAGAGAAATGGGCTTTGCACACCGTTGGGACATTTGCAAGTTACATTGTGTTTACACGAAGTCTATAATATTGATTTGGTCTACTAGGAATGTTACCACTTTTCTTAAAAAAATTCTTTAAGGACTTAGAAAACATGAAAACAGAATGCGAAGTTCTTTAAATAAAGGCCAGCTTCGGCTAGTACGATTCTTATTACAGATAATTCTGAGTAGATATTTTTGGGCTATTAGCAACGGCTTAGAAGAGATATTGTAAGAAGTCGAGATACCATACTACAATTTTGTGTGAGCTAGGCCATGATAAACTTTCTTCAAAACTTTTATAGAACAATATGACTTGATAAGATACATTTTTCGCGTAACCAAAAGCAAGTGCGATTTAATGGCTTGTATATGCTATTTCCAGTTTAAGTTTTGGTCAATTACCACTCCAAGGTATTTAAACTGAGATACTGTTTCGATATTAACACAATTACAAGAACAACATGAATTATCTATAAAATTATATTTACCACAAATATGCAACGGTAAACAGAATTTTTTACAATCATGAGCATGGGAAAATAAATTATACTCGTAATCTTTAACAACGTTCTTCGATAATTTGAAGGCCATAAGTTTTCTTTTTTCACTAATAATCAATTTGTGAAGCGTAATCAAAATTCTTGATGTTTCTAAATCTTCTGATATTTTTGCAACACTCGAATTCAGTATCAAGCTGGTATGTGAATGCAATGTCGTCTGCAAAGGCCGTTGGCATTCTTTTAAGGTTAAGACAAAAGAGAGAGTTTATGTAAATTAGGAATAGCAAATGGCGAAGAAATTCGCCCTGTGGTACGCCATTTTTTAATAAACGGGAATCACTGAAGCTTCCACTTACGTTGACCGTTTGTTTTCTCACTTTAAGGTAAGAAGTAAACCAATTGTGTATTACTCCTCTAAAACCGGCATTAAACAATTTTTTTAGTAGAATGTCAATGGTGAACCAAGTCGAAGGCTTTGGTCATGTCGATAAAGAGAGCCATTGTGGATTTATTACTGTTGATACCTTCATGTAACCGGCTACACATTCTTAGAATAGCATCTTCGGTTGACCTAGGTTTTCTAAATCCAAACTGAATCTTACTAATCAAGTTTATTCGGTCTAAAAAAGATATCATGCGCAATTTTATAAGCTTTTCAAATATCTTTGAGAACGAGGGTAGGAGAGAGGTAGGTCTATAATTAGACATTTTCCTTTTATTACCTTTTGCAAAAATAGGAGTAACTTCAGCGCTTTTAAGCAATTCAGGGAAGGAGCCATATTGAACACTCAGATTAAACAGGTAACATAGAACATCCATAACGTAAAAACATATTTTCTTCAATAACATATGTTAAATACCATTACTCGAACACGAATTTTTATTTTTTAATGATAATATGACCCTAAGGACCCTAAGGACTCTTGAGATAAAGGGTTGAAAAACAAAACTGTTCGGTTGCGTATAAGTTGAGGGTGCAACAGAACATCAGCAATCAGTTGAAATCTCTATAGATGGTTTCAGTTTTTCAGAAATTTCAGTTGAAATTTCATTGACTTTATTGGAAATATCAATTGAATCAGTATAACTAATTCCATCTATTTCCAAATTATTGATACTTAGTGGCTGCCTACATTTACCTAAAATGTTGTCAACTACCTTCCATTCTTCTCTCACATTTCCCCTAGCTCTTCCAAACAAATGGGCATAATACTTGTTTCGTGTTTCTATAATATATTTGAGGACTGACGTACTTAGCTTGACATAGAATTTTTTAGTTTTACGTTTTGTGGATGTTTGTTAACTTTTCTAGCAAACATGTTTTTTATGTATATTACAACCAGGATCAGTGGTAATGCGACATATATTTAGGGTAATCATACAATCATCAGTTATTTTTAAGTCAGATACAACGCCATTAAATATTTTATTGCTGTTTTTTTTGGTACGAATAAAAAAAATTATCAATGCAGGTTTTAGTGGACTCTGTTACACGGGTAGGCTCATTAATTAAACTCTTCAGGCCATATGACGCCATAAGAAACAAATAACTCTCAGTATCTTTATCAAAAACATTCATAATATCAATATTTAAATCACCAACAACTATTAAGTTCTTTTCTTTGCAAGATATCAGGACATTGTAGCGTCAGCCTTTGCAAAAAATAAATATGTTTAATTGTGGTGTTTTATTGGTGTTCCCTTACTGTAGCAAATCCGGTAAAAGTGCCCCTTTTCAAAAACAGACTTTTTCCCCACCCAATATAAACGGTCCGCCATCTAACGTCTTATTTTTCAACTAGTGCTTATTTCGTGAATGGTAACACTTAGCTCATGTCTGATCTGACAGCTAATTAGTTTTATCCTTCCGGTTAATAATGGAAAATAATTTCAGTCAAATGGCTGCCTCGGCCGGCCATGCAGTAGCCTACACGATCGGTCCAATTTTTAAGCACATTATCGATTGTGTGCAGCTGTATTTCACCAATGGCTTGACGAATATTGTCCTTTAAAGCGTCAATTGTCTCTGGCTTGTCGGCGTAACACTTATCTTTTACGGCACCCCACAAATAATAGTCCAACGGTGTCAAATCGCAGCACCGCGGTGGCCAAACGACATCAGCTCTGCGGCTGATAATGCGATATTCAAAAACAGGGCGCAAAATATGGAGTGTAGCTTCGGCTGTGTGGCACGTAGCGTCCTGTTGAAACCAAATGTTGCCAATATCCTCCTCTTCAATTTTTGTGAACAAAAATTCGTTCAACATGGCCCGATAACGATCGCCATTGACTGTAACGGCCACTCCTTGCTCATTTTCGAAGAAAAATGGCCCAATTATGCCTCTGGACCAAAATCCGCACCAAACAGTGACTCGTTTTGGGTGTATCGGCTTTTCAATGTATGCGTGCGGGTTTTCTGTGCCCCAAATGCGACAATTTTGCTTGTTTACATACCCGCCAAGATCAAAATGAGCTTCATCTGAAAAGATGATTTTTTTGGCAAAATCAGCATCTTCTCTAAGTGGATCGCAGGCCCACTTAGCGAAGCGAAAACGCATTGGATGGTCAGGTGGCTTCAACTCCTGAATCAATTGGACTTTGTATGGCGTCATACCAAGGGCTTTATGCAAAATTCGTCTCAATGATGTCTCCGAAATGTTCAATTGTTGAGAACGACGGTGAATTGATGGCGCTTCACGCACACTTTTTGCCACAGCAGCAATATTCTCGGGTGTACGCACTGTTTTTGGCTTTTCACGCTTTGGTTTATCGATGAGGATGCCAGTTTCTTTCACTTTTTTCACAGGATAACGAACATACGGAGCTGACGGTGCTTCTCTTCTTCCAAAATCCGTACACAATTTTCGCACACATTCTGGAACATTACTATGATTTTCAAAGTAATGTCGCAATATTTCCCAGCGTTGTTCAAGCGTATACACAAACATATTCGTTCAGCGGAAGGATAAGACTAATTATCTGTCAAATCAGACATGAGCTAAGTGTTACCGTTCACGAAATAAGTACTACTTGAAAAAAAGAACGTTAGATGGCGGACCCTTTACATATATCAGTATACGCTTTTATATACACCTTTGTATACACTGATATATGTATATGTTTCTTAAATGCTAACCTAAACCTATGTAAGCTGGCCATCGCTATTTACTGAGCAAATAGATTGGTCAGCTCTGCCTCATTAATGAGGCTGGTCCGTCATTGACGGAAACGACGATGAAACATATTCTCCATCATTCAACCACCAGAAATTCTGGTGCTGCCGAACGACATCCCTATTATCGCGATTCCCCACAGCCCTACTGAACCTGAGACGACACACACTGCCGTGCGCGACGTCTCTGTTGTAGTTGAGTCGCCTGTCCCCAGCTGTCCGAGCGACATGGAAGATTAATGGGACCGCTGATCTATCCTGGATCAACCCAATCTGATCAAGGTAGAGGAATGCTTCCGGTGGAACGAAGCCGTCAGAGCGCACACTCTCGTGGTAAAGGTAATTGGGGTAGTAAGCCCCAGATATCAGGTTATTCGTCCACGTAATTGCTCTTGCAATGTGCCTTCGAGTCAGCTTAATTACGAAGCTGTCCACTCGTATTAGGTTCGCCCCTTTGTAAAGGACCTCATTAGGATAAAATTGTTTGTACTCCGACTCTGGTGTTATGTACAAGCGAAGGCAAACCCTAAGGTAAGCCTTCTCAAACACCCGAATCTTTTCCATTAAGCTTGCTCGTAAATTGAACCACACGGGACAACCAAATACCAGCATGGGCCTGATACGGGCCATGTAGCAAATTACCTTTACCCTCGCATCGAGTTGGCTGCTATAAAACAGTTTCTTTGTAAGGGCAAAAGCACCTTTAGCTCTGGCCAGAGCAGAATCTACATTTTTGCCAAAATACAGAAACTGATCTAGCCAGATTCCAAGGTATCTGACTACATTTCGACAGGCAAGAGGATGTCCGTGTTGTCCAACGATAGAGAACTTTCGCCAATTTTTTCTGGTACCCCTAGAGTCTCTAGACAACGGCGTCTTAAAGAGAATGGTTTCCGACTTCTGAAACTTGATTTTCAACTTCCAGTCATCGCAAAATCGTCTTATCTTATCGAAGTCACTCTGCAAGAGAGTATTATAACCTGGATTTTTGGACCTGTTCTGTACGCTATCAAATCGTCTCCGTACGCAATAGTATGGGGAAGTGAACCTATCAAGTCGCTTGTATAAATGTTAAATAGAATCGGCGAATTGACCTCGCCTTGCTGAAGACCATTTTTAATTTGAAATAATTTAATTTAATTTAATTCACGATGAACTGTCTGTTGGGTAGCATATTATAAAGAATGTACAAGAGAGGTTTACTGATCCCCAGCCTAGTCAGCTTATAGAAAAGATCCTCTAAACATACGGTGTCGAAAGCCTTCTCCAAATTAAGAAGGCAGGCACCAATACATTGTTTTTTGCCCTTATTCCGTTGGATATCGGACACCAGTTTAGACGCGGCATGTGAGATATCATGTCCCGCCTTAAAACCGAATTGATTATCCAGAACTATATGTTTGTCCTCAACCCACCTAGTCAGAGCTCTATTGATTAGCTTTTCAAAAACCTTACTGATATTCGGAAGTAGACTTATCGACCGGAGATTCGCCGGATTGGATATATCCTTTCCCTTTTTGGGGATAGGTTGAACCACCGCTGTTTTCCGATGCGCTGGATAATGTGCATTATTCATTGCATTATTAAAAAGGGTGGTGTAGATGTTCACCGCTTCTAGAGGAAGATGTCGAAGCCCTGATTTCGATTTTGTGTCGAAGATCTCACGGAGTTCTTCCTTCGAAATGAACGGGGGTAGGTCCCCCTCTCTGGCAATGACATTATTTGACATATTTTCGTCACTAAGCCGGTTGAAACCAGAGACCTCGGATCGCCAGTTCCCTATTTCATGTCGAATGTATCAGTTGTGCACCAAGACGCGACTGTCCAGGCCATAATTAGGGCCACTGATATCAATGGCCTTGTCTACTTCCTGGAAAGTCGCCCATATGGTCTTAACCTTCTCTTGTGGATCCTCGATCACAAAGAAGGCGTCATCATCAGCGGCCTCATTTGGATCAATACCTGCTATTGTCAGTAACCATTCGGTGTCTGTTGTCCGGGCTATTTTAAGACACTGAAGGTCGTTCTGATTTTTTCTACGAAATAGTTTATTTATTTGCGGGAACATATTCGGGCTGCTGGTGTTTATAGCCCGAACCTTGTTGTTCCAATACAAACTTACAGAAATTCTGTAATTCTCTTTTATTAACGTTTGAACATTTTTAATCGACGACTTCAGTGTCCTAATCTCCGGATCTTGTCTGTCAGTTAACTGTCTGTAAAAGTTTTTGAGTCTTGATAGAAGCCTACTTTTCTGTCGGTGCAGTGCGTCAATAGTAGGATTGCGGAACAGGTCTTCGTTAGTCGTACGTCGATACCGCGGTATTGTAGTGTCCATAGTTTGTTTAATTGTCTCGTCCATTTGTTTTAGGTAATTGTCGATTTCCTCGTTTGCCAAATTCCTATTGGACGATGGGTGGAATGTGTTTGAGGAGAGCGCTCTTGTCAAGGTTGCGGAGAAGCGTGTCCATCGAGTCTTACTGTAGTTGTAAGAATATCTTTGGACAAACTCCTCCAATTCCGCAATTTCGTTGGGAACTGTAATTTCGGTGCTAAAACCGCAATGGTCGGTATCATAAACGAATGTGTGCAGACAGTTTAATGTTTGTAAATTTGTACCTGTCAGTCGTATACGTTCGTCGTACAGCAGTAGATCCAAATAAGACCCGCCTCTTGGGAACGACGGGTTATCCGTCGCTTTAACACCGAGTCTGTATATGACATCGTGCTGGCCCCACCAATCGAGTAGTAGGTTCCC
Source organism: Volucella bombylans (assembly GCA_949129095.1). Taxonomy (NCBI): domain Eukaryota; kingdom Metazoa; phylum Arthropoda; class Insecta; order Diptera; family Syrphidae; genus Volucella; species Volucella bombylans. The sequence continues at coordinate 184,620,292 of OX422140.1, read as the reverse complement.
TCTAGTATTTGGCTAATTATTTCCCCAATCTCTGTGTTTAGCGTTGAAATCCCCGCCGATTATAAAATAATTCTCCCCCTATTCCAGCCTCAGAAGTCGAAAAAGCGTGTCGAGCTCTGTAATGAATAGGGTGGATTGTGAAGTCTCTGGTGCATAAACAGAGGCCAAGTAAAGCCGCTTTCCACTGCGGAGTGGTATGTAAATGACAACTGCTTCCAATACCAGGAACCTGCGCAACACGCTCTTTTGCACTCTGTGAAATTTTATACCTTCTTTAATGAAGATCGCGACCCCGCCTCCACGTTTGGATCTGGGCCGATTTCTTCTTCTAACAATATAATTATTGTACTCCAGTTTGTGCTTATCGGTTAGCTTAGTTTCGCTAGCGATAAGCACATCCGGAGTTCGGTCTTGTAGCAATTTAAACATCGCGGCTCTTCGTTCGATCCTAATCAGTGAATTAACATTCAACGCAAGGACCTTCAAAGTTTGCTCCACCATGTGCGTACCCATTACGACATGTGTTGCGTTAGGCCCGGCAGCAGTGCGTAGTTCTGGTCCACCCGCTTGGCCTGTTCTTGCATCTGCTTTTGCAGCTGAACCATCTGCCCTTGGATTGCGAGCAAGATGGCCAGCATGTTAGGTGCAGCTTCCGTTGTTCTCGGCATTGGCGCCAGAGAAGCAACAGTCGTTTGCTGTACCGTAGCCCCCATACCTGACGCCATTTGGGCGTAGGAAATTTGGGACGTGACGGCTGGTGTTTGAAACCTAACAGGTGAACGTTTGACCTCCACCTTCTGCTGCCCAGCCAGTTTTGCTTTTTTTAATGTCAGCGAACTTAGGACAACCCCGATAGTTTGCGGTATGTCCCACGTTTCCACATAACACGCACGAGAGCTGCGACCTATCAGATGCTACGTCAACACCCAGAGCACACTCCTCGGAACTGTTTTACTTCGCGCACTTCATCACGTATCGAGGCTGCATTTGGCAGTTCGACGCGGCGTGCCCGAACCTCTGGCAGCGAACGCATTGTATAACGCCTTCGCCCCTTTTTAATTTTTCCCAGTGAATCACCTGGTAGTCTAGGACATTGATTCTCCTTAGACTACCCAGACGACTTTCGGGACTGAGCTGCACCAGAAAGAACGGCAGACTCCGTTTCTCCCGCCTGGCTCTAGCTGTGGTAAATGGCTTTGAGTCCTTCGCACTCCTTCTCTTTGAGCAGTGCCAGGACCTCCTCAGGATAAGAAGACGGTTCCAACCCCTTCAGCAGCATCGATTACCGCTTTTCACACTGCATGTTAATGTGTTGGGTTGATTGTGTATGCCCTTCGACTTTTATATTTTAGAGTTTTTCACTTTATAAAATATATTTAAAATATGTAAGGAAATAAAACCACTTGCTTTCTGTTCGGTGTTGTAAGACGTTATAAAATTCGGTTTTATTTTCAGTTTCTTACTGATTGTATATCTGTACAAAATGTTGCTTAAATTGCACGTGTTGCTAAACATTTATTTGAAACTTCACACTTGTGTTTAGTTACGTTTCCATTAAAGCAAAGAGTTAATAATATTATAATAAGTTTTCTATACTTAAATTTAATATATAATATATAAACATTTGCTCAAACATTCTCCCCCCACGGTGAACAATGTTCACGATGATACATATATATAAATAATTTTCATCTTCACTTTTGATTTTGTGGGTTGACCTTAATGTGCCGGATTTCTTCTTTACGATCTTCACAAGATGTTCGCCTTGAAATGGATGCCTCATTATCGACCCTGATATGTATTCTCTTAAGTATATAGTGTCATCTCACGACATGCAAAAACAAATGTGCTGTGCGCTTTGTACTTTAGTGTTGGTTTCTCCAATACCACCAATAGCATTTGTGGCCTTAACACGCTTTATATTGAGCATTTGAATTAGGCGGTCCGTAGCGAAATGCATTTGCGAACATGAATCTAACAATGCCCTACAAGGAACGTATGAATCGTAACAATCCTTAATTAATACTAGAGCTGTTCATAGGAGTACGAATGGCTGAATGTTTCACAGAGGCGAATTCATTTTTTATTGTAGATTTTGAAACTAAAGATGTTTTTGCGTTGGTTATCAACGGTGAGTTAGAGATATATGTATTTGCGTTGCTTGTCAAAGGTGGATTTGAGATAGATTGAACTATTGGCTGTTGAGTGATCGATAATTGAGAAGAGGAGTTGAGAGTAGGACCCATATGTAGCAATGTACTGTGGCGTTAAGAGCAATGTTTGCAATGATGAGAACTGCAATTGCATGCCAAATGCCCATATCGAAGACAATTTATGCATAATTTTCTAGCTTTAACTTCATTAAAACGTTTTTCAGGCGAAAGATTGATAAATGCATCGCACGAATATATAGCATGATCAGTTGAATTACAAAAGCGACAAGTAGTGGAAAAGGACTTCGATGTAACAAAAGTTCTATTAGCTACTGGTTTATATGACTTACGTGAGTTGCTGAACTTGTTTGCAAACCTGCAGCTGTTACCAGATGATGCGTTGTCCATAGTTTCCAGCGTTTGACACCGTTTTTCTATGAAAGATGAAAGCTGATCCCATTTAGGTATCGCGTTGATTGCTGCTTCTTCCTCCCATTTTGTCCGATTCTTTGCATCCAATTTGTTCACGACGAGATGGATGAGCAATCTGTCCAAAATCTGCACTTTAGTTCCAAGTGAGTTCAGCGCCCTTAGATGAAAGTTCACATTGTCACTTAAATGGCGTAGTTTATTCACCGAGCCACCATCAACATTAGATAAATTGAAAATTTCTTTGATGTGAGCCAGAAAGATTAAACGTTTATTGTTAAATCGAGCCTTTAAAAGTTCGTGAGCATTGCTATAGTTTTCATCGGTGACTTCAAGAGACTGGATCGTTTTAAATGCAAAATTGGATACACACGAACTCAAATGTTGAAAATTTTCAATGGCAGTAAGTTCGCCGTCTTTGTTCACCAAAGTCTCAAACATGGATAGGAAATCTGGCCAATCTGTATACCTTCCAGAAAACTTTGTGAGCTCCAGTTTGGGTAATCGAACTACCTTTGGCTTCATGCAAAAGAAAGTTGAATCATGCGAAGGGGCTGCTCCAAGTGCAGAGGGCCTTTGTGAGTCCATGAATGTAAGTATTCTGGTTTTGAGATCAGCATATATATCTTCAAAACTGCCACGTCTATCACACTCCAACTCTGCGAAATCCAATATTTCGTTATTGGTTTGAGCGTCATCGAATTTCTTGAGATATGCCTTTAGAAGCCCCAATTTGTCTTCCCATTCATGCAGAGAAACACTTTTTCCACAAGCACTTTCAACAAATTTTTTTAGCTTCGTAAGCTGCCCGGTTACTGAAGCCCTTTTGGTTTTATAAGAAGAGAGCGTTGTAGCATTGCACTCAGCAATTTCTCCAATCATATTCAAGTTACAATTTATTTAATATCAATCAAACTAATGAAACAATTAATTCACAATGCTACGTATCCAAAACCACGTGATACACCAGCCGTTGAGCTGTTAGCAGCGGTTTCAAGAAAATATCCAGAATGAGCAGCAGCAAATCCAAGTACAGCAATCCAAAATTTTAACAGCGATTCCAAGAAATTTTTCACAATGAGCAGCAGCAATCCAAGTCTCAACCACAAATCCAAAATTCAGCAATCCAAATCCGATAGCAAATCCTCCGTCAAATAGCACGATCGAAGCAAACAAATCCAATGATCAAAGCCGAGATATAATAATTCTTTGCAAAATTACACGACTGATAAATAATTTTATATTAAAATTACTGGACTACGAGTCCTGTCACGGTCGCCATGTTAGTTAATTCAAGATTTTTTGAATCAAGAAAAGCGAAATATGCAAATCTTGAGCGAAGAGTTTTAATGTTAATGAAAAATGCGAGATGATATTTGCGATGCGAAGTGATGCGAGACAATGATTTTATTTTCTTAGAAAAAAAAAGAAGCAGAAGCGTTTTGGATAGCGGTGCACATACAATGAAAATACAGTACAAAAATCACATGACCGATAACAACTGCGTTATGATTAGAAAAGTGATTTCAAGCAAAAATAAATGTATATAAAGCACATAGTAGATTCGGAGTAATTAAACAGTAGTGAGCAAAAGCATTGTTACATGGCATTAGAAATATTTTAATGATGAATAATGTGGTGCTGTAATTCTGAAGTACAATAAAATTAATGAACTCATGATAGACAATAATTTTGCTGGTGAAAACCTCAATTCCCTCCTCTCCCCTCTTAGTGTTCCAGTGTCTAAAATTATTAATATACACCAGAATATAGCATAATCCTTCGACCAGCTCAAGTGCTCACTTCCTCTCTGAACCTCACTTCCTCTCTGAACCTTAATTCCGCCGCCAAAAGTAATAAAGATTTAGATGATCGCGAAAAAATAATTCAATTGAACATTACGTCATTAAAAGACGACTCTGCAGCAACGAAAGTTGCATTATCGAAGAGCTAAAATACACCTCAAGTAAGCTCGATGCTATACCTTGCGGCTCCACACTCCCGATTCATAATACCTCAATGCTGGATGAAATTCTTACCGAAAGTATTGCGTCAAACCTCATTTATCTTGAAGGAACGAAAAACACGACTACTTCAACTTCTTGTTCGCCATTCAACCTCGAAGACACTCACCAACCAACAACTTCCCCAAATCTTCTCACCGCCAAACAAATTGACACAAAATCCGTTGTTCATCTCGAGCACTGGTGGACACCAATCGAATGGAATAATAGGCTTGATGAAGCGAACACGAAAATACAGGACTTGTCACCCTACTTTTTGAAGAACATCCCCAGAAGCAGTAATGCTACATGGGTAAACAAATATTTTGAGAAAAAATAGGCGTTCACCGTTTATAGCGGGAAGATAAGTTTCAGATGCTTCAACATTTGAGAGAATATCAATTGCAAATTTTTTAATTTTCTTCAATCTCGACGGGATGAAATTGTTCAAATGGAACGAAATTAACCGGAAGGCAAAAGTGTAGTCCTGAAAAATTGTTCAAAAAAATCCTAAAATTAAGTCTATTACTAAAACTAAGCCCCAATTAAATCCTTCCTTTCTAAATTCCAATCACGGGGGTATCAAAACTGGATTATTCCCCAATTTTTCTCCTAAATTCCTTTAACATTTAACCATTTTACAGACTATTTCTAAATCAGTTTCTATCTCGGCTAAGTCCAAGTTCTGCAGAGTTTCATTTAATCTTAAATCCGCTTTCAGCCCGTTACTTTCAGATGTTATTCTATCCTCTAAAGAAACAAACAACACTTCCGTGAAAAACCCTGCATCTATTGAAAACATCTACTAGTAAATACACAAATTTAGTTTACCTTCACCGTCTCTCATTACAACCAAAGAGCCTCCTAGTATTTTTGGATGCTCGGCTTCCTCCAATACCTAAACTGACAAAACAACTTTCAGAAAACGATGTTGAAGGTCGCTACGTAATGTCTCACCTCAGGAATCGTAATGTATCTAGCATATCTGAATTGGTTTGCATTGGTGTCACGACCAAAATAAGTGTCCTTGTCGCAATTTATCAAGAAGATCTCCCAACTAACCCAAAAGAGTTGAGGAAAATTTTCCTTTGTTTTCATGAGGCTTTCAATATCTCTCCATCCGATGTCGTAAATGTGTTCTCTCCGCATTTGCCCCCCCTGTGAACTCAAAACGCATCTTTTAACTTCAACGAGCGTCCTCCAGGTTTAAAAACTACTACTGTTCCTAACCACTCTTTGACCGCCTACTTAACGGCACATCACCTCATTTCGTTATATTACCTACCAAAACGTAAAACGGTTACGTTCTAAGATCTCCGCCATTTTCCTTAACTCACATTTTGGCAATTCATACTAGTCTTGACCCTAAACCTATCAAAACCTCTCATTCGTACAGTCTCCAAGCGAAATCTTTTCATAATATGTTTCCACATTCGCCCATCCCAATCAATTCACAGTTACCAGCTTGATGTATACACTATTGACTCCATGCTAGATATTGTAGACCCCGGTGATATGGTTATATTTTTGTATGATTTCAACTTTCCTCACCTTCAATAGGTACGTTCTGAGTACAAGACTTATTTTCATGCTACTGACCCCACTTCAGATAAAGAAATCTTTTTTATAGATGTTATATGTGATCTGACAGAGAGCAAAAATCTTTTATCTAAACTCGACAGCTACCACCCAACTTTATCCATAGCGTTCGCTTACAGTAAAGAATATAAAATAATTCAGTCGCAGTATTCTCACCATTTCAATTTTCAGGCTTATTTCGAAAAATTTATTATAACTACAATACTTATACTTAGCAGATTCGCAAATAGCCCAAATATTTCCATAGACAATGCTCTCGCTTTTTTCTATATCCTAATCTTTAAACTCTTTAAAAAAGCCATTCCATTAATTCCCAAAAAAGATACAACATTCTGACCATCCTCGTGATACAATAATGAGCTTCGCTCGCTGTGTAACAAAAGAAATAAGCTATGGCGTACGTATCTCAAATCTCAGTCTACCTCTGACTACTTCAGTTACCAGCCAGCTTATATACTTTTTTTCAGCTCTGTGAATCAGTCTATCACGATTATTTAAGCTGACTGCAATCTGTACGTCCTCGAGTCCTCGAACAACCCTGAAGAAATCTCTAACTTATTCTCTAAAATCTTTAGCCAATCGCTTACTGCACATCTTGGAGAACTATTTTTATTACATGATTAACTGTGCCCAAACCTCACATATACATATAAATATACGAGTATATATATATATATATATATCCAAGTTTTTGGATAAAATTGGATAGAGAAAGAGAGAAAGGTGTTTGGGCTCAGTTGTTATTTCCTTCCTTTGGTGGCATCCAACATTTAATGGGGAGACTAAATTATTAGTGTACATTAACTTGATGTTGTATTTTAGGCAACCATTCATCTCACGAGATTTTAGTTTCCTGAAAAAAAGTCTTTCGGACACATCTATTTTTGAACCCCGAACCGTCCGATTGGGAAGTCAATACAATACCCCTTGAGCCACAGCCAACTTATATTAGTTGATTCTAATATCGAACATGTAATGGAGAAAATAAACCTGCTAAAAGACTAGTACTTTACCGATCCTGGCGGGCTGCTTGCCTTTATTTTGAAAAAATGTGCAAACATCTTGGCCAAACTTCTCTCGATCCTTTTTCAGCTCTCTATATCGAAAAATATTTTTTCTTTCATTGGAAGAGATCCCTATTACAGTCCCATTGCTAAATATACTCAAACTATTTGAGAGCATTGTTTACGACCTGATGCTCTTTCACTATCTTGTTTTCTTATCAGCACGGTTTTCTAAAAGGAAGATCAAGAATTACTAATTTAACAAAATTCGTTTCTAATACTCTCTGTTCATTGGGAAACGTAAACGAAATCGATGTAATTGCTACCGAGTTTAGCAAAGCCTTCGACAAAAGTTCGCACGAAATAATCCTTCTCAAATTTGAAGCTCTCGGGCTCCAACATGGGTTCATCCTATGGATCAAATCTTATTTGACAAATTGCCAATATATTGTTCTGTTTAGATGGTCCATTGAAGCTACATCTGGTGTACCTGTAAATTTCATTTTCAAAGAATCCCGCATTTCCATCCAAGCAAATGATATGAAGATGTATAAGCACATCTCTGTACCCTATGATTCTCAAGCACTACAAAATAATCTGAATAGCTTATTAATCTGGTGCGAAAAAAATTTGTTGGGGCTTAATGTTAGCAAATTTCAAGCTATAACTTATTCGCATAAACGTGTGCCATCACCACCGAGGTCCTATTTCATTGCCAGAGAATTAATGCCTGTTATAAAACGGAAAGTATTCTAAAATGAAGTAAAATCATGTCTTAAAATGTATTATAAATTATTCTAAAATGAAATGAAATCATAGATCACAATTAAAATAATAATTTTGCAGCACGATTAGGTTCGATTTTTCCGCGTCCTTCATTCTATCATACGCTTTTCTTGCTTGTGCTCTCTTACGGGAGCATAATTATTTAAGGTTAAAATACCGATTTTTGGTTAATATCTAATTCCTTGCTTGCTGCATAATTTACGAAAAGGCATCATCCATTTTTGTTCTAGCAAACAACTAAACATCGACTTGTTTAAAATCGACCCAGTCGTCTAGACTTAATTTGTTTGTTAGCAATAAATCCCGAATAGGACGGAGAGTTTTTTCTTCACTCAGAGTGGAAGGTTATAATTCGCAGTAATTTTTTGTGCTTGAAAACTCTACAACAGCCAAATCTACGTGTCAGTGTTATGCCTTCACACGCAGAATTTTTCTGTCTGAGTTCCAATTACACAACTGAAAAACTTGAAAAGACTTGTTCATGGGCAGGATTCGAACCTCGACCTCTCCGAGTATGAAGCGGTTGCTAGTACCACTACACCACGGCCACCCCTAATCTATAACTTGCATCCGTACAGCTATCGTTAAAAGCTAATTAATCTTCAGCCCCTCAAAAGACGTCGAGCAATTGTTCATCAACTATCCATATCCAACCACTTAACTCCATCGACCTCCTCCACTGTCCCTATTCTTGATCCCCTTTTCACCCCCACAGATAAACTAACACAGGAAACCAATGGCACTACAGAAAGTCGCTATGCACTCTCTAGGTTTAGAGAAAGAAAGATATCTGAAAACATTCATCTCTTTCGTGGTTATCGAGATGACAAAACGGACTCGGTCTGATACGAAGGTAAGTCCAAAACCAACATCATGGTTTCCATCCAGGGTTTCCATGAAGGGCTTTCTACCGACCCTGTGAGTCTCATGAACCTTTAAGTCAAGTACCACGGGATTTTTAGCTTGTCCACTCAGAAAGTGGCAGAAGACTTTGCTGCATTCCGTTACTACGTTCACTCTAAGCGAGTCTCACACCTACAGCCGAGTCGAGTCGAGCCGACCACGATCAATTTTTTCGTCCATAACTTACTTCCCTTCCCAGCATTTAAACCATCCGGTCTCACACCTCCGCCCCGCAACATCCCTCTTACTTTTTATTACCAGAATGCAAGAGGTCTTCACTCTAAAATGAATGCTGTTCTATGCCAATCGCATGCACTTCCCTTTGATATCTACGCCCTGACTGAAACCAATGTGATTCCTGAAGTAAAGAACCAGGAATTGTTCCCTCCTACTTTTAATGCTTTTCGCTACGACGATCCTAACAGCCCAAATCATCATTCCCCCTATCGAAGCGTCCTACTGTCGATCCACGACAGCCTTAACTCTTCTTCCATACCATTTCTTCATCCTGTAAAGTCGTTACATCCTACCAGCTCAACCTATCGAATCCTACCAATCCTTATTGACCGGTCTGACTCTATTGACGATATCCTTATTTTCTGCGACTTCAATTTTCCTCAGCTACAGTGGACTCCATCATATGATCAATCGTTTTCCATCGCTTCAAATGCCAACTCAGCTAAGGAATATCTCTTCATAGATCGCTTAATAGGCTCAAGTCTATGCCAGATCACCAATATATCAAACCACATGGACCTTATTTTCATAACAGATTCAATTAACTTCTCAATCTTACTTTTGTCCCTTATATCTCTCAACAATTCATAACTACCACCATCTCCACCTTCTCTCGTTTTTTTCATAACTCTTCAGTCCAGTCAACTCCCCACACAACTCCCTCATCATGCGACTTTATTAAAGAAAAGTTTCACAACATCAGTGACTAACCATTTTACGTCCCGTTTTCCCACCTAAAAAACTTCATAAACTAGTCCTCCCTGGTATTATCGCAAGCTTTGTTTCTTACGGAGATGCAAGTTATGGGCTGTTTTTCTTCGTACTAGACCCTTTTCGGACTATTCCAACTATCTTGGGTTTATCTTCATTTCACCGAACTTAGCGATTCCCTTTACCAGCGCTACCTTAACAATGCGCAAGTCGACCTTATAAACAACCGTAAATCATTTTTTTAACTATAAAAGAAAATCCGATGGCTACCCTCTTTCAACAACAAGTCATAAACCGATCCACTCACCATTGCCACCTTATTTGCCACCTTATTTGCCACCTTTTTTAACTAATACTTCCCCAACTACTCCTTTGTACCAGATCCATCGTATTTTCATTACGTACTGAACTTCTCCAATGGCATACTTCTCTATCCCACCCGTCTTTTATCGAATATAATAATATACCAACTTAATGACGAATTCACATCCGGCCCAGATGACCTCCCTGCCATATTTCTTAAAAAATGATCTTCCTCTCTTTCCCTTGCCCTTTCCAATCTCTTTCGGTTATCCCTTTCACAAGAAGAATTTCCTCAGGCTTGGAAAACCTCGTTCATAACCGCGATCCAAAAGGATCAAAGAACGAAATAACAAACTATCGTCCAATCGCTAAACTCTCCCATATACCCAAACTCTTCGAAAGTATTTTGTATGAAGCTCTAAGCTTCCAATGTAAATCACTTATATCCCCTAGACAACATGGCTTCCTGAAGGGTAGGTCTCTACATTAGAGAATGGCAAGGAAGTCTATGTAGTTGCAGTAGATTTTAGCAAGTCCATCGACAAAATCTCTCATCGATTAATACTCTTCAAATTGTATGCCCTCGGCTTTGAACCCATACTGTTAAAATGGATATCCTCTTACCTCGAAAACCGTTTTTACAGTGTTCGTTTTAGGTCAGCCCACTCCGCTCCATTTTTGGCCACCTCTGGAGTTCCATAAGGCAGCCATCTCGGTCTCCTTCTTTTTATATTAACCAAAAATGATCTCGATATGATCATCAAACACTCGTCTGTCTCCCTTTACGCCGACGATACCAAATTTTTCAAAACCATTTCCTCTCCCCATGACTCTTTTCTCCTTCAACAAGATCTTGATAGTTTTTCGATCTGGTGCCTCAAAAATTCTTTGGAACTTAACATCGCCAAATGTCAACCCTTCACCTATTCACATAAGTGGTACTAATCTACTCCACGACTCTACCTTCTCCACAACCAACCTATCTCCTCCGTTCAATCTCTTCGCGACCTCGGCATTTTGTGTGATAGGGAGCTCAACTTCCGTTTACATATGGATGCGATAATCCTTAACGCCAACTCTGCACTAGGTTTTGTAAAACGATAGTCCAAACAATTCACCAACCCATACGTGACCAGGTCCCCCTATTTTACCTTTGTTCGCCCCCTCCTAGAGTTCATATCTCGAGAATCGAAATCATCCAGCGCCGTATTCTTCGATTTGCTCTTCGAAGTATGCCCTGGGACGATCATTTTAGTCTGACCCCTTATCAAAACCGTTTCAACCTTATTAACTTAAACAGCCTTGAGGAACGCAGGGATACAGCTGACTTTTTCTTCATTCATCTACTACTTTCAGGTCACGCTGAATGCGCGTCCCTTCACAACTCTATTTAACTCAACACTAACCCTTGCCTCTTCTATCAACCAACACACAACACCTCCTATGACGCGAACGAACCAATCTCCCATCTGCTTCGAAAAATCAGTTCATACCCTACCGTCTTGACCACCGCATCACTCCCTACCGCAAATCCGTTCTACTTCTTTAAGTTTAAATTTAAATTTAATTTAAAATTATAGCTTGTATTAAGCTATTATCCTGTTACTTAAATACTACACTCGTACTGATCAAACTAATTGTGTAAATTCGAATTTAAAAAATCTATATTTAATTCATTCTAAACTAAATGTGTAAAATTTTAAATTTCTATTTAATAAATTTTTCTAAACCTTATGTAACTTAGACAACTAAATCCTAATTTACTCTATGATATAATTAGTTGCTCTCTTTAACCGAATTCGACTTATCAAATATAAATCCGTGGTAGTTATTGTTACAATTTAATAATAGTTTATTAGTATTGTGAAATAAAATTGAAATATTATGAAAAATTAAAAGAAAATTTAATCTTTACTTTAATCTTTACTGAAACAGCAACACTGCTCCTGTCAACAGGCATCTGTCAGTTGACTCCTGTCAAAATTTAAACTTGCTGCGTCAGTTAGTTTGTGTTTGACAGCTATTTTTATCAGACTACTCACTAATTTGAGGAGAAAATGGAAAAAAGTGAATTTCGTGTGCTTCACTTCACAGCAAGGTTTGGCGTTGTTTAATCGCAATATGGAGGAGTTTTTGCACCGTTTTGTAACCGTGGACGAAACATGGATCCATCACAACACACCAGAGAACAAACAACAGTCAAAACAGTGGGTTTCTAAGGGTGAATCGGCGCCAAAGAAGGCCAAGGTGGGTTTGTCAGCCAATAAAGTTATGGCGACTGTTTTTTGGGATGCACGCGAGATAATCCACATTGACTACCTTCAAAAGGGAAGAACAATCAATGGGGAATATTATGCCAACTTATTGGACCGATTCAATGACGATTTGAAAAAAGACCGACCTCATTTGGCCAAGAAAAAAGTTCTTTTCCACCAAGACAATGCAAGGGTGCACACATGTGCAGTTGCCATGGCAAAAATCCATGAATTGGGTTATGAATTGCTCCCTCATCCACCCTATTCTCCAGATTTGGCTCCGAGCGACTACTTCTTGTTCCCAAACCTGAAGAAATGGCTTGGTGGAAAAAGATTTGACTCCAATGATGAAGTCATTTCGCAAACAAAGGCCTATTTTGAGGACCTCGACAAATCATTTTTTTTGGAAGGGATAAAAAAATTGGAGAAGCGTTGGACAAAGTGTATAGAGCTCAAGGGAGACTACGTTGAAAAATAAAATTATTTTTTTATCAAAAAATCTGTGTTTTATTCCAAAAGTCACGGACTTATTGACCCGCCTATCATCTATCGAAACCAGTTCCCATCGTATGATGCGCTGCTGTATTACTCCTGAGAACATCCTATTGTTCAGTTTTTTCTATTGTGCAAACTTGCAGTTGGCAAAAGAGATGTTGATGCTCGATCTTTTTTTTCGTAGGAACCACCAACCTAATCAAACGCTTTTTCTTTGAACTTTGGGTAAATTAGCGATTCTTTGCACTCGATTGATCTGATTGAAACATACAGTCCAACAAAGTTTATAACGTTTTGTGAGTTGTTGTTTTTTTTTTCTTGAAACATTTATTCATTGCAATCAAGATCGGTCATATTAATTTAGTTTTAAGTTCAGTTTTTAAGTTATAGTATATGTTCGTGCTAGCATTAAATAAACTGTCCGAGGTTGATCCCGCCCTTAATCAATCAATCAATTAGTGCATAAGTTTGCCTAGGAGACCCCACTTCGAGTCCGAAGACTTCTTGCACGAGGGTAACTAGAGCTTTATTCATTCGTTCTGCAATATTTCTTTTCCAAGCAAATTGATGCTTGCAGGGATGAGGTCTAGGCATTTGACGATCTCAAAGAGATTGTGGGGATCTATGGAAACTTGATTATTTTTGTAAAGAAGACCAGTTTTGTTTTTGGCTGGATTTGAGATTTGGCAATAGCTGCTAAATTGCAATAGCAATGCAAAAGGAAAGTATTTCTGGAGACTCTCAGATAATGTTTGAGAGCGCTTGCTCGACATAGAGCGCAACAACGTTGCCGTTAGCTACCACATATTATTCCGTGGCCTCTTATTAAGTAAGTAGGATAGGTGTTCTTTTTATAGAATAGCAACCAAAAGTTTCATTTGTAACTTTATTCCCGAGAATGAAGTGGATCAAGCTGCAGGCAGAGTTAATTGTGTATAATACGAGTATTGGACAGAAGTGATAATTAAGGAGAGGTCAACATTGTTAAAAGCCGCTCGACAAGAAGTAATGCCACCATTCTATATTCTTTAAGAAAGATTAATTTTTTATGCAGTCTTAACCGATTTTCCTTGTTTCTGTATAGCAGTCTGTGGTTGAAGATGCATTGAGTGTGAACATAAGTAATTCTTTCGAAGGTCTTCAAATAGAAGGATGACCCCCAGGCACTGTGTATTGTAAGTGCTAAACAGGCTTTAAGATCATAAAGTAGAATCGCTTAACAGCACATATTGGCTTGTAGGGAAGACATCACTGGGTCCTGGTATCTAGTATTTAAAGCAACAAGCTGCGCCTGTCAGATTGACTGAAGGTAAGTGTGAGATGGATGATTGTTGCAGTGCAGCCAAGGAAACAAATATTCGTTTGCAGACCAGAACATTCTCACTTTAGAATCAGGCTCGATACCGTCTTGTGCTTAAGCTTGGGAGGACTGGCTTTTTTAAGGTATTCTTAAATTCACCCAGTTCGATTCTAATATAATGCCTTTTACCTTAGGTCGATAAGCGTTTACCTGTATCTAGTACGTATTCGAACAATTTTTAAAGGGCCAGTCTGGGAAAAGAACTGATAAGTGAGTTTACACAATTTAATCTACAACTATATACAACAGGACGAAGTTAAGTGGAAAAAAATGATCTACCAAGCAATTGGCTAAATCCAGATGAGCAAGGCATTAAACAAATTGACCGGCGATTGATCGGAAAACTGCCGACTGTTCTATAGGTTGGATTGGGCGAGCAACCTAAAAATTAGTCGGCAGTGTAGTGTTTGCCTTACCTCCAAGTGGTGATACACGGTAACGGCATGAGTAAATCCTTACTCTTGCGTCATAGTGAACAACCCAATAGAGACGAGGAACAAAAAAAAAACGTAATGGACCAACTAATAATGCCGGATAATGCGAGTAATGCTAACAATGCGGATTTGTCATACTCAGCAGACTTAGGCATGACAATCCGCATCAGAGCTAAATTCCTAATATAAGCTCATGACACTGCAGAAGAGGAGGATGACGCCTCTAAAGAATGTATCTTTGACCTTCTTGACAAGACATATGAGCAAAGTCCGATCGCCTAGGGACGATTTTAACGTCAGGATATGAAAAGACAAAAAGATATCCTTTTTAGGACGTTTGATAAGCATAGCCTACAAGACACCACGTCTGCAAACAAACTTAGGTTTATTGATTTTGCGGCAAGATGAAATAACACTATAGCAAGCTGACGGTTTCCTCATCTCAATATACACAAGAGTACGTGGCGTTCTCCGGATCAAGAAACGCTAAATCTGGTGGATCACATTGCTATGGACTTAAGGTATGCCTCCAGTCTTCGGGGCAGCCAACATTCACTCAGTTTACCACCTTGATGCAGTCAAGGTACAAAGGCGGATCTCCGATATGCCACAACAGAATCTTTACCGAACGCTTGTCCCGAAATCTCTCATCAACTCCTATGCCGCTAACATCAAATATCGAAGACCAGTGGCAACGCTACAAACGTGTCATCAGTGATGCCACAACTGATGTGCTGGGTTTCACCTGACCACCACCAAGAAATCTCTTTAGCTAAGCAGGAAGCGTACAAAGAGGCACTGGAAGGAGTTCTAGACAATATGTTTATTACGTATTAGCGTGAATTCAAAGGCCTTTCTCAAGCTCTGCTGTAATGTAGTAACCTCAAAATTTGGTCAATGGTGGGCTTTGTAGATTTAAAGCTACACTGATAAGTACTGTTCCCCAAAGACAATTAAACCGAAACAATTTTAAACCTACTTACTAACCAGGTCGATGTATCGTAGAGGCCATTCGAACTTGAGAACTTAGAATTTTTCATGGTGGATACTCACTTCCATATTATTCTCTGGGGATAGCAGGTAGCAGAAGAGTTACAGGTAACGGAATTGGTAACGAATTAGCAAGAAATGGTTTGGTCTACTCAAAGTATCCTTCTTTGGAGTATCCTTAACTCTAAGCTTAAGACTAAACTAAGAAAAGAAGAAATTCCTAATAGCTAAGACAAGAGGACCATGTTCCCTTTGAACAAAACGCGACTGGTGGCATTCTTAAATACATATATACGAAATATTGATGAGCACTTTATCCGATCGGTTTCCAGTACAAAAAACCCTAGAGGTCGCCTATTGTTGTTCCATAGCAAATCAAAGTTTCAGGAAAGAACAGAGAACAAAACCCATGAATACAAAGAAACAATACCGTAACAGGTTGAAAATCCAATGTCACACCGTGTGTAATGACAGTACAATTCATCAAAAATTCTGTTAGCTTTATATGATTACTCGTACAACGCGAATGTAAAGTACAATCAAAAATCAGTCATTAATTAACCACTTGGCACTGGGAAATGAATTCTAATGAACCCATTCAACACAGCATCCAGAAAGGCTAAAAGGCAAAAACCAAAAAAGCTTAAATCAACGCCTACTCCTACTCCTACATGAAGATAATTTCAAAATTCGCTAACTGTGCCAAAAACCACTCCCATAATTAATTACAAGTGCTGTTACTTTGCCACTCAGTGTTGGGATGATACCTCTTTCATATATAGATAGATACATACATGTATCCGTATTCGTATCGGGATCGTACCAAAATTGTACCCTATTACCATTACCAGGCATCGTCGTCGCATCGAAGTGTTACAACGAATCTGGCAGATTAACTAAGTTAATTACTTGCTTGTCCTGTGTCACCACTTCTTGTCGTGGCTATGCGATGTTATAAACGAAGATAGCACGTACGTTTTCGAAAATGGTTTCATCGTGCAAGAAGGGCCTGATGGAGGCGAGGTACTTATCTCCATCCAGCTACAGATTTATTTGGAACACTCTTGAAAAAGGTTAAGTCATTAGCGTTGAAACTATGTCAAATCAGATAACTGAATTCTTCTATGATATCTCTGTCCTCGGTTACCTTTGTTTAATTAATTAATTTTACAACACGAAGTGCTGGGTTAAATTAAATGGAATATGAGTACAGTTGTCCCAATCGCATGGTATGAGTGTGCGAGTTTGAATGTTTTGCTAAGTAATAAAATGTCAAAATCGTGCTTATTTTCAGCTGCAACCCACAGTCAAAGATGACAGTAGGTCAAAGTCAAAGATGTAGGTTTCAAAATTCTAAAGTGTACCTACGATCATTTGTAGCTTCATGGGGTGAATTTTTTGATTAAAAACTGGGAAACAAAGTAGTATGTGCAATGTGCATGAAAAATCAAATTGGCATAATTGGGCAAGGTCAAAGCCCAAAGGTTATGGAATTTATAAAAAAAATATTTCCAAAGCTACTCTAGTTTTATATTCCCTCAGTGGTGAAGTCCTTGTGGTGGAATATACAAATCCTGAGGCTTATAAAAAAAAATACAAACAAAACATCTTTATTTTTACTAGCAGGTAGCGAACACTTCCATACAACAGCGCTGGATTCAAATAATGTAACCGTGCAAGACTTTTGTGAACGTGACAAAGTTGTCCCCTTGTTCGGATTTTTAATTTTTCGTAATTTTTCGAAAGCTTGGGGTCAGGTTCCTTATATGTCTACAATGAAGGCTATACAAACCTATTCTAACCTGCTACTTACTTCCATCTAAATATTACGAAATGCGGTTCAATACCATTTAAAGTCTACAATTTCTAAGAACGTATTCGATCCCATAGTGAGCGCCGTGCCCATCATTGTATATCAGACAAAAGATTCTTATACGTACGGTATACGAGAAAGCCAATTGGAGCGGACTTAACATCTTCTTTTGAAATTTTGCATTTGGATAACGACATGGGTGCCGCTGCTGATATTATCACTGACATGATCCTCTTTGAAATGAGATAATTTATTCCTCATCGGATTAAGAGCATCAGCTTAGGAGAGGCATGATACGACTCGAGCTGTAAATAGGCTGTCAGGGTTAGAAAAATATTTTTCTGGATCCTACAAGACCGAACATACAGAGAAAAACCGAAAAAGCGTCTAAAATTTTAAGACGATCAAAAACTGAGTCAACAAATATCACAATGTCGCAAAGCTAGTAGAAATGTCTGATCGTTCGTCAAAAATATTAGAAATTCTGCTTCGTACTCAGGCCCAATGCTAATTTATAATGACAATCCAGCTGTCAGTTCTTTAAGCAAGGCCAAACTGATTGCTGCATACTTTTCCGCCAGCTTAACACTTCCAGATTATGCTTTGTCTCCGCCCATAGTAGAGTACGTTGAATCTTCAATAGGACGAATTTTCGCACACGTGTAGTAGCAAGAATACTTGAAGATCTTAACAATCACAAATCCGCTGGTTCAGATGGTATATTTTTCCTTCTTCTGGGGAGGTGTTCTTCCACGCTGTTTAAGATTTTTATTAATCATACTTTTCAGGACTCCTTCCGAGCAGATTTAAAACAACATTTGTCCAGCCCGGTCCTAAAAAAGTCGAATCTTTTCCTTTCCTCCTACAGACCAATTGCACCCAAGTTCCTTATTTCCAAGGTCAAGAAAACTCTGATTAACCGTCAGCTCATGAAATATCTCAAAACATGAAAACTTCTCAATGGCCTGCAATAAAATTTGCATAGCAACAGGTCCACTGATGACTTGATGGCATGTCTCATCGAAGAGTGGAACCAAAGCAACCACCAATCTGTCGAAAGCGACACAGTTTCACTTGATATTTCTTAGTCATTTGACAGAGTTTGGAATCAGGCTCTTTTGTCGAAAATGCGTGCATTTGGGATCGACGACTCTCTTCTTCAATGGATTAGAAATTACCTTTCGGAACGTTCAATTCAAGTTGTTTTGGATGGCTTCAAGCCTGATATTCACAAAACAAATCCTTGTGTGCCCCAGTTGTCCGTTCTGTTTCTGGCACTCCACTCATTTTAATTTTCATCAATGATCCCTTGTCTGTCACTTCTAGTCCAGTATATTCCTTTGTTGACGACAGTACTCTATGCTTTTAATATTCGTTCTCGGACTTATGTCCCTGATCTTTGGCTGATCTTTGGGTTCTAAGTCCCGTTATCAACAAATTTTTTAAATTTTTTTATTCATTCGCATTGTTTCAAAATTTTCCATGAACAATTTTTATTTTATTTTCTTACTACTTTCATCAATTACTAAACCATATCATTAGTATTCTTTAAATCATCTAAAATTACAAAAATTCAGTAAACAATTGTTTTTTACTGAAATAATCTTGTCTATTCACTTATGTTACGATATGCTTCATTTGTGTGAGATAAACGCAAACGTTCGACTAGCTTACTCCTTTAGCTATAATCCCTCATCATTACTTTTTTCTTTTTTTGTATACTCGTATAACTGAGTATAGGTTTAATATAAATTACAAGAAGGTCTATCGATAAGATACCAGCTCCACCAGAATTTTGGTGTGATTGGGGGTTCTAAATATTATTTTCGAATAGCCAATGATCAAAGTAATATTGGATACTAACTACCTCCCTGATATCATTTACCTTCATAGTTACAAAAAATTATTGAAAATGGACAAATTCCATGTTCGATTAATCGAACACCGGTCGGAAATGGTTTAACAGCATATCCAAATGGGGAACCATCAGAGTCGTCAAAATTTATCCGGGGCTATTGGTTGTGGGGTCCTTACGTGGCCGAAGAGTTGACACCGTGCATGGCATTCAAGTTTTCTAAAACTCATTAGACATATGTGGCCGCTATCGTTTACCCATTGTATAGTATTGTAGTTTCAGGTTTAGTTTATAAACTAATTTGTAGAATAAATTGAGTAAAATAAATTAGTAAACAACACATGCGGTAGCTTTCAACTGAGACAGTAGTTATTCGCTATTAGAAACTGCCTCTGAAATACATAAATGACAATGTCATCTAAAACAGTCGTACCAACTAACTAAGTTTCAATTAATAGACCAGCATAACCTGAGTATGTGTAAGAAGTGAAGCAACATGCCATCGAGCGGCTTAACTGAGCCTTTCCAAACCATTTAATTCTGCTAGCTGAGTAAAGCATAACCTTATGAATTTTTGACTCCGTTTAGAAAAGGCTGCAGTTTATAAAATTTTTAATCGTTCGTTGTCATCAAAATTATACCATCTCTTCTTTGCTTGACGAGGGACTTTGTAATTTTGGTGAAAGAAATTTTTCTAAGACGCAAGCGTTCTTGAAGGGCATTTGTTTTCATAGAGATGTGTCAAAATTTACTGAAAAAAACTGACAGTATAGTATAGTTCGCAACTTTCTGTATCTGCATAGTATGGTATCTGCCGACGGAAGTACCGAAGTAGTCTTAAATCAGCAGAATACACAGAGCGAAAGTTTCCCTTTTGAGAGACTGTTTGAATCCAATGTCGAATCGGTACTAATTTTTTTTTTAGTACTATATAATCATGTTGGGCACTCATTTTGTTTCAATAAGTATAAAATTAATTGAAATCCGTACTTATCCTTTCAAAATGCATTACCTTATTTGCAAAAGAAAAATACACGTAACTGCGAATTTAAAATTGCATGTGTAGAGTATAGTATTGTTGTATATTTATTCATACGACTCAATTGAAATACTTATATACCTACTACTCGCAAATTAATATATATTAATTTTATTCAATACAGTGACGCTGATGTATGTAATGAGGTTAAGTACAATAGATGGAAAAATGGCAGAATGCATGCGGACGATTAGCATCCAGTTTGATAGTTTTCTTTAATCGGTAAAGCTCTCAGCATTACCAGCTTTAAGTGAGGACTTAACACTTTTCCCTTCGGAAGAAAATTGTTTACTACATCCTTTTAGAAGGCTCCCTATGTCATGTTGAATGTTGGCAAACAGGATCGGATGAGCTGGTATTTGATCGCGCTACATCGTCTGGTATTTCCACATCGATGATCTCACGTTGGATATCTTAATTATCAGTAACCTTGAATTTGTGTGAATTCAGGTCTTGAGCACTTGGTAGGGTAGGTAAGTTTGTCGTTATCAGTGTCAAGTCATGTCGGTCGATTCTGGTAGTTTCTCTGGCTTATGTTTAACTACCCCACATTGGTTTTTCATTGATAGGCTTACATTTCGTTGAGCGTATTTGGTCAATTTGTCGAAAATACTTTTCGTTGCCGATCATCACATCGTAATGCAGAATTCCTTTCTTGGCCCAAATATCTATCTATCCCTGTTCTGATTTGCCGTTTGAATACTCGTATCAATTCGGCTGGACTGATTACCGTAGTACTACTTGGAACTTTCCTCTGCAGCAGGGTACACAGCTTCGATTGTGGATTTCCGAGTTCCTCTTACATAGCGCGTAGCCCCTGCTTTATTGTATAGGCAAACCTTTCAGCCTATCCGTTTGTCGCCGGATGATACGGGGCCGAGAAATATTGAGTTATTCCATTTAATTTTAAAAATTTAGCAAATTCAATTGGTCGAAATCAGTGACAATTTTCAAACGAAGCCTAAACCTAAAAAAAATATATCTCCGCTCCCAAGGAGCTTTTGGATAATTACATGGATTAGGCTCCACCTTTTTAACGGTAGGTCTAACCTTGGCACAGTTGACAAAACTCATGCAGAGGTGCTATGTTCTACCACTATACATAACTTCTGGCTAGCTCCTTCAAGCGCACCATTCCTGTATGCGCAGTGTGCAGCTCATTGAGCAGTATTTTTGCGAAGTTGCAGGAATCATAATCCGTATGCTCTTAAAAACACATCCGTGTTATTATGAGAAATATTCTGCATTTTCATTATCCGGAAAAGGATACCTCGATTGTAATATCGAACGCATCCAGAGTCTTTGATAGTCTCTCTATGCATTTTATATCTAGTCACAGTTAACATCGAAATGTGATTCATCAGAAATTTTGAGTCGTTTCTAAGTGATCATCGTTTAGCGTTTTTTCATGGGGAAAACGAGAAAGGAAATCAGCGTTGGCATACAGTTTTGTACTGTGATATCTGAAATCATAGTCGAATCTGGAAATAAGATTCGCATAATGCAAACGACGTAGGGTAGAGATTGCTGGAGAGAACAATATCTCGGACAAGGGAGTTTTGCGCAGGTTCCGGGTGTTGGAGGCAGTCGTCATTTACATATTGCTCCGCAGTGGAAAACGGCTGTACTTGGCTTCTGTTTATTCACCTGAGGCTTCACAATCCACTTTATTCATTACAGAGCTCGACACGCTTTTTCGACTTCTGAGGCTGGAACCGGGGGAAAATTATTTTATAATCGGAGGGGATTTCAATGCCAGACACAGAGATTGGGGAAATAGTTTGCCAAATACTAGAGGGAACCTACTACTCGATTGGTGGGGTCAGCACGATGTCATGTACAGACTCGGTCTTAAAGAGACGGACAACCCGTCGTTTCCCAGAGGCGGGTCTTATTTGGATCTACTGCTGTACGACGAACGTATATGACTGACAGGTACGAACTTAAAAACGCTAAACAGTCTGCGCACATTCGTGTATAACAGCGACCATTGCAGTTTTAGCACCGAAATTATAGTTCCCAACGAAATTGCGGAATTGGAGGAGTTTGTCCAAAGATATTCTTACAACTACAGTAAGACTCGATGGACACACTTCTCCGCAACCTTGACAAGAGCACTCTCCTCGATAACGCTCCACCCACCGTCCAATAGGAATTTGTCAAACGAGGAGATCGACAATTACCTAAAATGGACGAGACAATTAAACAAACTATGCACACTACAATACCGCGGTATCGACGTACGACTAACGAACACCTGTTCCGCAATCCTACTATTGACGCACTGCACCGACAGAAACGTAGGCTTCTGTCAAGACTCAAAAACTTGTACAGACAGTTAACTGACAGACAAGATCCGGAGATTAGGACACTGAAGTCGTCTATTAAAAACTTTCAAACATTAATAAAAGAGAATTACAGAATTTCTGTAAGTTTGTATTGAAACAACAAGGTTCGGGCTGTAAACACCAGCAACCCGAATATGTTCCCGCAAATAAATAAACTATTTCGGAGAAAAAATCAAAACGACCTTCAGTGTCTTAAAATAGCCCGGACAACAGACAACGAACGGTTACTGACAATAGCAGGTATTGATCCAAATGAAACCGCTGACGATGACGACTTCTTTGTGATCGAGGATCCGCAGGAGAAGGTTGAGACCACAGGGGCGACTTTCCAGGAAGTATGCAAGGCCATTGATATCATTGGGCCTAATTATGGCCTGGACAGTCGCGTCTTGGTCCACAACTGATACATTCGAAATGAAATAGAGAATTGGCGATCCAACAGCTCTGGTTTCACCCGGTTTAGCGACGAAAATATGGCCAATAATGTCATTGCCAGAGAGGGTGACCTACCCCCATTCATTTCGAAGGAAGAGCTCCATGAGATCTTCGAAACAATCAGAGTTAAGAAATCAGTGGGGACCGATGGTATTCCGAACATCGTGCTTCGACATCTTCCTCTAGAAGCGGTGGACATCTACACCACCCTGTTTAATAATGCAATGAATAATGCACATTATCCAGCGCATTGAAAAACGGCGGTTGTTGAACCTTTCCCCAAAAAGGGGAAGGATATATCCAATCCGCCGAATCTCCGGTCGATAAGTCTCCTTCCGAATATCAGTAAGGTTTTTGAAAAAGTAATCAATAGAGCTCTGTCTAGGTGGGTTGAGGACAAACATGTAGTTCCGGATAATCAATTCGGTTTTAAGGCGGGACATGATAGCTCACATTCTGATATCCAATGGAATAAAGGCAAAAAACAATGTACTGGTGCCTCCCTTGTTGACTTCGACACCGTATGGTTAGAGGGTCTTTTCTATAAGCTGACTAGGCTAGGGATCAGTAAACCATTCTTGTACATTCTTTATAATATGCTAACCAACAGACAGTTCATCGTGAAAAATGGCGATGTGACTTCTGTTGGAAATTTCAAATTAAAAATGGTCTTCAGCAAGGTGCGGTCAATTCACCGATCCTACTCAACATTTATACAAGCGCCTTGATAGGTTCACTTCCCCATACTACTGCGTACGCAGACGATTTGATAGCGTACAGAACAGGTAAAAAATTCGAGGTCATTAAAACTCTCTTGCAGCGTGACTTCGATAAGATAAGACAATTTTGCGATGACTGGAAGTTGAAAATCAACTTTCAGAAGTCGGAAACTATTCTCTTTAGAACGCCGTTGTATGGAGCCTCTAGGGATACCAGGAAAAATTGGCGAAAGTTCTCGATTATTGGACAGCACGGATAGCCTCTTGCCTGTCAAAATGTGGCCAGATATCTTGGAATCTGGCTAGATCAGTTTCTGTATTTTGACAAAAATATAGATGCTTCTCTGGCCAGAGCTAAAGGCGCATTTGCCCTTACAAAGACACTGTTTTATAGCAGCCAACACGATGCGAGGGTAAAGGTAATCTGCTACATGGCCCGTATCAGGCCCATGCTGGTAATTAGTTGTCCCGTGTGGTTCAATATACGAGCAAGATTAATGGAAAAGATTCGGGTGTTTGAGAGGGCTTGCCTTCGCTTGTACAGAACACCAGAGTCGGAGTACAAGAAATTTTATCCTAATGAGGTCCTTTACAACAGGGCGAACCTAATACCAACTTCGTAATTAAGCTGACTCGAAGGCACATTGCAAGAGCAATTACGTGGACGAGTAACCTGATATCTGGGGCTTACTACCCCAATTACCTTTACCACGAGATTGTGCGCTCTGACGGCTTCGTTCCACCGGAAGCATTCTTCTACCTGGATCAGATAGGGTTGATCCAGGATAGATCAGCGGTTCCGTTAATCTTCCATGTCGCTCGGACAGCTGGGGACAGGTGACTCAACTACAACAGAGACGTCGCACACGGCAGTGTGGATCGTCTCAGGTTCAGTAGGGCGGTGGGTGGGGCCAGTAAGTTAGTATAAGTTTGTAAAATAATTTTAAGCTAGCATTTAAGCATTTTTTGTTAGTATGTAAGAGTTAATGATTAAGAAAATAAAGTGCATTGAAAACTGAGAAAAAGGAACAATATCTTGGATTGGAGAATGTCGTTGATATAATTGGTGCACCTGGAGTTGAGGTGAAAAACGTTGGCGAATGTGCGATAACAATTTTCAACAACGCATTAGGTATCTCCTTATGATATAGTAAAATGATGATATAGTAAAATGTTTCTTGAAGCATACATCAAATAAAGAAAACAACAATAGACAAAACATCATTTGTTGTCATTTCTCTTCTCCCGATGTGAAAAATAGTCAAGAAATATTCAATAAAAAAGATGAATTCATAATTATATTTGCTTTCATCAACGAATCTTTTAAAATTATACTCGTGCTCACTTTATGAAAGTAAAGAAAACAAAGTTGAATAAAATTATAAGTATTTGTGGTTTAAGAATTCACGCATCTTTATGCCAAAAATTGAAAATGGTAAGGTTGTTGCGATTAGCTCTTTTGAAGATTTTTCTATATTGGAAGGCTAGAAAACAACCAAAGAATGATTTTTTGCAACAATTATGATACTAATAGCAACAACCCTACCACTAATACAATATGTAATGTGAATTATGACTTTTTTTCTTTAAATTCCAAAAATGAAAACTATTTTTATATTATGCATCAAAACATACAGAGGTTGCGGCAAAATTGTGTTCTCCTAGTGTGTAACCTCGAAGCCTTTGTGATACTGCGTGATGTAATATTTCTAAGTGAAATTTTGATCTATAATGTCGAAAAAAATAATTTTCGAATTCCGGGTTATGAATTTTTTGCGAGCCCCAATGAAACGTATGCTGCTGGAGGTGTAGGAGTTTTTGTTCGTGAAGAGGTATCACTTGGTAATTATGAAGTTAAAAATTTGGAATTTTTAAGCGCCGATTTAATCGAAATTTCTTTAATTTTGTAATGAAAGGTTTAAATTTATTTGTATATATAGACTACACTTTCATGGTATACTAGTGTTTATAAATGAATTCTTAATGTTTCTTGATAATGAAAAGACAGTATTATTGACCTTAATATTGACATTTTAACATTAAGCACTTTTACTGACTCTTACCTTGCAATAATGGCTCAAAACGGCCTATATTCCTTTTTGAATGAGATTTGTAGGCCTATTTCCAGTACATGCATTGGCCATGTATTTGAAAGTTTTTCAAAATTGTCCCTAAATCAGACTTCTGGTGTTAACTTGGATATTGATAAATGATATTAAGCGTACTAAGACCATTAAAAATAAATTTCAACTAACGTTTCAAAGATAAATTTTTACTTACTTATCCAGATCAAATTTCTAATATTTTTAATGATTTTTTTCCTCGCTATGTCTTCTATCTACTCTAGATTCTTTTGATTACTGTAGAAGTTGCATTAGACACAGCTTATTGAAAGAAAATATTAATAATAGCAGCTTCTTTTTTGAAGAGATAACAGTTTAGTTCCTTTATTTACAAATCTTTAGATAATAAACAGTGTTGCGCTGGGCTTTTTGTGGACATCACCAAGGTATCAAAGGTGAGCAATAATATTTTATTAAATTTTTTTCTGCATGACTTCGCGGTTTTATGTTCAATTGGTTTAATTTTTACTTGTGTAATAGACCTCAAAAGGTCTTAATAGATAATTTTGCAAATAGTCCAAAAGTACTCAACCTAGGTGTCCGCCAAGGTTCAGTACTAGGCCCATTATTATTTATTATTTACATCAACTTGCTTTTCAGCCAATCGTTTTTGGGCAAGATCACAGACTTTGCAGATGATTTTGGTATTGCTTATGAAAAGTCCTATAGATGTAACGACTGATATAAATCATGATGTCCACCTCCTAAAGACTTGGTTTGGGGTGCATAAGCTGGTTGTAGGCAATAAAACAAAAGTAATGAACTTTACGACTGGTACACAACATTCTTTAAACTTTGAAATCTGGTTCCATTCATACAAATGCCGCATATCTAATGAGTTAGTCTGTAACAGTAATATGGTAAGTACTTATTTTAGACAAACGACATGTAATGCGAATTGTTTCAAGATTGAAATAATTAATCAGTATAAATACCTGGATTTAAATTTCGATTTTAAAATGAGCTGGTCTGACCATATTTCATCCTTAAAAAAATATTAACGTTCTGCTATCCATGTCCTATTTCGCCTTAGAAAACACTGTAGCAATAAAACCTTGAGGTCAGTGTACTTTGGATTGGTTGATCCAAAACTACAATATGGTATAAGTTGGTGGGGAAGTGCCTACCATACAAAGCTGTTGCCTTTAATCGTTTTACAAAAATATACTATTAAAAATATTTGTTTGGTACGATCTATGATCTTGTTCAGAACATTGAATATTAAACACTTATTTTACTATAAAGTATCCAAATTTTTTTTATAAGAAGTATTGCAAAGTCCAATTTCAAAATACATAACTTACAAAGCGGATCTAACAATTCTATTCCAGTGCCGTTGTTCCGAACAACTTTATACAAAAACTTCTTTACTGTTCTGTCCTACAACTGTTTAACAGACTTCCAGAAGATATTCATACTCATAATTCCCCTAACCAATTTTTTAAAAAGATTAAAAATTGGCTTCTTACTTTTGACCACGAAGAAATCAAAAATTTGTTGCCATATGTAATTTAATTTTGAATACTTAAAATAATTTAAAAATTAATACCTCTACCCCACTTTTTGTAACTTTTTATAATATTTTTTAACTTTTTGTTAGTTTTAATTTTTGTTATGAAGTGACATTACTACTATTTTATTTCACAATTCAATATTAACTATTTATTCTTATTCTTATTTTTTTTTATAATGCTATTTTAAATTGTGCAATAATGTTCAATAAGGAAGTAAGAATAAAGAAAAAAAAAATTCTTATTTAGATGTAAAATTCTAGTTAAGTACTGGTGGTCAGTCAAAAGCGTAATTTTTTGACAATAACAATATTGAAAAAATTTTTGTATACTCCAATACATTGCCGGTGGTTCCTTATCTAACTGAGAATAATTTCTCTCAGACTTTGTTAGCAATTTGGAGGCAAATGCGATCGGCCACTCTTCCCCACTAGACAACAAATGAGCAATAACAGCTGCAAGCCCTGTCGGAGATGCGTCAGTTGCTAATATTAACGGTAAGTTTGACTTGTACTTACTTCATAAGGACCCGTAGGCTTGTTATTTCCTTTTTTAGACAATTCAATACATTTTGACATTTCTTACTCCAAACAAATGGTTTATTTTTTAGTAACAGTTCATTTAGTGGAGATAATTTTGTAGATAAATCAGAAATAAACTTCTGGTAATAGATTAACAGCCCTAAAAATGTACGTAGCTCTGTGACGTTATTAGAATTTTTGCAATTTTGCTTGAACTTTTTCGGACATTGGTTTGATACCATCCTGATTAATTACATGACCAAGATACGAAACAGATTTCAAGAGGAATTTACACTTATTTCGGTTAAAATGCAACCCTTTTCCACGTAATATTTGTATAACCCTCTTCAAATTCATGACTTTACAGCATTCTTTGTGTTTACTAAATGCTTGTATAGAAGCAGAATATAATCATCTACTGGCACATGAAGATACGCTTGGTGAAGATCTAAGACACAATAATATTTATCATCCCCAAAGTGATCTTCAATGCGAGTTATGGAGTACTAGTTATTTTTAATTAGTTTGTTGAATGTTGATTTGTAGTCGGCACATAAACGTACGAGTATGTCTCCATTCTTCTTGATGACTGGCACTATAATTGTGGCCCATTGGCAATTTGTTGTTTTTTCAATTCGTCTTCTCTAACCTATCTATTACCCAGTTTATATGCATGGTTTAACACCCGTAGAAATGATGGTGTTTATATGAAATTATCTAAAACCAAATCCAAAATGAGCGAGAGAAAATTGCGAGAGTTTAACAAACAGCTGATTGAACTGACACTTGACACTTGACACTAACATATAACATTGTTCTTATTTCTTTGTCTTTCCAAATATTTCGTTTGCAATTCCACATTTTAAATATACAACTAATTACCTGCCCGAAGATGAAAGAATGATGAGAGCGCGAACGAATAAATTGTTTCAATGCGATTTGAAAGTGTTTATATGATTTTCATACCTAGTTTATATGACAGCTTAATGCACACTGGCCCAATGCGCATTGCTTCAATACGCTCATATAAATACCACCTCAGACCGCATGAACATTTCATTTCATAATTGTAATAGTTTGTAATATGTACGAGTATGAATATTCGTAATGTATGTAATATGTGTAATATAAAAGTCACCTACTTTGTGCTCTCTTGTTCAGTACTCAGAATTTTGGTATTGGAAACTCCAGTCCTCGTCGTCACTTTGTGACTAGTGATTTCACATACCCCCAAAGAAAGTAATCTAATCACAGGATCGTGGAGGCCAGTTCACAGGTCTATTACGCGAAATTATGCGCCCAGCAAATGTTTCCCGCATTAAATTGATGGTGTTGCAAGCCGTGTGGCATGTTGCGCCATCTTGTTGAAACAAGAGCTCTGTCACGTCAATGCCATTCAACTAAGGAACGAAAAAGTCAGAAATCATGTTTCAACAGCGCTTTCCATTAACGGTAACATTCTGGTCGGCATCGTCTTTAAAGAAATATGGGCCGATGAATAGACCAGCCCATAAAGCGCACCAAACAGTGAGTTTATATGGTTGTAAGGACGACTCGACAAAGGCTTCTGGTTTTTCTCCACTCCAAATTCGGCAATTTTGCTTGTTTACATATCCATTTAACTAAAAATTTTGCGTTCAAAATGAGGATCAAGCTGAATCATGTTCACATTCACCGAACCTACCACGAGTATAATGGTCACGCGGTTTCAACTCTTGCACAAGCTTTTAAGCCAAGATCTTTCTATAAAATCTACGAATATGAGTTCTTCTTGGAAGATAACGCTGACATTGGTAATATTTTCATTTCCGTCGCTCTCATTGCTGGCAAAAGGCTGACTTGTGGAGTTTTGCAGAGAAGCTTCGATGCTATGTGCGACATCGTCATCGGAACTCCTTCTAAATACATAGTTGTCAGGAGTTGGGTTTGTGGGTATTTAAAAGCGACAGTGCAGATACTCGTAAGTATGTCTATATTCATAATACGTAGATTTTGAATCTCGGTATCGCATTGACTGCCATGGTGTTTAATAATATTCTGTTGTCGACTGTCCACAACTCACTCGTATATTTTCATAGACTGTGACATTAGCTTCAGCGATCGATAGTTGTTGTAATTTCCAATATCGCTTTTGCCTTTATACAGTGGAACCAGAAAGCATTTCATCATTTGATTGAATAAGATCGCATGCCATTTAAACCAAGATTTGCAATTGTTATTTCCAAGGGTTATCCGGTTCGGCTGCATTGCCCGAGTTATTTTTTTTTATAGCTTTGATTAGTTCCGTTCCCCTAAAATCTGCCATTTGCTCTTCTTGTGCGACAGCCGAGGTAATAGTACCGCACCGAAATTCTTGGTTGAAACTATCAAATACTTGTTACATGATATTTCTTGCTGTTTAAAGGCGTTTGTGTTTCACAACAATTGCTACATCGTTCGCATATGCAAAAACCGTACTTCGTTCAAAAGAGCGAAGAAGCTCATTTGTAAAAAGTATGAACAGGAGAGGTCCTAATTTTGAGCCTTGAACTCGTGGAACATCGTATTGAGTACATAATCCCTTCCTTATTGTATTCAATATTTTCACTTTCGCTGTTCTTCCGGACAAATAACTCTCCATCTACTTTCCAAGAGGTCCTCTTATACCAATTCTACTTTATACTGCAATGAGCCTATTAGGATTAAGCGTACCGAAAGCTTTACTAAAATCCACAAATAAAATCAGAACGTGGTGATTTGCATTTAAGCTCGTAGTCACCAAATTAGAGAGCTCTCCCAGTAGTGTTGCTGTACTTTTCCCTTTTTGAAACCCATACTGATTTTCTTGCAGTATTTCTTGTTTACTTATGAAACTGTTTAATCGTCGCACCACAATTTCTTCCAAACATACTTCAACTACCGGCAAAATAGAGATAGGTCTATTGTTCTCGCAATTGTTTTTAACACCATTTTTAAAAATTGGGCGCATGAGTGATGATTTAAGTAACATGGGTACAAGTCCATACTCAAAACTTCTATTAATTACCGTTTGTATGATTTGTGCTAATAAAGCTAATAAAGTTTCAGGTCAATGGCTCATATGTTAGCGGCTCCTGGACTCTTGCTCGCATTTAAACTCCTAAGCATATTGAATATTTCCATTTCACAGGCTTGATCTACAAAGATTGTATGTGCAACATATCGATTTTGGAGGCTAGTTGTTGTTTTATTGCAATCATGAATAATTTTAGAGGCTTTGTTGGAAAACTTTTCAGCAAATTCGTCTGCAGTTTTTTTAGCGTTGCAGTTTTTTTCTATTTTAATTCATTCTATTCTACTTCATACCACCTTGATCAAAAATGGAATAACTACCGTGTGGCGCTCCCATTGTTCCGATTTGAGTTCTGTTTTTTTTGTTAAGTTGGTAAATCTGTTGTTGACATTCCCTCTAAATCTAAGTGTCACAGCTTGACATTTGTAAAAGTTACGTAGCCAAGAGTACATCTACTCGTATCTCTATCTTTTGACGATTTTTTACAATTTTAGAAATGCAACAACGAACTTGTATTCAATTTTGCGCAAAAAACGGATTTAATGGTGCGCGAACGTTGGAAATTTTGAAAAAGTGTTTCGGCAACGATTTTCTAAAGAAAACGGTCGTTTACCAGTGGCACGAGCGGTTCAAAAGTGGTCGTGAGTCAATCAAAGATGATGATCGCAGTGGCAGATCATCGACATCGAAAACCGATGAAAACATTGATGGAGTAAAAGAAATGTTGGTCAATAACCGCATGGATCCGTCCAAGACATTTTGGTTAATGATTTGGGTTTCCGTCGTGTAGCAGCAAAGTTGGTGCCAAAAGACCTCAATTTCATGCAAAAAAGAGACCGTGTTGACGTCGCAAAAGAGATGATTTGCGAAGCTGAATCCGATCCTACATTCATCAAAAGGATCATTACTGGAGACGAGACGTGGGTTTATGAGTACGACACGCAATGCAGACATCAGGCAAGTGAATAGCGTTCACCAAATGTGCCGAGACCAAAAAAAACACGTCGTTTTCAGTCAAAAAAGAAGGCAATGCTTACGGTTTTCATGGATTACAACGGGGTAGTGCATCATGAAATTTTGCCATGAAATTTTTTTGTAAACAAACAGTATTATTTGGGCGTTATGAGACGTTTACGTGAAGCAATTCGCCGAAAGAGACCAGAATTGTGGGCATGATAACGCACAGTGCCATCATTCGTAATTTTTTGACGAAAAATGCAACAAATACCATCCAACAGCCACCGAATTCACCTGATTTGGCTCCCTGTAACTTCTTTCAGTTCAATCGAGTTGAAATACTACTACGGGGAACGCGTTTCAGCAGCCGAGAGGAAGTAATGGAAAAATCGCAGGGAGCACTGAGGGACATACCGAAAACCGAATATAAAAAAATTTTTCGAGGATTGCATCAAGCGCTGGCATAAGTGTGTTTCAGTCGATGGGGATTACTTTGAAGGGGACAATATAGATTTAGATGAATAAACTTGTATTTTTAATTTTCTAAATAAACTTTTTGATCAAGGTGGTATGTTTTGCACTTTGGAGCCTAGCATAATTAATTTAGGTGTTATCCAAGGTTTCTTTTTGATGGTTGTTTTTATTTGCCGTTATATTTTTAGATTGGCCATATATACTGTTAATTTTTCTCATAAACAGACTACAGAGGCGGTCAACATCTTGTTCATTACAGAATTCTTGCCAATTTGTTTGCTGTATAACTTCGTTAATTTTACATTTATTGAGACCTACTAGCATTTGTTCGGCTGTTTGAGATCTATTCGAACGGAGAATAATCACCCTGTAGTCACCCTTTGGCGTTACACGCGACACCTTCAGTTGGACACAGGCGACAAACTTAATTGAGCTGTCAAAATCATTTTTTTTTTCCTTTCTATTCTGTACCATGAACAACGTGGTTTGGTAAGCGGTAACAAATAAATTTAAAATCTACAAAAATTGCCTTTGCATTTAATCTTCAACATCGGCATTTACAAGATTCACTTCTGTAATAGTGGCATACATTGTTACAAAGTGGTCGAACAAGTCAGATGCGATCACGGCTGATTTTATGTCATGTTTATATATCGTCATAAATACATGGTCGATTAGGGTGGACGCACCTTTACTTATATCAATACGGGTAGATTGCAGTACTACATTGGTTAGTCATATAGACATGACTTCTAAATATTTTTGAACTTGCACATTACATAAAACATTTATATCTACATATATTCATGTCACCAATAAAGATTATGTCTTTTTCATTTTTAATATTTCTGTCAATTTCTTCAATAAATTGTGGTATATCCAACTTCGGTGATCTGTATACTACATGAATATATTTGATTACTTCTCCTTTTTTCATGTCGATATTTCAACTTTCATATAAAACAGCGCTTGTATAGATTCTATTATATTGTAACTTATGTTATCTTTGATGAATATCGCTATTCCTCCTCCTTTGGTGTCTTTTCTGTTGAGAAATTCAGGACTAAAACTGTTTATATTGTAAAAATCATTTTCCTTTTCTTCAATGTTAATTTCCACAAGACAAATTACATCGATATACATTAAAGCTGGTTGAATTTCTGATATAAACGTATTCCAGTTTTTTCACAGCGATCTTAAATTAAAACATACACAACAGAAATTCATGTTTTTCAAAAAATTTAAGTCGATGCCAGTAAAGCCATGCATTACCCTAAAATCGACATCAGCTTTACTATCTTGGTTTTGCATCATCATATTTGATGTTTTGTTTTGTTTTTTAGTTGCATTTGATATTAGATCGAAATTCTGTCAATGTCACTGATCGTGTCTATGTGAATGGCCTCATTGTTTTCAGCTTTCCGTGCTAAAATATTCCCCGATGCTTCCCACACAAATTACAAGCTACATTCTCTAGCCTTATTTTTGGCGAGCCTAAGTAAGTGTTTTTCTGTTGGAGTCAGCTGTGTGTTAGTGAATGCAAACATATTTTTTTCTGATTCCACCTGTTCTTGCTCTCTATTTTGGTTGGTGTATAATGTATATGTACATTTTGATTGTATGATCTTATTGTGCTGAGCTCTACTCTCCGGAAAATTTTTGCATTTCTAAGAAAATTGTTTTTGCATGTATGACTTGCAAATGTAGCAACGATTGACGATCGTTTAGGATCTTTGGTTCTTTTGCGATATATGTATATCAGTGACGCCATTTGTGTTTATTTCAGATTTTATTGTTTTTCCGAAAGCTTCTAAAACTTCGATAGGGTCTTCGTTTGTTGTCACTGGGATGTTTTTAATTTCAAAATTATTTCTAAAAAGTTACTGTTCTAGTTTGTTAATTTTTTTATCCATTAAAAGAATTTGTTAATTTTTCTTTGTATTGTTTTCCTTTAAATCCTTGATTTCAATTGACAGTATGTGCAAAACTTCATTGTTCTCTTTCATGTGTTTTCGGATATCTTCATATGTACTAGAGACGAATTCACAGTTAGTTCTAATGCGTTGATCTCTCTGCGTAGTGCCTTCATTTCATTTAGAAGTGTAGCGTTTCGGATTAGAAACTCATTGGTTTTTGTGCTGGCTGAAGTGGACTGATTGCTACAGATGTAGATTTTGCGGCATTACCTACCGCAGCAGATGGATTAGCCATTTCTCTCCTGCAGGTGGCATATCTCCATTCCTTCTTTTTGGATGTTGTCAACTTCCGATAGGATTTTTCGGAAAGTGTGGTGTAACCAAAGTGCATTTTGCGGCTACATCTGTGACATGTCACAAAGTCTACTTCTACGGGAGGGAAAGGTGGCACTCACTGCACACAATCATATTAATTTAAGGGGAAAAATAAAAAAAGTGTATTTGTAGCCAGCAAAAACAAAAATATCAACTCTAATGGCTTTCAAAAAGAATTTTATATCTTAACCCTCTACTGCATGAATTATTGATTAAAGAGGAAAAAAAATACACTTAAAATAGCTTCTTTGGGTTGTTTAAAGACATTTTTTTATTAAAAAAAATAATAATAATAATAATAAGGATACAGGCCAAATTTGGCTTCGTATGCAACAAGTGTTATAAAACTTAATCAGTTTTACGTTGAGTCTAGAATAATAAAGTATATAAAAAGCAACAAAATATAAAGAAATTAATAAGTTAAAAAAAAAAACAGAACAATTCACTGTGTTATAAAATAATATCATAAAACATAATAGTTAAAAGTTGTGCGTCTGTGCATCGTAGAATTTAGAAAAGCAATTTCTCTTTACATTAGAACATAAATAAGCTTCACATTTTTGGCAAAAAGTAAATGAACGATATGTACAGTCGTTTTGGCAAATTTGCCGGTTTTTTTTATTTGTGGAAAATGACCAACGTTGTTGAATCGAACTGTAAACAACGAAAAATCTTGATGTCTTTCAGGCGCTTTTTCTTTGGTGTTGCTTGTGTTACTGAAGGTGATCGGGTACGTGCTTCAATATTGTTGATAGAGGATGTTAAAGTCGCAGGAGATCCGGGTTTAGATAAACTATAGGGTCGTCTACGTATTTTCAATGGTTGCTTTTCGGCTTTGCATAAGTACTCGGCAATTTCAAGCTTGAAATCAAATAAACGTAAATGAAAATCGTGTTTAGGACGTCATAAAATCCATGCATTCACTATACAAAGATCGATCATGTGGAAAAATATTCGCTTATATCACTTTTTTGATCGTATGCAATATAAGCCCAAAATTGAATCTAGTAAGTCAACACGTATTTATTATAGACCTCAACAGCTTGTGGGGCAGGAATAAATTTAAAGTTTCTTTTTTTTTACCAAACCAGGATACCAAACTTAACTTTACTCCGTCGATAGTTGCCACGTCTTTGTTTCATCAGTTGTTCCTTCGGAATTTCGGAGCTTGGCACTTGGCTAGTGGCAAGAGCCCATTTTTGAACAAATGAACCTCTAAATTTGGACTATTATACCAGTTATCGAAGAAAATCTTGTGATTAACATTTTTTTGAACTGTTGATGCAAGCTTTGTGACAAAGTTACCACTGACCTGCAGATCTGGTGCTCCATCAGGAAATTTATTGCTTTGGTGTCCGGCAAATAACTCAAAATCGTAACAAAATTCCGAAATTCGACTAAGAACTTGGTTCTTATAGCCCCGCTTATGTGGCTTAGCTAGTTTGTACTGTTTTAGTTCATGGCGGCATTTCGTAGGTATTATTTGTTCATCTCGGCGAGGAACTCTGTTTTTAGGATCAGCAGCAAACGTTCTCTTATTTTCTCTAAAAGTGGTCTTACCTTAAAGAGTTGTCATGTCCTTCTGTTTCAAATTGTTTGAAGTTATATTTTTCATTGAACTGAATGAACCTTTTGATCGTTTCCCACCTATTGCATGTTTCGAATATAATTGGTTGTCCTAGATTCTTATTCCAGTAATGTCTTGAAGATGGAAGTTGACAACACGACATGAATATCGTCATCCCGATGAATTTTTCCACTTCGTTCTTTGTGATATTTGTCGGCTTATTTATATCATCATGGAGAGTTTTTTTATTCGATTCCTCTATTATGAAGGCCAAAAAAAAAAAAAAAAACTTGAAATAGTCCGATGGTGTCTCTAGTTCTTTAATACATTCTGGAAGTTCGGCCGACCCTGCAAATTTGAATAACTCTTCATCGTAATCAGGAAGATACCCCTTTCTCCATGATATTTTTTCCTTTTTTTTGTTCGTTGTCTTTCCTTTCAAAGTTTTTGATTTCAGCGTAACAAGGGGCTCATCATCTGATTCCGATTCGGTTTCTTCCACCGTAACGTTGTCAATTTCATTATGTAAATGCAACTCTGTCTCTAATTCTACATCCGAAACTATAGTCAAATCATCATAGCTTAGGGATCCATCTTCTGGAATGGGATTAACGAATAAAGATTGTCCATAAAAACGACAAGGTTCTATTTATCTAAAAAAAAAGTAACAAACTGAATTTCAACCCTTTCCTGCTTACGAAGCCAAATAGGGCTTGGGCAGTTTTTCCTCTCAAACGAGCAAGTTAACAATTTTTGTTAAATAAAAATTTATTTGTTACAAAGAGAATTAAATATTCAATCACAAATATATATTTTTATGACCACTTAACTCACTTAACACCAAAGTTATAATTTTTTAAATTCAGAAAAATGTTCACACTTTCATTTTCAACGATAAAGAGCAAACCGCTGACCTACAGGCATGAATATCTTCCTTGTTGTTTGTCGCACTTGAAAGATAGGAGCGCTATGTTTCTTAGAAATGCATAGAAAAGAAACGCCATATTTGGCTTCGTATGCGGTATCCTTTCCCACAGCGATGAAATTATGATTTAAGAAAAAAGTCTCTGTCTTTATATTATATAGTATATTCTTTCACAATATAACTATTTTAATGGAATTACTCAACACTTTTTAGAGTTTAATTGACAGCAAAACTAAATCACAACCGTTCATTTTCGTTAACGTTCGTTAATAATATCTATGTACCTACTAAGAACCTGGTTTGCCAAGCACAAGGTAACTGTGATCACCAAAACAAAATCAATGTTTTTCAGCTTATGGACGCAAGAGATTCGCGATACTGATTTCCGCTGCAGGGAAATAACTTCATCTCAAGTGGGAAATAACTTCACATAAGAAAAGTGAAATAATTTCTCACTGAAGGTGGGCAAGTTTTGTGAAGTTATTTCCCAGCTATAATTTGATAATTTTTCGATTATTATTTCCTGTTTTTTATTTCTTAATTACATATAGGGTCCCATATATGTACATATACACACGTAAATAGTGAGGTAGGTGTGGGGTGTTAAGCGAAACTAAGGCTCTACTAAAGAAAGCGAAAAAGGCGAAAAAGAGCCATGGCTATGAGTTTTTATGGGTACGATATGGAAAAATTATGATGAGAAAAGCGAATGGTATGGAGAACAAATTTATTTATTTAGTGCTCTGATGATCTTAATCATTTATGATTAAGTCATAATTTTTACTAAACAAAAATAATACATTCATGTTATCACATAAGGAATTAATTGATCTTGATAGTACTAGTGCAAGTAATGATACGTATATCGGCTAGATTTTTGCTCTTCTATATATGATCTTAGATTATGCCATCTAAATATAAGAATTATGAGAATGAATTTTTATAGATTTTATTCGTATTTGTATAGTTCTGTCTCAATATTACTACAAGTAATTATATTATCTGAAGTGTAGATTTTTAACAATGAATTAGGTAACTGTTCAACTCCGGGCTATACACCGTACCCAGCGTGGAATAAAAATTACCCTGCTGGCTGAATTAAAGTTTTTTTTTTATTGATTGATATTGATATTGGCTGCATATATTGGCTGCAGTCTGTTCACAGGGATACACCATATTCTTAATCGAACTCGAAGGCCTTCTCAACTCAATCAAAATTTAAAATGTCTGCTTTATTGGTGACATAAACATTGACATATTGTATTTTCCTCTGAGCTGTGATAACTATTTTCTTCTTCTGCTTTCCCTGGGTTATGAATCACTGATGCAACGAAAATATGTATTGACCATTTGCTTGTTCGAGGGAAAAATGTCTTTCCGTTCGAATGTAACTGAACATTTTGCTACTGGTATATCGGTTTCAGATCTACTTAGGAAGAATAATACTAACCTAAATCTAACCGACTCGAAAAATAATAAAAAGCTACCAGAAGTAAGCTACGCTTTGTTGAAAGAGAGTCTTTCTAAGGAAACTTGGAATGGTATATACAGCTCAACCTATATATCAAATGCATTTGAACAATTTTTAAAAAAGCTTTCTAACCTTATAAATGTAAATAAAACAAAAAAAACTGGGACTTAAGTTCCAAAAGATCCAACCATGACTGCTAATCTCTGCCAAAGAATGTGGAGAAAAAATAACTTTTAACTTTCATCTACATTCCATAAAAAATACTCGTACTTACTGCAAGGTTCGAAAGGACATTTTCGAAAAAATAAAAAAGCAAAAAGAGATATATTATCAAAATAAATTTGAGCAAAAAAGCTCTAATCCAAAACGACAATAGGATATTTTCAATGATTTGCTAGTAAAAGCAGTAAAATAAATACCATAAGATGTTAAAAATTTGAAAGAGAGGAAATCACTTCGGATATTGAAATGGGAAACAATCTCATTTTGTTTTTTTAAAATGCTGTTGAAAATGCAAAAGCAACTCATTCAAACCCTACTTATAAAGGGTTTTCCAATAGGGACTTGACAACTTTGAATTTAATTTGTGAACGCACTCTTTCACTAATTATCAACCTGTCACTGTCAATTTATTCAGTAAACTCAACATTTTCATCATGGTAAAGTACACGAACGAGCAATGTCTGCAAATTCGGAGTCGGTGACTGCAACTTTAAGAGCGTTAACTCAAATTTTCGGTCGTAATTCTCGCCCTAGTAGACAGGCAATAACAAGTTTAGTGCAAAAATTTGAGTCTACATATTCGTTGTATGATGTTGCCGTGTCAGTGAGACAACGGGTTGGTCGAAGTGTCGAAAATATCGCTACCGTTCGTAGCAAACGATCTAAATCAGTCAATTCCACGGGGTTCTCAAGAATTGAGCATCGCTCAGACCACATTATGGCGTATTTTGCGTAAGGATCTTGGTTTACACCCATACAAGATCAAGCTGACTCAAGAATTGAAGCCGATGGACCATTTGAAACGACGTACGTTCTCCGATTGGGTTCTGGAGAAG
Source organism: Volucella bombylans (assembly GCA_949129095.1). Taxonomy (NCBI): domain Eukaryota; kingdom Metazoa; phylum Arthropoda; class Insecta; order Diptera; family Syrphidae; genus Volucella; species Volucella bombylans. The sequence continues at coordinate 184,580,492 of OX422140.1, read as the reverse complement.
ATGCGCCAAGATGATGAATTTCATCGCAAAATCATCTTCAGTGACGAAGCTCATTTTTGGCTCAATGGGTTCGTCAATAAGCAAAATATGCGTTATTGGTTGGATGAAAATCCACATGTGCTTCATGAATCACCACTTCATCCACAAAAAATAACTGTTTGGTGCGGTTTGCATGCCGGCGGCGTTATTGGGCCATATTTTCTCGTCGACGATAATGATCGTCACGTTACTGTGAATGGTCAGCGTTATCGCGCCATGGTCACCGATTATTTTTGCCCCGAATTGGAAGATATGTTCTTGGACGACATGCGGTTTCAACAGGATGGTGCAACAAGCGACACAGCACACGCTACAATCAATTTATTGAAGAGTACATGTTTCAAGACTTGGCCAGTCGATTGGTCGGCTCGTTCGTGCGATTTAACGCCGCTTGACTATTTTCTGTGGTTCTACGTTAAGTCATTGGTTTATGCCAACACGCCGACGACGATGGAAGAGCTCAGAGCCAACAGTGAACGCGAAATAGCGGCCGTTGCGGCCGAAATGTGTGGCCGAGTCGTTGAAAATTGGGCCCATGGAATAGACCGCTGCAAACGTACCCGCGGTGGCCATATGAACGAAGTCGAGTTCCATTCGTTTTGATTGTACTTCAAGCCGATAATAAAATTTTTGAAATATCTCAAATGGTTTGCGTTTTATTTAAAAAAAAATTGTCAAGTCCTTATTGGAAAACCCTATACTTCTCTTATAATTCCCACCTTGATGATGTAGTAATATCGTCATTTTTATTTGGAATGCACACTTTAAAAAAAAACTAGTATCCTCATTATTAACGTACCTTTTCAACCAAAGCTTCGAAAGGGGGATATTTCCAAAGTGCCTAAAAACATCCATTATAGTACCAATTTATAAAATAGGTGACAAAAGGGATCCTAACAATTATAGACAAATCTGCTTATTATCAATTTTTCCATGATTTCGAAAAGAATGTACAAGTATTTGGATAAATACAAGTTCTTAAATGCATCACAATTTGGCTTTATGAAAAGTAAATCTACCGAATATGCTCTTGTTTCATTCTTGGAGGATATTCATGAGGCGCTGGATAAAAACAACAAATGTGCTGGTCTCTTTTTAGATCTGACTAAAGCGCCCTGTAGACGCTAAAACCTGGTACTAGTAAACGTGGTATCACCAACCAAGTTTTAGCTGATATTGATCGTCTGCGGGCTGGTACTCGTACCAATTTTTTGGTCTCACCAACGTACGCTTCGCTCTATACAAGAGACAAAGGTAAGATTAGAACTTGTATATTAGTGAAACGTAGCCTTAATGTATTTCTACTTCCCAACCTCAGTGACCCCGACTTAACCGTTGCCAGACTAGAGACTGCCAAAGGCTTCTACTGGCTAGCATCGGCTTACCTTGGCCACGACCAAGTGGGCCCTCTCCCTGGTGATAACCTAGAAAGGGTGGTACTGCAAGCTGGAAGGCAAAAAACTGGCCTCATAATCGGATGCGACACATCATACGGTATGGGGCAGTACCGACATCAATGATAGAGGTGAGTCACTTTTAGACTATATTTTAAGTACTAACCTCTTAATTTGCAATATTGGCAATGAGCCCACTTTTATAACAAGAAACCGACAAGAAGTGTTAGATATTATTCTTGTCTCTGACAGCATCACCCAAAGGCTAACAAACTGGATGGTATCGTCTGAACACTCCTTTTTAGACCATAGATACATCCAATTCAGTCTGAGTGAACTACCGGAACTACCGGAAAACTGATTGGTCAAAATACAGAGGAATACTGTCAAAAACGTTATCCTCTGAACTATCAAGTCCCCCGCGTGACACCAATGAGCTTGACATGAAAGTCAGGGAATTTACTCTGGCTCTCAATAAGGCTATGGCGGCTTCCTGCCCTCTTATTCAACCAAGAGGCAAGAAAAAGCCACATTGGTGGACATCGGCACTGGGACTGCTCAGAAACGCCTGCAGAAAACTTTTCAACGCAGCAAAAAGTACAAGAAAAGTGACCGACTGGGACTCATATAAAGAATCCCTCAAATTATACAAAAAAGAACTGAGGAAGGCAAAGCGACAATCCTGTAGGTCATTCTGTGACAAAATTACAGAAACCTCTGAGGCATCGCGGCTTAGAAAAATCCTCTCCACAAATCCTATGATGCCCAGCTGTTTGAAAAAAAACGATGGCTCTTGGACAACCTCAAGTGATGAATCACACAACCTGCTTCTGGACACCCACTTTCCAGGTAGCTCCCAACTCGCGGCCACTAGCAGCCCAAACAGGCCTACTGCAACCGTGACCAAAATTCATGGTCTGATTACGAGAGACAAACTGCTCTGGGCGCTGCATGGCTTCAAATCATACAAGTCTGCTGGTCCGGACGGTATTATACCTGCCGAGCTACAGAGGTCCTCAGATATCATTCTACCAGTGTTGGAAAATATTATGAGGAGCTGTGTAGAATTTATCCACATTCCACTGTTATGGAGAGAAGTCAATGTAGTATTCATTCCCAAAGCTGGAAAATGTTCTCATGTAGTCCCAAAGGACCTCAGACCTATAAGTCTATCATCATTCCTTCTGAAAACTTTAGAATCACTGATTGATATCCATATTCGAGCTAAAGTTGATCCAAGACTTCTGTCTACGGCTCAACATGCCTACTGTAAAGGAAAGTCGGTGGAAACGGCTTTGCACTCTCTGACTAGCCACATCGAACGATCCCTACAATATAAGGAGTACACAATGGTTGCTTTCCTAGACATAGAGGGTGCCTTTAACAACGTCAACACATCCGCAATCACGACTGCGCTGTCAACTCTGCAGGAAGACGTCTCACTTGGGGAGCTGATCAGTCTAATGCTGAAAAGCAGGATAATCAACTCCAAACTGGGTAAGACTTCTGCTAAAAGAAATGTCAGTAGAGGTACGCCGTAAGGCGGTGTCCTCTCTCCCCTTCTCTGGAACTTAGTAGTTAACGAACTACTGATATACCTGGAAGCGGGTGGTAGCAGCGTGATTGCCTATGCGGATGACGTTACCACAGCCGTCTCAGGAAAACATTTAAATACCATTAAAGAACTCCTCCAAGTAAATCTCAACAGTTTAACCCGCTAGGCAGATCGCTGGGGATTGGCAATAAACCCCCATAAAACTGATCTTGTCCTCTTTTCTAGTAAATATAAAATTCCAATCACAGACCCTCCTTCAAAAAACGGTACCAGTTTAGTTTTCTCCGATACAGCAAAATATCTGGGTCTCATTTTTGATAGGAAACTAAGCTGGAAACCTAACACTCATGGAAAATGCAGTCAACCGCATTAAATTAAGCAGAGTCCAAAGAACAGCATGTCTATGCACAAGCTGAGCCTTGCGGTCTACCCCCTCTGCGGCATTAGATATTCTGCTTCACTTGACACCCCTCGACATTTGTAGCAAGCAAGTAGCTGTGACCGCAGCTATTCGCCTTAAAGCGACTAAACAGTGGACAAATAATTCATTTGGCCACGCCAATATTCTTAATACATTAGGAATCCTCACAGAGAACATCGATTACACCATACCTGAACTTTGGTTTGACAAAAACTTCCATGTACGCTTCCCCTCTAGATCATTCTGGGAGGAGGATGCTTTCATGGAGGACAAGTCAATCGATCTCTACACAGATGGATCTAAAACCGATAGCGAAGTTGTTGGCGGTGTTTTCTCAGATAACCTAAATCTAAGCCTCTCTTTCCGCCTTCCAAATCACTGTAGCGTGTTCCAGGCGGAAATTTTGGCGATTAAAGAAGCTCTGTCCTGGCTGAAGAAAAACGTGATATATGCAAAGGATATCCGCATATTTTCGGATAGTCAGGCCGCCATCAAGTCCCTGGACTCGGTCTCATTATATTCTAAAACCGCCCTTGAATGCCGATCATCTCTCATGGAGATGGCAGAGCAGTTCAACATTCACCTTTGTTGGGTGCCGGGCCACAGAGACATTCCAGGGAACTGCAGAGCCGATGAACTCGTCAAAATTGGAACCACTCTACCTATCCTACCGGACAAAGGTAATATAGGTATACCAATCGCTACGTGCAAACTAACACTAAATCTAGATGCCAATAAAAGAACAGACCTTAGGTGGACTGCTGGACAAACATGTCTAGCGACCAAACAGATCTGGCCAAGGCTGGATCTGAGTCGCTCTAAGTGTCTGATCCTTTTAGATAGGAAACATCTCAGCGCCATAATAGGTGTCATTACTGGACACTGCCTCCTAGGCAAGCACGCAAGAAGGCTTGGCGCTTTTACTAATGATTTCTGTAGAACCTGCATGGAGGAGGAAGAGGAGGAGACAATCCCCCACCTACTCTGCACATGCCCAGCTCTCTCCCAGAGAAGGAAGCTTCATCTAGGAGCTTTCTTCTACAACGACCTAAACGATCTAGAAAAAATAGACGTTAACAGTCTCCTACGCTTTATTATAAGCTCAAACTGGGTCCAGTAGTAAGAAGATCATAGATCCACGTGGCATCACAATGGGCCAATAGGCCTAAGTGGGTTGGTATTTCCAACAGCCACTCTTACCTAACCTAACATCAGAATTTGGTTTCACTAAAATCGAAACTGGTTTGATTTTTGTCGATGTTTGTGGGCGAAGTTTTGTGTTGCTCTCATCTCTCAACATTTACTCGAGCAAGCTATTTTATCTATGAATTTCGTCGTGTGAACACACAAAATAATCGAGAAAAAATGGCGAATATTCCAAATTCTGATGTTTGGAAAGAATTTTTCAAGTGTTTTCACAGCCTACCATCTTTGTGGAGAGATGTGTTCTATTATGTTGGAGTGAATTGGTCTCAGCGTCTGCGGGTTTTAGTGGTACCATGTTTACTAGTACCAGGTTTTAGCGTCTACAGGGCGCTTAAGGCATTTCACTTAGTTGATCATAAGTTATTAGTCAAGATCCTTGAAAAACTTGGATTTGGGGTAATACCCATAATTTTTTCATGTCGTATCTAAAACACCGAAGGCAACACGTTTGTATAAAAGAAACATTGAGTGAACCTTTACCACCCTTTACTAAGTCCAAATGTTGGCGTCCCCCAAGGATCAATATATTTATATAAATTCAATTTCTAAATTGCCTTTAAAGGGTAAAATTCATGTTTTTGCTGATGACCTGGCGATCTTATATAAATCTTTTTATGTTGACACTATACGACGTCATATAAATGATGACCTAGCTATCCTTAGTAATTGATTTATTTTTCATCAAATGGTGCTAAGTAGCAAATCGAAAGTCATGCCTTTCTCCATTGCAAATAAATATTGCATTGATTAAGTAGGTCTGCATGTCTTAAATTTTATATATGCTAACTGCAGTGATGCTTGCATAAAATTAGAATCTGTTTTCGAATTTAAATGTCTAGGTATAACCTTAGACAGCAAGTTAAACTGGAAAGCCAATGTAACAAACATTAGAAAATGTATATACGAGTATATATGTAGCTTTAAATAAAATATTTCATCTAAGAAATTTATTACCTTTTAGCTTAACGTCTGCTATATATTATGCACTGGTTAATTCTCGGCTAGAATATGGGATTTGCTGTTGGGGTATTGCTTTTAAGAGTAACCTCCAGCCCCTTATAGCAGCACAGAAAAAGATAATCAGGTTTACTTTTTTTAGCCAAGATGGGAACATTCATTCTCCTTATTCCAATATCTCAATGCTTTACCACTCAGCCATCTATACGTCTTTAAAATATTAAGGCTATTTTACCTGCGAAGCTACTACTCAAAGTAGAAATACAGCCTATTCACTGAAACCAACGTCCCCTGTTGTAGTTTCGGGAGTAAGTAAGGAACATGAATATAGCTCCCTTTATTTATAACAAACTACCCCTGATATGTTAAGTCATGTTCAATCCAAATCCAGATTTATAAAGAATTTAAGAATCTTCGTACTATCCAGATCGAGTGTTGATGATTTAATGCAGGCCTTAATCTAAGAAGCTCTTTGCCTATTCTTGCTTGCCATCATTAAATGTAATTTCCCATCTACGTATTCCATATTTATCCCTTTACTTTCTCCTCTTTACCCGTTTATTATTTCAAATAATAATGTTTTTCTAGTTTGCTTCACTTATCATGACTTCTTTTCTCAGCGCGGATTCCAAAACCTTTAAACAATAGTATAATCAATGCACTTGTCACTGGTATATCTTTTACTACAAAGTGTGTAGGAACAACCGTGCCAATTAATAGAATTACTTAATTCATGGGTCTAGAATTATTGCGTCTTAAAGTTTCTCAAATAACAAATCATATGTATAACTGTAATATATAAAGTTTGTAAAAAAACATATAAATTAGTAGAACGGAAACTTTTCTAACTACTGAATTTTGTAACAATAATACCCACCAATTAATATTGTAAAAAAATGTATTTGTATTGGAATTGAATGGAATAAAAATCCAAATCTAAAAGAAACTCTAAACATAAAAAAGGTGAACTTATTTCCCACTCGAGGTGAAGTTATTTCCCACTTCCATACTCATAATTACAATAATAATACAAAATGCTTAGCAGTACATGTGCTGAATATGATATTTTAGAGGAATACTCTATGATGAGCTTGTAACTTGTAGCATTAGTTGCTTCAAAATACAAATACCGGCGGATTTCATATACGTGCGTATTTTGATTGGCTTTAGTCAATGATTGAGTTGTTCCATTCAGATTATAAATCTGAACGCAGACAATCTTCTTTCTTACAATATATTCGGAGCCCTTTTGGCCTTAAAAAATTCTGCGACAAAGTTACGATGAGCATAATTTGGCATATTCTATTCCAAAATTCAATGAGGAATAAGCTGTTGGTGACTCGCCTGATGCTTAGTACAAGAACAAAAGCTGAACATGTTTAGTCCCATTTACGTAAGTCAAAGCCCTGCTTGTACGAGTACTTTTTTCTGCGCTCCCGCCGTACATTAAGCTACCGTCTGCATCTGACAAACAAATTTATTATTATGAGTTATTTTATCTGCCATAATAAGACAATAATTACATTTCAGTGCAGAACTTTGTAACACTCACAAAAAACACCACATCAATGTTCATTCAAAATTACATTATCCATGATGATGCCTATTCAAAGGCTTCCCAATTCAGCTTACATTGAGGATACATTGTAGAGTCCTCGTCGTATTTTTTTTTTGTTTTTTTTTTCGCATTTTGTAAAGCAAAATGAAAAGAGAATGAAATATGTAAATCGTTTTATTTTTTAACGAACAAAAAATTGATTTAATAAACCCAACTCATAGAAATACCGGAGGGATATCCATCAACACAGTCAAGTCAGTCTATCGTCTAGGGCCTAATTGAACGATGAATGCGTTTGACGGCTTTAACTTAGGAAATTTCATTTCTGTTTCTTTTTTTTTTTGTAATTTCATTTCTCATAGAATAAAGGCGTCCAATTTATTTCGACTGCTCTTAAGAGATGTTATTTTCTTCCTTTTTTTTTAAGTGCGGGAGGATATTAAGAATATTCATCAGATGTTGTATTTGATGGTGTTGAACGCGGGAATATTAAGAATTACAAATTCCATTAATCGGATGACTTTTTTTTTTGTTACTCTTAATCGCTTTTCCATTCATTTTTCTGTTGATTCAAATTTGATCAGGCAAAAGGAGTTCTTCGTAGCGAAATGTCTGTTACTGAATGCTTTTCAAATAAAAGAATTTTAGTAATTATCTTCTGAGAAATGTTAGGAATAACCAAAAATTTGAGCTGTTTTTTAATGGCGAATGAGTTTATAAAAGGAGTGTCAACATTTTTAAAAATTATTGCATGGTATTGTAGTTAGCTTACACTCAGTCAGATATACTATGACCACCTTATAACCGAACAAAACGTTTGAAGATTTGAATGGATTGACCTACAGAATTTCAAACCATCACGAATAGACTTCATTACATCAGAAGAACGCTTCCACATCATTCAAAATTATATTGATGACCAGTCTTCAATTCGCAGAAAGTATAGAAGATTATATGGTTTGTTGGTGCTCATAATCAAGCCTCCCAATCGCTTCCACATCATTCAAAATTGTATTGATAACCAGTCTTCAATTCGCAGAAAGTATAGAAGATTATATTATTTGTTGGTGCTCATAATCAAGAATCCCAATCAGGGATTTGGGTGTGCGAATGATGGGGTATCCTATGACTTTTAGGTCAGCACCATATCAATTAAGTTTGTAACGAAATGCCTGCTCTAACTCCTAGTGGTGGTCCCTAGTAACTGCATGAGTAAACCCCCATTCAGTTAAAACCATACTCATGCAAGCTTAAATGGCACGGACACGCTCGGACAGTACCATAATTCTGGAATACGCCATCATAGGACTCATAACACTATACACAAGAGATTAAAAATATGTGACGAATCAACTAATGGCTTCGGATAAAAATGGATTCATTGTTGACGACACATGCAAACGTTTAAAGGACAACGACCTTTGGATCTGCACGTGGAATGTTCGGTCCCTTGACAGGAGTCATGTGACTTATTTAACATCGGCTGTCACCGGTGAGTTCGCTACTATTGACACAGAAGCTGCCAAAATTAGTTTAGCGACAAGTGTGGGCAAAACCAAATATTGTACTCGTACATGTTGTCAACAAGAAGGAGCACGCAACATCGACCAATTAGACAGATCAGGCAACTGAGCTCACTATTTGTCGTGTTTAGGATAAATTCCGTACACTCTTTATGACGTAAAGGCAACATTGCGTCAACATATTTTAGGGGGGTTAACGCCCCCATTTTTTTGGCTTAATACAAGCTTAAACTAACTTAAAAACTAACAAAAATTATAGGTTAGGAAATAGGGGGATGGTGGACGAGATCAGGATTAAGTTAAAAGCTCAGATTAAAATCAAAAATGGGGAGGTTTAAGTTGATCTTGCGGAACATGCGGGAGATTGGTTCGTTGGAACCATAATAGGTGCGATAGGTTGAAATATAGACGTGACGAGGACAGCTTAAATTACAAGAGTTAGTGTTGAAGGAAATAGAATTGTAAAGGGAGGCGCAATACACAGAACCAGAGAGCAGTAGATAAATGAAGAGAATGTCAGCTACATCTCTGCGTTTTTCAAGGGTATTTAGGTTAAGAAGTTTGAGTCTGTCACGATTGGGAGGTAAGAAAAAAGGGTCATCTAATGAGGAGCCTGACAAGAGTAATGTAAAGTGACCTTGTCACACAGGGGTTGCAAAATTCTTTAGACCATCGTTTGATAAAACTGAGCGATGAATTGGTTTTAAGGATTATGTCTTCAATATGCAAATGGAAGTATAATATTCCAAGATAGCGAAGGGATAAAACCTTCGGTGCAGGTTGGCCATGCAGACAATAAAGTCGAGCAGATTGATTGGACTTATGTGACAAAGTCATAGATTTACATTTGGAGACATTAAGCTCTAAGTAATTTTTTAGACACCAAGTGGAAAACCCATCGAGGTCTTCTTGAAGGATTATAGATTATTATGGAGAAGAAATAGTTTCGGGAAAAATTTCCATGAAATTATATGTCTGGAAGCGTGCTCAAAGCATGACCCATTATTCACAATAAATAAATATTTTTGTTCAACCTCAATTTCAATTCTTACTACTTAGAAAAGTGTTTTACTTCTTAATAAAAAAAATCTCTTACCTCCAAAGCTTTTTCTTTGAACTAATGATCCTTCCAACATTATAGAGAGTGGTGGTCACACGTCGGTGTAATTTTTCAGTATCTTGAATGTTTAACTAAAATACGTAAGACGTTCAAGCACCTTTACTCGACGTGATACTCACCAGCAGAGCAAACGGGCGACCTTTTATACAAGGCGAGGAAAGTGTTGTACAGAGTTAATTATTTTGCTTAGCAAGGTGTCAGTACGAAGTTATGAGTCTGCATTCTCGAAATAGCTTGAGAGTGTTGAGATGGATCAACAAGTACTTACCGAAACCTCACTTTCGCTTCACACCGATTCTTTAAAATATAGTTCTTTGCCATCAGAGTTCCATATATTTCAGCTTGAAAGACATATATGAGTTTTCCTGACGAGGAGTTAGATCTAGCATTGTCTTCCTCCTAAAATACGACAGTGCCATATTCTAAAACCCCACTAGATCCTTTCCTGGCTCAGATTTTTACCGAAAAAATTCCTATCAGAGGATTTGTCAGTTTTCCTAGGGCAGAACCAGATGCGTTAAGAAAAGACCCTTAGCAGTCAAGACAGACCGTAAGTCTAGTAAAATCAGCAACGAAAACGGACGTATTAGATATAACGTTCGCATCATAGTCGTGTGATTTCAAAGGACCATTCTCATTGACAAGCCCTAGGAAATGCCGAAATCTCATTGACACTGCCGAAAATCGACTGTACCTTCGAGATTTTCGACGGAACAGCAAAGTTTGTTGTACTCGGTGAGACCAAAATATTTACCTTTGTAAAGAAAGCGGATGGGGATAATTTTAAGTACAAGATGTGTCAGAATAGTTAGATTTTTCTTTACTGTAAAGAACCTCAATTTTGATATGATTAATTCAAGGCTCTATTCCAGTGCTCCACTCGTCGATTAAAACTAGGGCTACCTGCGTTAGACACGATCCAATGAACAGTACATTGAGAGTGCTAAGCAATTTATCGACCACCTTGGACTGCAATATTGACGGCAATTAGCATCTGCGAATTTGGTCCCATCACAAAAATTATGTTTCTTCTATGCCGTAATATCTAGCCGAATTTCACAAACCGTCAAAAGTTGCGTTGTCGAAAGCGTTCTCAATGTCGATCAAAATGCTCAGCGCGTACAGCTTCTTGTCTCGTGCGCCTTTAATTTCGTCGTTCCGATTTTGAAGCACAGTCTCGCAATCTCCCACGTTTGCCAGGGAAGTAGTGAATCCGACTATTTATGACACGTCTCTTAGACAACAACATTCTCAACATCTTCTACTCAGTGCCAAATAAGCTATTATAGGAAAATGCTACCTCCTTCTGCATTACAAGTTCATGTCCGTGTCATCAATGTTTCAGACTTTAATTTATTCAGCTCAAACTTTATCTGGGCGTCTGTAGAAGAGAAGAATCTTCAAATACAAAGGAAGTTACACTTGACCAGCTTTAAAAGATATAACAAAGGGCAGTTCAAACGGTATGAATGTAGATACAAGGACATCCTTACATCTACATCGCCGTCATAATTAACTCCTTTTAATATCTCCGTTGGACAAGATCAATTAAGTACCTATCCTTTGCTAGTTTCATTTTGTACCTCTAGTGGACAGTCAATTTTAATGAAAATTATTGACCTCCCTGTGTCCGACTAACGCTAGACAGAACCAAAATTATATCAACATTTGATGAAAAAGACAAATTCAAAAAAAAAGGAAGAAAAACGTAGAAAAAGAAGTAACTTCTATGGACTTTTTACTCACACATTCTTGCACAAGTACAGCCATCAACATTGACTCATGCGTCTCATAAACATTGCTTATCTAACTCTGGTTATCTCTTTCGTCTTTGTCGTAGTCACTTGGTATCGTCATCCGTGGTCTAGGTTTACTGGCTGGCATCATCTATGTCTGCAACATTACCCCATAAAGTTGAACTTGGTAATTAGCAAGGTCCGTTCTTATTTCCTCGTCATCGTCATCTTCCTCATCCTCAACCTCATTCTCATCGTCGTAGTTGCCGTTGTTGAATGTGAAATCGGAGTCAGAGACGGGGTCGGTATTGTCTTCTTAGTTGTTGGAGCAAATTCATTTGCTGCTACTCCATCCAGAATGTTTTGCTGCTTTAGGGAGCACCCATAAATAACCGAGGAGTAACTTTATCCAGCTTCTCTATTCTCGTCGGTATCGCCATCGTTGCCATCGTCACCATTCTCTTCGACGCCGTCATCGTTCCTCAAGTGTAATGGCAGCAAACATTAGCTATACTGGCTAGTGCGAACGGAACTTAAGGATTTTACCCAGTGATAATACTCGTGGTAGTTTCTTTTGAAAATTCATTCGATGTGAAATGTCTCCTCCCAGGCCGAAAGCAGCAGCTACAATACATTCGTAGCTGTGTAGGGAAAACCGACCGACGAAGGCGACAGTACAGGACGAGGAAGGAAATGTAACGTAAGTACTTGTGTTTTCTAAAAACTAAAAAAAAAAATCATAATAATAATAACAAACAACAACTACAGCCGCCCGGCGGGATAAATAAAAGAAAGGACCTCTTCTTAGTGTCTATGTAGATCTTGGTACTTTCTCGTTTTAATTTTTTTTTCTGCTTTCGTTGGTTTGCTGTTGTTTTTTCGTCGTCGATTTTTGGAGATACTCTGTGCAACTTCTCTCCCAGGAGTTAATGGCCGTATTTATTTATGTATGGCAAATATTAAGTGCTTGTCAAATGTGCTGACATTAAATTATTAAACGTTGTTTTGAATTATTAATGCGACATGGGTCGTTAGCTTCTTCTCTGAAAATTTATTCGCGTTGCTACTTGCGTGTTTTATTAGTAAGTCAGCGCACACAGATACAGATATGGGTGCACATATACACCTAAATACAAATACTTTTGGATATACATGATGAGACATTATTTAAATACATTTTCGCGCGATAATATGAGGAAAAGTTTTGTGCTCTCGCGATTTTATTGTTTTATTCAGAATAAATGTTCTGTAAATAATTAAAATAAAACTTGAATGATTACTGACAGAACAAAGGGAATGATTCTGTAGCAGATCCTGTGACATAAGCTGAATAATAAATTAAAAAAAAAGCAATGTTGATGGTTGACATTGAAGGTTGTTATAAATTTGGCAATAGTGAAATACTTCACAGATATATTTTACTCATTTTAGGTCAACGTAAGAGTGACAGAATTACTGCAATACAAAGATCTGTACAAATTTAAGGGGAAAATTAAAATAACGATTGACTTGATTAACAATCTTGTTGGCTACAGTAATTATTTATTGTATACTGGCATTTTTGTCACGAAATAGTGGCATATTAATTTGCATATATAGATACGAGTATAATGCAGTTCTTAACTAACACTACAATTCGTAGGCCCATCATCAGACGTGTTAATCGTATTTTCATTTGTTTTTTTCTGACAATTCTTCTTTCCTTATTAAACACTGAAGTATGTAACGCATCGAAAGCATAGACCTTCCGTCTAATGCTTAAACCTTACTTCCCGGTTAACCTAATCAGAGCCAGCAAACAGTCAGTTCTGGCGTGATTCGTTATCACTTCTTCTGAGCTGAATAACACAACACTTACGTCGTTCCTTTGATGTCTTCCAAATGGCTGACACTGATGGCATATACCGAGTTAAGCTACAAGAAGGTAAATATCAGCTTGACACTGGCATATATAACGAAGCCCTTGCTAACTACATGCTCCTTCATATTAAAGAGTTTGGAGAGAATTAACGACCAGCATGTGCGCAAAACTGCTTTGCTTATGCGAACTAAATGGGCTATACAGTGGCATCAACGCAGTCTGAAAACTGTGCATTAGTTGCTTGAGATGGTTAGGACACCAATACTCTGACCCCCTGGGTCTTCGAATCTAACCCGCACGGGCAACGCTCTAGAAGAAGTCCTCACCGGAGTTGGCGCACACAGGTAGAAGGGGACCTCAACTGACGTGAAATGCGCAACTGGAGGCAGTTAGCTAAACACCGGGTTATCTGGAGAGACTTGTTAGTTGAGGCCCAAATTCACCCTGAACTAGAGTGCCACCTAAATAAGTAAGTAAGTGGTCGACAAACAGCTTTACGCTCTCACTGCAGCTGTATTCTCTGTTGGAAAATACCTAGCGCCTGTCTACAGTAACGCGATGTTGAGATCGACTATTTTTTTAACTTACCCAACCCACTAATTTGTGTCCGTCTCGTTTTCAGGTTCAGGCACTGTAACTGCTTCTGTTGTGAAGGAGGACTAAGTTACTCGTACAACGTCTATTAGAGCTCTAAGTTAGAAAAGGTTCTGATGGATGTGATAGTTCTGACTAGTTCAGGGTCAGGGTCTAGGGTACCTCAGTCTTTGGTTGTTCTGGCTTTGATTAAAATTTGGTGTTGATTTCGAGGTTGTAAATTTGCTAAAAGGGCTTTACACTGCAAATTCCCATATTACCTCCATCCAAAAAACGAGATGAAATGGACCGATTGTTTAAAGCAAAAAGTGGTGCCTACCGCCCCCTTGGGGGCTCTGAAGGCATCTAGGGGGCCGTGATGTCCTCAGAAATAATGGTGGGCGTTGAAACTATCCAGGTTTTTTTTTTTATTATTTTTTTTATATGAGTACCCTTAAGGTGATTGTACACAGCGCGGGCAAAGGAAATTTAGGGAGGAAGAAAAGAGAGGTACCGATGTACATTGTTTTTAAATATTTGCAAGTTATAACGACCAGGAAATACAGAGATCGGCAGGGCATTCCATAAGCGAGTTGTACGGCTTAGGAACGAATCACGATATTTTAGAGTACGTCCGAAAATGGGCTTGAGGGTATACTGATGAGCATAAATAGCGAGACGGGTGTTACGGTTAAAAGTTTGAATGGGCGGAATGATACTGGCGATTTCAGTGGAGCACTGGTGGTGGAAATAGCGATAAAACAAAGTGAGACACGAGACATTTCGTCGGGTGTTCGAGGGTGTCCATTGATTGACTGATATTAGTATCATCAATAAGTTTTATCGCACGGTTTTGAACCCTATCTAGCAGGTGCAGATATGTTTTAGGAGCACCTGACCAGATGCGGGAGTTGTACTCCAATTTTGGGCGGATGAATGCCTTATATATTGAGGCCAGATCAGAGGGGGTAAAATATTTCTTACATCGCTTGAGGAAACCTAGACATTTCGCAGCATTTTTGGCGACATCAAATATGTGGTCATTCCAACGTAAGTTGTCGTGGACACACATACCGAAAATGGAAAAATTTTCGGTTTTGACGATGCAAGTGCCATTCATGGATAATGGCTGGGTGTTTAAATTTCGCTTTAACGACAGCAGACAGCATTGTGTTTTGGAAGCATTAAATTCCACTCTGTTGATAGTTCCCCAATTGGTTATGCTGTTGATATCGGAATTTAATGGGCTTAGCATACGCTAAGCCCATTTATTTTGTGAATATCAGACTTGAAACCGTCCAAGACAATTTAAACGTTCCGAAAGGTAATTTCTAATCCATTGAAGAAGAGAGTTGTCGATCCCTAATGCACGCATTTTTGACAAAAGAGCCTGATGCCAAACTCTTAGAAATATCAAGTGCAACTATCTTGCTTTCGCCAGATTGATGTACGCTTTGGTTCCACTTTTCTGTGAGACATGCCATCAAATCACCAGTGGACCTGTTGCTACGTGTTTTGAGGTATTTCATGAGCTGACGATTTATCAGTGTTTCCATGACCTTGGAAAGAAGGGACGTAAGTGCAATGGGTCTGTAGGAGGAGAGAGAAGATGATTCGCCTTTTTTAGGGACGGGCTGGACAAATGCTGTTTTCCATCTGCTCGGGAAGAGTCCTAAAGAGTAGGATCGGTTAAAAAGCTTACGCAATGGTTTTGCCAGCTGGGAAGAACACCTCTTTAGAAGAAGGGGAGATATACCATCTGGACCAGCGGATTTATGTATGTTGAGATCTTTAAGTACTCTTGCTACTACACGAGTGCGAAAGTAGATTCGTCCCATTGAAGATTCGACGCACTCAAGTGTAGGCGGAGACAAAGCACAATCTGGGAGTGTTGAGTTGGCCGCAAAGTGTGCAGCAAGCAAATTGGCCTTATCCAAAGAGCTGACAGATGGAATGTCATTGTAAATGAGCGTTGGGATGGAGGATGAGGCGGAATTTCTATTGTTTTTGACGAACGACCAACAATTTTTACTGCCTTTGGGACATTGCAGTATTTTTTTGCCTCAGTTTTTGGTCGTATAGGAATTTCACACGCTTAAGAAAGGCGTTGCAGTCATTTCTGGCTCGTTTGAACTTTTTTCGGTTTTCCTCTGTCGGGTTGGTCTTGTAGGACCGAAAAAACATTTCTCTAGCCCTGACAGCCTCTCTACAGCTCGAGTCGTACCATGCCTTTTCTTTTGGTTTGATGCTCTTCATCCGATGAGGAATAAAGGATCTCACTCCAAAGAGAATGGTGTCTGTAATCATATCAGCAGCGGCATCCACGTCGTTATCGAGGAAGCATAACGACCAGTTAAAATTCCTAAAGAAGCTGTTAAGACCGCTCCAGTTGGCTTTCTCGTATTGCCATTCTGTTCTATTATGAATTTTTTCTCTAACGGTGTGGTCGGTGTACGAGAAATTAGCTGATATGACACAATGATCCGACGAGCCTAGAGGGGAGAGCACATCAATGGTGTACTTATCAGGGTGAGAAGTTAAAAACAAGTCCAGGGTGTTGGCGGTATGACTATCAACGTCTGGTATTCGCGTGGGCTCATTTACAAGCTGTGTTAGGTTGTTTTCCGCAGCGAAGATCTCAACACACCGTCCTTCGGGTGTTGTCTGTCCAGAATGTCGAAGCCATCCAGAATTGTGTATATTGAAGTCGCCCGAATAACGAGCCAGACAGCGCATCAAACTCGTTAAAAGTTGAATTGCTGTCCAGTTTGGGGCTTCTATAAATAAAGCAGTAGTGTATAATTTGCTTACGGAGATGGAATTTTAACCACATGGAACATGGATCACATTGTGGTGAAGTTTGCTAAGCTACATCACTACGCACATAAATGGGGAGACTGCGGTGAGAGAAAATAATGGCACTAGTTCGTAGCCAGGTAGCTTCAGATCAGAATGATCTGAAAGATGTGAGCGGGGATCTACCTGTGTTTCACTAAGTGCCAAAACAGCTGGTCTGTACTTACAGACGTGGACGTACGCAGAAAAGTGATTACTTTTTATCCCGCGTATATTGTCTACGTCTACCCTGAATTCCCTAGTCATAATCACAGACAAACACAGAAAACACAAACACCGACGATACTAAGCAAGACTGCGAAGTAAAAATTCTGACATTGATTTTCCGGATCAAATTGTTGTAGGCGTTATGCCCTTACAACAATATGAAACAGTGCACCAACAAAATTTTCACTCACAACCCGCTATCCATCAGTTGTTACATACACTCAGTCACTGCCCGTACCGTATGGTAAATAGAGTAACGGCAGTGATTGAGTGCAAGCAACAGTACTTCGTCTAGGAGCGGGTGAGGTGGGATACCCGCACTGTGTGATATTTTTCTTTTTTTTTTTGCACACCACAACAATATTGCGAGTGCACTGATTGAGTTGTGCACTCGACGGTGGTCGACTTGGTACGGAGTACCGCCCTTATTAAAAAAAATACTTTAAATTTAAAAAAAAAACATATGTATATATGTACATATACCTGCATCAAAAAATAGCGATATTCAAAATACAAATACCGACAACATATCAACTCTATACCGACTTCGCACTGACATTGAGGACTTTTGCCTCCAAGAAATATTTTCTCGGATTCTCGAAAAGTTGAGTTTTGTTCGTTTTAGAAAGAAAATTTTGTCTGCAAACAAGGTACGAAAACGCACACCAGAGAGAATTATACTTAACATAGAGACCACTTGGCACGCTCCCGTCCCCGCAAACAAGTTTGTTATCATTTTTTATGTTGACCTACTTATAAAGGGTCCGCCATCTAATGTTTTTTTTTTCAACTAGTGCTTATTTCGTGAATGGTAACACTTAGCTCATGTCTGATTTGACAGATAATTTTAATTAGTTTTATCCTTCCGCTGAACGAATATGGTTCTGTATACGCTTGAACAACGCTGGGAAATATTGCGATATTACTTTGAAAATCTTGTTAATGTTGCAGAATGTGTGCGAAAATTGCGTACGGATTTTGGAAGAAGAGAAGCACCGTCAGCTCCGTATGTTCGCTATCTTGTGAAAAAAGTGAAAGAAACTGGCATCCTCATCGATAAACCAAAGCGTGAAAAGCCAAAAACAGTGCGAACACCCGAGAATATTGCTGCTGTGGCAAAAAGTGTGCGTGAAGCGCCATCAACATCAATTCACCGTCGTTCTCAACAATTGAACATTTCGGAGACATCATTGAGACGAATTTTGCATAAAGACCTTGGTATGATACCATACAAAGTCCAATTGGTTCAGGAGTTGAAGCCAACTGACCATCCAATGCGTTTTCGCTTCGCTAAGTGGGCCTGCGATCGACTTAGAGAAGATGCCGATTTTGCCAAAAAAATCATCTTTTCAGATGAAGCTCGTTTTGATCTTGGCGGGTACGGAAACAATCAAAATTGTCGCATTTGGGGCACAGAAAACCCACACGCATACATTGAAAAGCCGATACACCCAAAACGAGTCACTGTTTGGTGCGGATTTTGGTCCATTTTTCTTCGAAAACGAGCAAGGAGTGGCCGTTACAGTCAATGGCGATCGTTATCGGGCCATGTTGAACGAATTTTTGTTCACAAAAATTGAAGAGGAGGATATTGGCAACATTTGGTTTCAACAGCACGGCGCCACGTGCCACACAGCCTAGCTACACTCGATGTTTTGCGCCCTGTTTTTGAAGATCGCATTATCAGCCGCAGAGCTGATGTCGTTTGGCCACCTCGGAGCTGCGATTTGACACCGTTGGACTATTATTTGTGGGGTGCCGTAAATGATAAGTGTTACGCCGACAAGCCAGAGACAATTGACGCTTTAAAGGACAATATTCGTCAAGCCATTGGTGAAATACAGCTGCACACAATCGATAATGTGTTTAAAAATTGGACCGATCGTGTAGGCTACTGCATGTCCAGCCAAGGCAGCCATTTGAATGAAATTATTTTGCATTATTAACCGGAAGGATAAAACTAATTATCTGTCAAATCAGACATGAGCTAAGTGTTACCATTCACGAACTAAGCACTAGTTAAAAAAAAAAGGTTAGATGGCGGACCCTTTATGTGAATATGTACATGTTTTCAACTCAACAAAACAAAAATAAACAAAATGTCTTTCAGATGTCGATGTTGTTGCAATCGTCCTGTGTATTTTTTGGTGCCTTGGTGGATGGATGTTGTTTGAGTTAAAAAAAAAACATGGTAAGCGTCCACCAGAATCGGAATCTACGATGAATTCTAAGAAAATTTCACTATGAAACTATAGTATGTGTCCAAAATCAATTCCTAGCTCCCGCTGAGAAGCATAAAGATTTCAGGTTGAGGTATTTTAAGGTATTTTGAGGTATGTAAAAAAAATAACACATTTTCCAATAGTATTGGGCTCAATTCTGATTCATCTTCTTACAACCAATTTTATAAGTATTTTGTTTTTTAATTAACCAAACAATTTTTTGTAAATTTGACGAAATGTGCCGAACATGCCATGTACTGAGGCTCATATAAGAAAGTATGTAACTTTTTAACGAAGTGAGGTATCGGTCTAAAATTTGAAATATATATCCTTACAAGTCCAAAGAAAATTTTGAACAGCAAAATAAAAGTAGGCGTGGCATAAGAAAGGGCGTAACTTAACGGTCGTAAATTTAATTTGATTCAAAAAAAATATATTGTTATTTTCATACACTAATTAAGAAACTTTTAAAAGATAAGCTTTAGAAAGATAAAAATGACAAAGCTTTAGTAAAGGTCTCCATTACTCTTCTAACAGTTTCTTTTATTGATAAGAAATTTGCAGTAAGAATTGTCATTTAATTTAACAATAGTGGCGTAGATAGAGGGGCGATCAAGAGCTTCAATCCCTATTGGAAAGTTATCCCATTCGCGAAAATAGCTATCTACGCCATTGAACACCATCGACTAGCAGTAAATAAAGTTCAAGATTATTATCAGTTCTAAACGTGCTGTTACACATTTGGTTCACTTAGTATTTGTCTTTCAAAAAAGAAACGTGTGCTTATTTCTATTAAAAAAAACGTTTGAAAATAAATAATATAGTTATGGCATCATCAGCGATGTCAAATGACTCTTCCATTTCGGAAATTGATAGACTTATAATGATGTCTGCGTTGAGTTTTAATACAAAGCAGATCGCAAATATCATTGGCATACCAATTGAATTTGCCAACTAATCGGGATATACTTGATCGTCAAAAACAACAAACAAAAAAACAACACTCTTATACAAGCCTTACGCCGATAATAGCAAACAAGATAATTGAAATTTGGGAAAAAATTAATATTACTCTAATAAGTATAATAAGTTTTTGAATAAAAGGGGACTTTTCTCTAAAAGATACGATGCAATTAATTTCGCTATTATGTGCTATAGGTGGGCATTTCAGACAGAGTTGCCTCCTGTTTGGCTACACCCCTATTTAAAGACTTTTGGTTTACTGATGAAAATGGGGAGGCAATTATTATGGATAAATCCAAAGCGGGTCGTGAAAAAATGAAATGCAGGGAGTTCGTTCGAAGTATGCAGTAAAATGATTCAGCTTTACTAGATTTTTCTTTTGATGTCAGAAAAAATGACACTCTGACACGGAAAGAAATTAATGGAAAATACCATCCAAGAGTACAAAGGGAGTCTCATATTGTGATTCTTAAGAAACCGCAAAGCAAGTTGTTGGGTCACATAAAAGTTGATGCTGAGAACTCCAATACTAAACAAATCCATTTATGGGAGTTCTTTAAGGAAAAAAATTTAACGCTTACGAGCTTGATAGGAGTTTGCTGCGATGGAGAACGCACCAATACTGTAATTGAAAATGGAATAATTCGAAAGTTTGAAGTTTTGTTGAATAAACCATTATATTGGGTTGTTTGCTTTTTGAATTTTAACGAACTTCCACTTCGCCATTTGTTCAATGCCTTAGAAAATTCAACTACAAGTGGACCACGTACAGCTAGTGGGACTTTAAGGAAGTTACTAGAGATCTGTGAACAACTTCCGGTACACCAAGTTCTAATACAACATCTTCAAATTTTAACAAACATTTTATCGTAGGCTATACCTCACTTTTAACCCATTTTATTGGGGAATATGCCTCCACCCATGGATAATAAAGATGAAAAAAGCCTTTCGACTGACTTTCTATATCTCAATCGAATAGCCAAAGCTGTATCGGAAGGTTTCTGTCCAGAAGATCTTGCCAACATGAAACCGGGACAAATTGTTCATTCTCGTTGGTTAATAAAATCCAGCAGACTTTTGCCCCTTTATGTCGCAAGTAGTTTACCTTCGGCAAATTTAAAAATATTGGCTATGTGTCATTATGAAAGTTTATATACCGATGTATTTTAATATCAAATTTTATAATTCAGTGGTATATGGCAGTAAACTTTTATTTAATTTTATTCAGTCAACACAATTATTGTCACTAAATCTTCGAATAAATGTAAACAAAGTAATCCAAAACAATGCATTTTTCGCCCATACAGAAAATATTTTGTTAGCAGTGCTTTTCGATGAAAAGACTGTTCGCCAAAGAGCTATTAATAAAATTATGTACTATCGCGAGGAATTATATGACCCAACAAAACTCAGAACTTATAAGAAGAATCGCATTAATTTCGACTGCACAGATTATATGCATTTAGTTGACTTGGATAATGACGACATCTTATTTGAACCTCCATTTACTGCAAGTATCCCACACGAACACTTGTTGGAGTACATAAATTCTGCTGAAATACCACTGCCAGATCCAGCAATTCCATCGCCCATTCAGGGAACCGAACGATATGTGCGCATGTCCCACGACGCGTAATGCCGCAGAATCGAGATGATGTTATGTCAGTGACTATAGAAAGTCGTTCCAAAAATCCTCAAATCGAGTCTAAGAAAGACTTTAAAAACTGACAAGTAAGTTATTTTTTCTTTAAGAATTTTTGTTATTTTATTTTTAAAGCTTATCTTTTAAAAATTTCGTAATTAATGTATGAAAATAATAATATATATTTTTTTTTAATCAAATTAAATTTATGACCGTTAAGTTACGCCCTTTCTTATGCCACGCCTACTTTTATTTTGTTGTTCAAAATTTTCTTTGGACTTATAAGGATCTATATTTCAAATTTTAGACCGATACCTCAGTTCGTTAAAAAGTTACAGACTTTTGGCTTCCACTTTCTTAAATGAGCCTCAGTACATGGCATGTTCGGTACATTTTGTCAAATTTAAAAAAAAAATGTTTCGTTAATTAAAAAAAAATATTTATAAAATTTGTTGTTAGAAAATGAATCAGAATTGAGCCCAAAATTATTTGAAAATGTGTTATTTTTTTTAAATACCTCAACCTTAAATCTTTATGCTTCTCAGCGGGAGCTAGGAATTGATTTTAAACTAGTTTCATCGTGAAATTTCTTTAGAATTCATCGTACTCGTAGATTCCGATTCTGGTGGACGCTTTTTGCGAAAAAAAATTGACTCGACCTAATGTATGTTACATACATAAATACTAAAAAGTGTCGCGATCATGATCAGGCATTATGGGTTATAAATTTTTGTAACTTTAACTTGTTATGTGCTTTTTGAAAAAGAAAATTTAATAAAATATTATTATAATGTCCGAAGCTAAAAAAAAAGTGCCGACAGTGTAGCGTTGAATATTTAAAATATGTCTTTAATCCATCTCCTACGAATCAATCTTATCTATGTGTTTGACTTGTAAACAATTTTAATAAACGAAGCAATGAAGCCGTCTCGGTTACAAGAACATTTAACGAAAATGCATGCTGAAAAAAAAACAAAGATTTGCCCCATTTCCAAGAATTAGAAAAAAAAAATTATAAACAGCCTACACTATATAAAATCTTTTTGCATCCTCCTCTAAGCAACATGATGACGGATTGCGGGCTTCCTATAAGGTTTTTCTTTTGATTGCTAAAATGGGGAAACCACACACAATTGGTGAAGAATTAATTCTACCTGCTGTGAAGGAAGGAATAGACACTGTGTTTCATAAATCAGGAAGTGAGATCATTTAAACAATTCCTTTGAGCAATAATACGGTTCAAAGAAGAATTGATGAAATGGCCGCAAATGTTGAAAAAACATTGTACGATCATTTGAAGACATGTCAATTTTCAATTCAGCTTGACGAATCTACTCTTCCAAATAATGAAGCATTACTCTTAGCATTTGTACGATTCATTAAAACAGAATAAATTTGTGAAAAATTTTTATTTGCTAAAACATTGAAAACGGACACAAAGGGAGAATCCATATTTGAGGCAACTGATAGATTTTTTAAAGAAAAATATATTTCTTTACTGAATATTTTGTCTGCGGCTACTGGTGGTTCTCCAGCAATGATAGGACGCTACAAGGGCTTGATTACTTTTCTGAAACGGACCATGCCAGAAATACTCGCCATACATTGTGTTATACATCGTGAACATTTGGTCGGGAAAAATCTCAGTGAACCTCTGCGTACGCCTCTTCAATTTGTTATTAAAGCCTTCAACATAATAAGGCGCAACTCCTTAAACCACCGCTGGTTCTTCAAAGGTACCTATTTGACACGGTTTTTTAATCTGTTTGATACTGTTCTAGAATTTCTAGAAACTAGAGACATCGAACTGCGAAACACCTTAATGTTATGTTATTGTAATGTTATTGCTTATATGACAGACATATTTAAAATATTTAACGATGTCAATCTCTACCTGCAAAGTGATCACTTGAACCTAATAAAAACAAATAAAGTATGCAGTAAAATGATTCAGCTTTACTAGATTTTTCTTTTGATGTCAGAAAAAATGACACTCTGACACGGAAAGAAATTAATGGAAAATACCATCCAAGAGTACAAAGGGAGTCTCATATTGTGATTCTTAAGAAACCGCAAAGCAAGTTGTTGGGTCACATAAAAGTTGATGCTGAGAACTCCAATACTAAACAAATCCATTTATGGGAGTTCTTTAAGGAAAAAAATTTAACGCTTACGAGCTTGATAGGAGTTTGCTGCGATGGAGAACGCACCAATACTGTAATTGAAAATGGAATAATTCGAAAGTTTGAAGTTTTGTTGAATAAACCATTATATTGGGTTGTTTGCTTTTTGAATTTTAACGAACTTCCACTTCGCCATTTGTTCAATGCCTTAGAAAATTCAACTACAAGTGGACCACGTACAGCTAGTGGGACTTTAAGGAAGTTACTAGAGATCTGTGAACAACTTCCGGTACACCAAGTTCTAATACAACATCTTCAAATTTTAACAAACATTTTATCGTAGGCTATACCTCACTTTTAACCCATTTTATTGGGGAATATGCCTCCACCCATGGATAATAAAGATGAAAAAAGCCTTTCGACTGACTTTCTATATCTCAATCGAATAGCCAAAGCTGTATCGGAAGGTTTCTGTCCAGAAGATCTTGCCAACATGAAACCGGGACAAATTGTTCATTCTCGTTGGTTAATAAAATCCAGCAGACTTTTGCCCCTTTATGTCGCAAGTAGTTTACCTTCGGCAAATTTAAAAATATTGGCTATGTGTCATTATGAAAGTTTATATACCGATGTATTTTAATATCAAATTTTATAATTCAGTGGTATATGGCAGTAAACTTTTATTTAATTTTATTCAGTCAACACAATTATTGTCACTAAATCTTCGAATAAATGTAAACAAAGTAATCCAAAACAATGCATTTTTCGCCCATACAGAAAATATTTTGTTAGCAGTGCTTTTCGATGAAAAGACTGTTCGCCAAAGAGCTATTAATAAAATTATGTACTATCGCGAGGAATTATATGACCCAACAAAACTCAGAACTTATAAGAAGAATCGCATTAATTTCGACTGCACAGATTATATGCATTTAGTTGTCTTGGATAATGACGACATCTTATTTGAACCTCCATTTACTGCAAGTATCCCACACGAACACTTGTTGGAGTACATAAATTCTGCTGAAATACCACTGCCAGATCCAGCAATTCCATCGCCCATTCAGGGAACCGAACGATATGTGCGCATGTCCCACGACGCGTAATGCCGCAGAATCGAGATGATGTTATGTCAGTGACTATAGAAAGTCGTTCCAAAAATCCTCAAATCGAGTCTAAGAAAGACTTTAAAAACTGACAAGTAAGTTATTTTTTCTTTAAGAATTTTTGTTATTTTATTTTTAAAGCTTATCTTTTAAAAATTTCGTAATTAATGTATGAAAATAATAATATATATTTTTTTTTAATCAAATTAAATTTATGACCGTTAAGTTACGCCCTTTCTTATGCCACGCCTACTTTTATTTTGTTGTTCAAAATTTTCTTTGGACTTATAAGGATCTATATTTCAAATTTTAGACCGATACCTCAGTTCGTTAAAAAGTTACAGACTTTTGGCTTCCACTTTCTTAAATGAGCCTCAGTACATGGCATGTTCGGTACATTTTGTCAAATTTAAAAAAAAAATGTTTCGTTAATTAAAAAAAAATATTTATAAAATTTGTTGTTAGAAAATGAATCAGAATTGAGCCCAAAATTATTTGAAAATGTGTTATTTTTTTTGAATACCTCAACCTTAAATCTTTATGCTTCTCAGCGGGAGCTAGGAATTGATTTTAAACTAGTTTCATCGTGAAATTTCTTTAGAATTCATCGTACTCGTAGATTCCGATTCTGGTGGACGCTTTTTGCGAAAAAAAATTGACTCGACCTAATGTATGTTACATACATAAATACTAAAAAGTGTCGCGATCATGATCAGGCATTGTGGGTTATAAATTTTTGTAACTTTAACTTGTTATGTGCTTTTTGAAAAAGAAAATTTAATAAAATATTATTATAATGTCCGAAGCTAAAAAAAAAGTGCCGACAGTGTAGCGTTGAATATTTAAAATATGTCTTTAATCCATCTCCTACGAATCAATCTTATCTATGTGTTTGACTTGTAAACAATTTTAATAAACGAAGCAATGAAGCCGTCTCGGTTACAAGAACATTTAACGAAAATGCATGCTGAAAAAAAAAACAAAGATTTGCCCCATTTCCAAGAATTAGAAAAAAAAAAATTATAAACAGCCTACACTATATAAAATCTTTTTGCATCCTCCTCTAAGCAACATGATGACGGATTGCGGGCTTCCTATAAGGTTTTTCTTTTGATTGCTAAAATGGGGAAACCACACACAATTGGTGAAGAATTAATTCTACCTGCTGTGAAGGAAGTAATAGACACTGTGTTTCATAAATCAGGAAGTGAGATCATTTAAACAATTCCTTTGAGCAATAATACGGTTCAAAGAAGAATTGATGAAATGGCCGCAAATGTTGAAAAAACATTGTACGATCATTTGAAGACATGTCAATTTTCAATTCAGCTTGACGAATCTACTCTTCCAAATAATGAAGCATTACTCTTAGCATTTGTACGATTCATTAAAACAGAATAAATTTGTGAAAAATTTTTATTTGCTAAAACATTGAAAACGGACACAAAGGGAGAATCCATATTTGAGGCAACTGATAGATTTTTTAAAGAAAAATATATTTCTTTACTGAATATTTTGTCTGCGGCTACTGGTGGTTCTCCAGCAATGATAGGACGCTACAAGGGCTTGATTACTTTTCTGAAACGGACCATGCCAGAAATACTCGCCATACATTGTGTTATACATCGTGAACATTTGGTCGGGAAAAATCTCAGTGAACCTCTGCGTACGCCTCTTCAATTTGTTATTAAAGCCTTCAACATAATAAGGCGCAACTCCTTAAACCACCGCTGGTTCTTCAAAGGTACCTATTTGACACGGTTTTTTAATCTGTTTGATACTGTTCTAGAATTTCTAGAAACTAGAGACATCGAACTGCGAAACACCTTAATGTTATGTTATTGTAATGTTATTGCTTATATGACAGACATATTTAAAATATTTAACGATGTCAATCTCTACCTGCAAAGTGATCACTTGAACCTAATAAAAACAAATAACGTTATTGCTGCTTTTGTGGAAAAGCTAAATCTCTTCAGACGTAATCTAGGCAGAGGTGAATATACGAAACTTCCAAAACTTAGCGGCAGTATCTGCCAAAAAGGATGAATTGCTAAAGTACTGCGAACACTTAGAAATGCTTCACGAGGATTTAAAAAAGCGATTCCAGGATATTCTCAATATGAGTATACCGGACTGGCTGCTGAACCCTTTCGCAAATAACTCGGATGTATCGTCCCATTTAGAAGAAGAGCTCATTGAGCTATCAACAAATGAGGAACTAAAAATAAAGTTTAAATGCGGATACCAGCAGTTGTGGCTCCAGAAACAAATACCAGCCCTGTACCCCAGTTTATGGAAAATTGTTAAAAAATTTATAATTGCATTTCCATCTTCATACTGAGCTGAGCGCGGTTTCAGTGCAGCAGTTACCTCACTTACAAAGAAAAGGAATAAACTGCAAATAACGGAGCGAGGTGACTTACGACTTTATTTAACTAAATTTGAACCAGCCATTCAGAAACTTACAAAATTCACCAAGCACATCCGTCTCATTATTTAATATTTTAATAAAGGTAAATCGATTTTAAGAAAAGCAAAATTTACTTGAAAATTATTTTTTCTGAACAGTGGGTGCGTGTTAATACTTTTAGTATTTTTAATTTATATGAGAAAAAAGTAGGTAAGTATTTTTTCAATTGTTTTCAATTGGCTAGGGCGGTGAAAAAAATTATGCTGCCAAATGGGTGGTCAGCCAAAAAAGTTTGGGAATCTATGGTTTAAAGTATGAAAAACTGTGACATACGATATAGGGTATTGCGCAGACCACTAAAAGACAACAAGCGGCTATCAGATCCGGATTAGAGGCAGACTTACGTAAGAAGTCTTAAGTTTCAGGCCTATGACAATCCGCAATAAGGTTAAATTCGACGGAATCTGCCATGTATGCGCGCACACCCTTACGGAGAAGAAGGACGAAGGGGCCGAGAACTAGTTGCAAGTAGCAACCGGTTTCCAAAGCAAGACACTATTGACGCTACCTTGTTGTGGTCAAGGTACGAATGCGGATATGCGTAATTTCGAAAGAAAAAGGGAATACTGTCAGCAAGTTGCAGTTTAAAGCTATTTGCTTGAAGTTTTTTTTTCCTTAAATTCCCTGATGTGGCAGGTTTCATCCAACAGCCACTGCAAAAGCTGTGGTTTGACGATGAATACCGGTTGGCGGACCCAAAGAAACACAAACCATAAACAGTGATGCAGCAAAGGAGGACCAGAGCGGCTCGTGAGCTGTACGACCGAATAAGTTAGGGAGAAGACCGGCTTCTCAAAAAATAGGAAAGAAAGCGTTAATGAGGATGTGTTCTATTGAGGTAAAACATTCGGAATAAGGTTGAAAGAATATGCCAGGTCAACACAGCATGAGTGGAAAAGACGATTAAGGGATCCTAGTAGTAGATTCACAGTCAGTGCTAGTAATATAGAAGAACCATTTCACAGGGCTTTTGATGGCGATCACTATCAACATTTGACTACCCGATTTCGACAAAGTTGGTTTAGAAATATCTAAATTTAAGTCCAATGAGACTACCAGTATTGACGGCCAAGCTGCCGAGCTGTTCAAGGCCGCGGAGATGGCTTTAAAAAGACTTTGCACAAAATCATCTTCAAAATATGGTTGGACGAAAGTCTACTAGACCAATTGAGCCTCAGCATTTTATGTCCGATTCTGAAGAAAAGCGGTCCTCTAGTCTGCGTCAATTTTATAGACATTATGTTCCTCAAAATATGTAACAATCCAAGACATTTTGTCTATCAAGTGAATGATTCTTAGCAGATTAGCTGTATACCTTGAAAGCTCACCATATGCCAGATTGTTAAATTACGAAAAATTGAACAGAACATTCTGGCCTGAATTAACAACAACAATGATAAAACTTTAAACGTCACAGAGTGCATACACTGGGGCGATCTAGTATGGGAGCTATCTACAGCAGTTAGCATTTGCATTCAAGCGTGGGATACTCGTACAATTTAAAAAATATAAATTTGGAGTGCTTAACAAAGCAAATCTTTGAATAGCTAAGCAATCATGTTCTAATCCCGTTGGGAAGATAAATTTTTGTAGTCTTAGGCAGTTCAAATTTTAATCCGGGGAAACTCATGAATGTGGATGTGCTAAATCTATTAGCACAGGGAGAATAGGAAGCAGGAAAAGAAGGACTTCGGACCTAGACAAAGCTTCTATGTCGACCACTAACTCGAAGTATGTCCCATATCTTTATAATATGTCCCTTTCAATAGTTAAATTTTCTTTATTTCCAAGTGAATGCAGAATTACATTAAAAATTTTAAGATTCTACATATATAGGAGGCTTTCCGTACTAAATAAATACACAAACTCACATAACATCCAATTGTGGGTGTGGAAAAGACACAATTGTGGTTTTTCATGTTTTGCGTCGAACAATCAGCTCACTTTCAGCAATTAAACATGACCAGTTTTTCTATCAAGATCTACTCATACAAATATGATATAAGAAGACAACGACGTAAGTTCGTCGTTGTATCATTTTATATTTTCTGGAAGATGAAATTTATGACAATTTGCGTTTTTAAGTCTCAGAGTAACTTTAAGAACAGTGGAAAGTGCAACATGACGTGCATGAAAGTGCATCAAAATTACAGTTGAATCCAGTCAATGTTTCAATTTAGCTGGCATTTACATGTAACTGAATTCAGGTTTGACTATAGTACATGCTTGCCTACATGGACAGTGACAGTAAATTTTACACCAAAAATTGGTAAACATTGCTCATTCGCCAAGAGCTTCACTCCAACTTTCTTATTGAAGATGCATCATGTTTAATAACTCCGAAAATGGAAAACTGTGTTTCAAAATTTGGTGGGCGCACTACACGAAAAATATACGCAGTGGACATTTCCATCGACATTGAGTTTGTTTCGACAACGCAAAAATAACGTTTTGCAAATAAAAGTAATGTTGGTGAATAGGCCCCAGTTGCGGATCTGTCTTCGGGGAATATGTGAAGACTAGATTAAAAGGGGGTTGCCCGCAAGGTACCATCCTGCCTTCACTGCCATGGAGAATCTTGGTTAACTCATTGCTTAAGACCCAAAATAGTTCTAACATCAACGCTCAAGCATAGACGTGCTGTGTGTTTGATTATGCCTAGCGACTGTTGCACAAAAGCGTAGGCAGCCGGGGACGTGAAAAGAGATTGAGCAATGCTCTCAAAACTGAGCTAATTGGCGATTCTCTATTGCTTAAAGAAAGCACCATCCATTTCTCCAACAAAGTTAAGGATTTTAAGTGACATCCTATATAGCAAATTCCTTAGACTAATCATATCCCATCGTGAACCTCCAAGAAGCTGTTGGCGTTCCGGCAATGTAAATGAGTTTTAGGTAATACATGGAGCGTATTACCGAAGATGATGAATTTTTATCTATACGGCTATGCCAACATTAATTATATCTTATTCGTTAGTTTTCTGGACGAACAGGTTATTGCTGCTTTGCCAGACTCCAAAGGACTGTCTCTGCTGAATGGGGCTTTCCCAGCACCCCTATCTCTGTTCTTTGGCACTGTTCTGTGGCACTGCAAGCAAGTGATGTTTGGGACAACATACACTGAAATTTTGATGATACTATTGTTGCTGGGAAAGTACGAAATCGACTCTCACTGTGGCCTGAATCCAGGAAATGAATGTAATCGGGTCTTCACGAATATCTCCAAATCCGTTCTCAAACGCAGCAGAGAATGACAACGCCAACGGCAGGTAGGTTTCTCAATAGAATAATATAGTTGCTGACAGTATGATTCTCTAAGCAGACGAAAGCAATGATCGACGTTTTCGCAAAAGCAGCGGAATACCTGCTCACTCTAAGTACTGTACAAGGAACTGTAGATGGAGCAATATGTTTTATTTCAACACTAAAATGTACTAGTCAAAGCAAAACAATAAAAAATTGTTTGCTGTTGCCGTAAGAGCACATTTTCTATAAATATGCAACTTTTGAGTGCTGCTATCTTCAGGTCCTAGGCCTTGTTGTAAACGGACTTCCCTGAAACATTGAACAGAAATGAAGAAATAGAATTGACTTAATGTTCAAGATGACCAAACCGCTGGGGAGTTACCTTGTATTGTCAGCTCAGAGTAGTCAAAAATAAATATTTTACAGGCAAAAAAAATTAATCAGTATGGCTGCTCTATGGATATTTTTGATTTAATATTCACAATTGGCCAAGTCATCTATTATTGAGACACCTGTCAAAATACTTCCAAAGTAAGTTCCTCTGAAAGAATCAGAAGTATCTCTAGTACAGATAAAACTCAATACGAACCACCACCACACTTTAAGTGTCATAAAATCTGAATACCGAAGAAGGATTAAGCAGATAATATCAATTATTTATACTTTCCCTTGATGATCAACCACGAATCTTGTTTATTTAAATAATTCGCCCAAGGTAACATGAAAGAAGAAACAAATGTTGGCAACATCGTCGTCAACCTTATTTTCCCCATACCCTTAACCTTTATTTTAACACTTTTGAATGGAAAGTATAGGGATTGTATCCCTATTGAAAAGAAGTCGTTATATCAAGAAGGTTCAACTTCATCCTTTTGTTGGTGGGAATTCTTTTTTGAGTTAAAAGTCTTAAGCCTTGGGAGCAATGCCGGAAACTTTCCCTTAGAGACATGTTTGAAGTTTTCCAAGAAATATCCCAGAAATACAGTATTGTGGTCGACTGGGGATGGAATACTGTGGGGGTGGTTACAATGTGGTTGTATTATAGTCACTGTTATTACCTATTTAACTGACATAGGTCACATGGACAAAAGTTTTCTTTGGAGAGGATTTACCTTCAATATGAAATCGAATTTTAAGGGATTTGTTCGATCAATAAAATAGGTTTGTGATACTTGAAAAGTTGTTGAACCTAAAAATGGAACCACTAATTAAAAGTTGTTAAAGTTCCTAAAATGAAACTCTTCAAGGATGAACAACTGAAAATAAGATAGAAGAAACGACTCAATACGTAGAAATCATGGAAGGTGGCCCATGTTATTTGAAAAGGAGAGTGAAATGTCTGCAGACAATACTTTACTCGCATATGAAATGGTCATTCAGAATAGCCGATAAGAGTCAGTGTTGTCTTCTTCCTGGATTAAGAAACTATCTAGATAATCGTGTTGTTTACATGTAAAACAACACGAAACAACCTCTGCAGACAAACGCCTTGCAGCTCTGCTACCATAGCAAGACCTGTCGCATGTCTTTTCACCTTGCCATCTGAGAATTTCTATGGAAATTGCGGATTGCAAGGGGAGAGTATGCTCCATAAAACAGAAAGAGGTCGAACTGCTCCGAAAGGCAATAAACCGCCTCGAATGTGGATGAATAATATTTTGATGATCTTTGTCAATCGTATACAAACGTTGATCGGATATCGGAAGTAGAAGAAAAAAAGGTCCTTAAAATGCCAACAACGAAATGTAGAGCTTGATAGTGATTTTAGACACCGTCTTGTCATACTTAAGAAATCAGGTAAAAATGTTGAGTGAGTCCGATGATGTGTGAACACTTCCGCAAGAAAAACGAAATGGGCTCATTTTGTAGAAGCCATGCTGTGGCAGTTATTGACCCTAACTTTCCAGACGTACAAATTCTACTGTCAACTGTATTCCGCCTAAATCTTAACGTCTAACGTCTGGATTATAATTCTAATAGAAGATTTGTACGGCAATGTAGTGTGCGACCGATTTCAACCACGTAATTGATGCTCATAGCTCCGTAAAAAGGTAACCATCATACTTTACGTTCTACAATTCTTTTTTTTTCCATGTGTATTTGGTTGGATAATGCTGTCATCCGACGATCAACTTAACTTAGGCGCAGTTAAGCAATATATAGCTCAGTCGTGTACAGGTAGAATCAGAACTCGGTAGACATCAGAACAGTTATTTCCAGTTTTGGTGGGATTGGCCAGTCTATGACATGAACAAGATCACTCAAAGACCCAAGGCTAAGTCCAACACCTCAACCAAGTCTTCTGATTCTTAGATAGTAATGAAGTAATTCCGCTCAGAAAGTGGTTGGTTCTTGCAAACCTCTCCATTGTTGAAAACAACAAAACGCCGTGCAGAAACACAATGGTTGTGAGTCGGTGAATAGTTTTATCCTTGATAGCTGAAACCATCCTCTTGCTCTAAGCACGGAACTTCATTATAGACTTTGAAGCTAAAAGTGTTGCGACGAGGTGGCTTGAAGAGGATGTTGCTGTGGCTGATTAATACAACCACTTTCTCAAGCTACCACAGCAGATCTTGTTAAGACACCGAGATAGTACTGTTAAAAGTAAAAAAGACTAACTTTCACAAGGCCAAACCTGCCATCTCTAGCCTCACTTTCTGCCTCACTGAGTGTATCGAGCATATTGTCTTTATCCAGGAGCTTGTCAGGAGCAACTTGCACTAAGTCTGAAGCTGAATTGTTTTGGTTTGATGAACACAAAAATTCGCCTGGCAATCCAAGGTAATCAGTGTTGGAACGGGATGAGCCAAACAGTGCAAGGAATCGCAAACTCGTTTGCGAAGACGGACCGGCACATTTACTGGTAGGCGAATTGTATTGGTAGGAATGTTGCAATGAATGCTAGTGGAAGAGGTTGCCATTATGTCTTGGAGGTCTGAGTCGTTGGCTTGCACTGGGCTATCTCAGTTGTTGGTACTGCTGTATCAATAGCATCCAAGCGAGACAGCGTGTAGGTGACAATTTGTTATTTAATTGCCAGATGAAATCTAATCTTCTGAACTGGCAAGGTGCAGCACCTTCTGATCGTTGTCGGAACGCATATACGAGTATCTTGTGGTCGGCAGAGATCACTATATGTTACCCTTCAAAAATGTAACGAACATTTCTTACAGCTTCGTAAATTGCATTGTGATCCGTGTAGTAGATTGAGTGTTTCTTAAAAGAAGATGGAAGCTTTTGGCCAAAGAAGGCAAAGGGTTACCAAGTTCAGTAATATCTTTGATAAGGTACTCTTCCATAGCTTGTTTTGACGCATCGGTGAACATGGACCATTCTGTATCGACGTTGGGATGGGCCAGTAAAGCGACATGTTCAAGGGGGTTTTTGCTGTTCGCGAAGGCAGATTCCCATATGCTGGCGTTTAATGAATAGGCTGGGAGTTTTTGACCTTCGGACCTTGAAGTTGATCGTTGAGGGCGCCCAGAATCACAGCCACTTATTTTATGAATTTCCTTTAGAAGTTAATGGTACCTATAAACGCATGAAGTTTTTTTTATATTGGTGAGCATTGGGAATTCCAGGATGGCTTTTACCTTCCCAAAAATTCCACTTAGGGTTTCCCAAAAACTGACTTTGCAACGTTCACAACAATACCAGCATCCTGCAGCCGTTGAAGTTGAGATCCCGGATTTTTTTTTTTTTTTTTATAATGGGCGCGCGCTCAAGGGGTTTGTATACCCTTAAGGTGATTGTTCACAGCGCGGGAAAAGGAAATTTAGGGAGGAAGAAAGGAGAGGTACCGATGTACATTGCTTTTAAATGTTTGCAAGTTATAACGACCAGGAAATACAGAGATCGGCAGGGCATTCCATAAGCGAGTTGTACGGCTTAGGAACGAATCACGATATTTTAGAGTACGTCCGAAAATGGGCTTGAGGGTATACTGATGAGCATTCATAGCGAGACGGGTGTTTGAATGGACGGAATGCTACTGGCGATTTCAGTGGAGCACTGGTGGTGGATATAGCGATAAAACAAAGTGAGACACGAGACATTACGTCGGTGTTCGAGGGTATCAATTGACTGACTGATATTAGTGTCATCAATGAGCTTTATCGCACCATTTTGAATCCTATCTAGCAGGTGCAGAGATGTTTTAGGAGTACCTGACCAGATGTGGGCATTGTACTCCAATTTTGGGCGGATGAATGCCTTATATATTGAGGCCAGATCAGAGGGGGTAAAATATTTCTTACATCGCTTGAGGAAACCTAGACATTTCGCAGCATTTTTGGCGATATCAAATATGTGGTCATTCCAACGTAAGTTGTCATGGACACACATACCGAAAATAGAAAATTTTTCGGTTTCGTCGATGCAAGTGTCATTCATGGATAATGGCTGGGTGTTTAAATTTCGCTTTAAAGACAGCAGACAGCATTGTGTTTTGGAAGCATTAAATTCCACTCTGTTGATAGTTCCTCAATTGGTTATGCTGTTGATATCGGAATTTAATGAGCTTAGTATACGCTGCCGTTCTCGTTCTACAGCCGAAGAGCAGGGCCGTGAGTCCGGAAACGAATATGAAAAGCAGAGAGTACTGTCATCAGCAAAGGAATATATGGGATTAGAAGTAGCAGACAAGAGATCGTTAATGAAAATTAAAAAGTGTGTCGGAGACGGAACAGAGCCCTGGGGCACATCACGATTTATTTTGTAAATATCAGAGTTGAAACCGTCCTAGACAACTTGAGTTGAACGTTCCGAAAGGTAATTTCTTATCCAGTGAAGAAGAGAGTGGTCGATCCCAAATGCACACATTTTCGACAAAAGAGCCTGGTGTCAAACTCTGTCAAATGCCGTAGAAATATCAAGTGCGACTGTCTTGCTTTCGCCTGATTGATATACGCTTTCGTTCCACTTTTCGGTGAGACATGCCAGTGCTGTTTTCCATCTGCTCGGGAAGAGTCCTCAAGAGTAGGATTGATGAAAAAGCTTACGCAGTGGTTTTGAGATATACCATCTGGACCAGCGGATTTATGTATGTTGAGATCTTTAAGTACTCTTGCTACTACACGAGTACGAAAGTAGATTCGTCCCATTGAAGATTCGACGCACTCAAGTGTAGGTGGAGACAAAGCACAATCTGGGAGTGTTGAGCTGGCTGCAAAGTGTGCAGAAAGCAGATTTTCCTTATCCAAAGAGCTGACATATGGAATGTCGTTGTAAATGAGCGTTGGGATGGAGAATGAGGCGGAGTTTCTAATGTCTTTGACGAACGACCAAAAATTTTTACTGCCTTTGGGACATTGCAGTATTTTTTGCCTCAGTTTTTGGTCGTATTGGAATTTCACACGCTTAAGAAGGGCGTTGCAGTCATTTCTGGCTCGGTTGAACTTTTTTCGGTTTTCCTCTGTCGGGTTGGTCTTGTAGGACCGAAAAAACATTTCTCCAACCCTGACGGCCTCTTTACAGCTCGAGTCGTACCATGCCTTTTCTTTTGGTTTGATACTCTTCATCCGATGAGGAATAAAGGATTTCACTCCAAAGAGAATGGTGTCTGTAATCATATCAGCAGCGGCATCCACGTCGTTATCGAGGAAGCATAACGACCAGTTAAAATTCCTAAAGAAGCTGTTAAGTCCGCTCCGGTTGGCTTTCTCGTATTGCCATATGGTTCTTTTAGGAATTTTTTCTCTAACTGTGTGGTCGGTGTACGAGAAATTAGCTGATATGACACAATGGTCCGACGAGCCTAGAGCGGAGAGCACATCAACTTATCAGGGTGAGAAGTTAAAAACAAGTCCAGGGTGTTGGCGGTATGACTATCAACGTCTGGTATTCGCGTGAGCTCATTTACAAGCTGCGTTAGGTTGTTTTCCGCAGCGAAGATCTCAACACACCGTCCTTCGGTTGTTGTCTGTCCAGAATGTCGAAGGCACCCAGAATTGTGTATATTGAAGTCGCCCGTAATAACGATTTCAGTATGAGGATACAGGGATACAATTCGTTGAATGGAGTCAGACAGCGCATCAAACTCGTTAAAAGTTGAATTGCTGTCCAGTTTGGGGCTTCTATAAATAAAGCAGTAGTGTATAATGTGCTTACGGAGATGGAATTTTAACCACATGAAGTTGAATTCCGGATTGGAACATGGATCACATTGTGGTGAAGTTTGGTAAGCTACATCACTACGCACATAAAAGGCGAGACCGCGGTGAGAGAAGAATAATGGCACTAGTTCGTAGCCAGGTAGCTTCAGATCAGAATGATCTGAAAGGTGTGGGCGGGGATCTACCTGTGTTTCACTAAGTGCCAAAACAGCTGGTCTGTACTTACAGACGTGGACGTACGCAGAAAAGTGATTACTTTTTAGCTCGCTTATATTGGCTACGTCTACCCTGAATTCCCTAGTCATAATCACAGACAAACACAGAAAACACAAGCACCGACGATACTAAGCAAGGCTGCGAAGTGAAAATTCTGACATTGATTTACCGGATCAAATTGTTGTAGGCGTTATGCCCTTACAACAATATGAAACAGTGCACCAACAAAATTTTCACTCACAACCCGCTATCCATCAGTTGTTACATACACTCAGCCACTGCCCGTGCCGTATGGTAAATAGAGTAACGGCAGTGATTGAGTGCATGCAACA
Organism: Volucella bombylans; assembly: GCA_949129095.1. Classification (NCBI taxonomy): domain Eukaryota; kingdom Metazoa; phylum Arthropoda; class Insecta; order Diptera; family Syrphidae; genus Volucella; species Volucella bombylans. Next base: position 184,543,048 of record OX422140.1, on the reverse strand, counting down.
GTACTTCGACTAGGAGCGGGAGAGGTGGGATACCCGCACTGTATATATTTTTTTTTTCTCACTGCACTGCACTTTTTGTTTTTTTTTTGTATTTTTTTGCACACGCGCGCGGTGTTGTTAAATCTTTGAAATGTTTATAGCTAAATGTCATAAAACGAAATCCTATATCGTTTGTAGGTTATAGCAACGGGACTCTGATTAAATGCCCCAATCAAGTCGATGGTAGAAAATATTCGCTTTCTACTTAGGTTTGCTGTAAAATGCCGTAGACAATGGAAAGAGTATGCACCTGTATCCGTTCGGTCGTTGAGAAGCCTGTAATCGCCACAGGTATGTCAGTCTTCAGACTTTTTTGGGGTACGATGCAGAGGTGAAGACCACGAATTATCTGAGCGACGCCTCGTGCCAGTGGTGGCCGGTGGAGTATTGTGTCTACCTTTGCCGGCACCAGGTTGTGTGATAGCAGGAAACCCTTGGTGAGGAGAGAAGTGTGGATTTTCGACGAATGCGTGAGTTGTGTTAGTAGATCACTGTGAAACTTGGCCCGCCATTGACAGCTTAGAGTTTTTTCAATAATTTTTTGTTATTTGGCATCAACAAGTACTTCATACTCCAAAGTGGCACAAAAAATCAGCGTCATTGATAGCGCGACTGACATGTGAAAATTTTGTTTAGGTACAAGTTTACGACGAGCTTTGTTGTGCCGTATGGGCTGATGAGTGAACCGTTGGCAGCGAATAGCTGGCACGTCGATAGTGAAGAATGACATATGCGTGCCTCGGCACTATATTTATTGTGATACCAACTCATTTTCGACTAATTTGTACCCTGCCTGGATCTAAATCTGCTTCTTAAACTGCATTTCTTCTGATGTTTCGCTTGGCCTCTTGCTGAAAGTGACACTGAAAGTGCAGCGATTTGTCGGTCAGACCGGTGATTTGTCGACGAAGGTCATCTATTGCTATTGCTACTGTCACTGGTGCAAAAACCTCATGCAGCTTGTCGACAATTTCACCCAATTATGCGTTTGTTGGTTGGACAACCAAACAAGCTACGTTTGTGACGGGAGATGGGAAGTCGAAGACGCTTTTAACACTTCTTCAATCGATGTCGGGAACCAAATGTCGAAGATGGTGAGGCGGTGTTCGGTCTCTTTTTTAAGTTTTTTAGATTTTGAGATACGAGAACTCAATGTACATTTAACCATTTGTGACTTCGGGTGAATTTACAATTAAGTTTTCCACTTCGGTAGCTGAGCGCGTATCTATCAATTATATGGAGCGATAAAATTTATACCGCTGTTTGATGATACCACAATTAGAAGATTGTAACTCAAGTTGGACAAACCACAGAAATGACTTTTCTTAACTGAAAGGGAGTGCTTTGATTCAAAAGGTAAACGCCATGTGGTCTGATTAGTGGTGTGACCATTAAGTGCTTTGAAGAGTGTCATGACCCATGAATTTGTCGGATTGAACATCGAAATGGATTTCACAGAAAAAAATCGGATTCATTCATTTTCTTGTTGGAGCGTACCCCAACCGTTTTCTATTTTTGTAGCTGGGTAACCAATTTAGTGCAGTGCACAACGCACTCTTTATCTTGACTAACTTCATGTAATATTGAATTAGCGGAAATTGAATTGTGAGTGTTGGTGATTGCAACAGTATACCGCTTATGTTAACTTTGTAGTCACCACATATACACTGAGTTTGTGTTCTTGCCATATCCAAGCTCAATCTCCCTTTCTTTTCTTAACACAGCACAGATAACTTTGCAGTCATAGTACCGACCATGTACCACTAGGGTGCTTAAGGAAGCTGGTTGACGTGATTCTCAGAAATGACTAAGCTGTGATACAATTTAGGCGGTAGTACCAGCACTTGCCCTAAAAGTGAATCAATTTTTAAACGTCTGATAGCAATATAGGCAATTAACCTACTTTCATTACACAAAAGCGCCAGTAAATATCTGAAGTTGTCTTTTCTCCAATAGCCTTTTTAATTTTCAATATAACTAGAATTTGTATAATAGTCCACCGATCGAATAGATAATTGTCCCCCAACATCATCCACATAAAAAGTACGCCCATCCTAAGCTGGCTGTTTAGCTGTTCTAAGAGTCACATTTTGACATCCCACCTAGATCTTGGTGAACTCAATACTGAACTCATTTCCTGTAATAATAATGCCTTCACCTCACTCTGCCCCAGTGTAAGGTGGACAGATGATAAGCGCCCGCAGTGGTAGACCAAAGACCTCCAGGAAATCTGCTACAAAAAAGGTAGGACTTCGAAAACCGAACTGCGAAACCTAAAACATAACTTCGTTAGCCACAAGAAGTAAGGAAAGATCACCAGTGAGAGTAATACTTGAGACCTGTCTAACTTACTACAAATATCGTGCTTAAACATCCAGGCACAATCTCCGTCGACTCTGAGCAAGAATCTTTAAATTTACTTTTGAATACTGACTTCCTTCCACACCCACTCTGAGGAAATCTTTCCAATTGCAGCTTAACCAGACACAAATTCGTGGGAAGAGCTCAGATTAGAAGCTTGGAGCTTCGAATCATATAATCAACTAGGAACCTATGGTATCTTCCCTGCAGAAAGCAGGAATGTAGTGGGCTAGAAATCTGTTGCTCCTTCCTGAGCAATTGCTCGACCTACTCGTAAATACTCATCAGGTAATTACCACACCTGAATTCTAAATAAGGCCTGTTCCATAAATTCTGGCGACCTTGACTAATCTCTATGATTCCACACAAGAGAAAGAGGAAGGAAGAGAGAAAAGGACAGGAATTCCATCGACAATGGCATTTTATCTACGAGTAATACTCGTACACTTGGGTGACTCTGACGATCGACACATTCAACTTTTTCATATATCAATACGAGTAGACTTTCGTCAGATGATGCAAAAATTATAACCCAAAGCTCCAGATTAGTATGTTCCAAACCACAGTCGTTAGTAACTCAAGCCTTTTCACCCGTTGGCAGATAAGACTGGGGAATGTTAAAATTTCTTCGTAATAATGGAGTATCGTTCCGGAGGATGGCGACACCGCGTTTGATATTGATATCAGAAAGCGGAGTACAAGCGCTGCGTTCGGTATCCTATTCAAAAATTTAAAGAGCAACGTTGACAGCGCTTGGATACAGCTGCGACTGTTTTACTACTGCTGCAACACTGTATTTTTTTTGAGCTTTGATTACAAAAAAAAAACATCTTTTTCTAAATAAGCCTGTTGGACAGTTGATAGCTGATTTGTGCTCAGTGTTGTTTGCCATTTACCATGAAAAGGCTACGTTAGAATAACGAATGAAAATTATGCAAAGGTATTTCGAAAACCGTGTTCCCGAAAAATATTTCGCTGAATATCTTAAAAACCCCGGATCGTTTTCGCACCACGCATTCTTTAGACATCGTAAAGTTCGCACTGAAGAAGCTGTTACTGCTGTGGAGAGTAGTAATCAGGACAAACCCAATGACAAGATTTGACATCGTGCAAACTAATTGGAGGAAAGATATTGGTTTACGAGCTTACAAAATCCAGCTCGTTCAAGAAATGAAGACCTTTTGCCATCGGGTGAGTCATGTACTATATGAGCCAAAAACGAGATTGATCCTAATCCTCTTTTTCACTAACAAATTTTGTTCAGCGATGAGGCTCGTTTTTGAAGTGAAGAAAATCCACAACACATTATTGCTACACCGCCGTTAGTCACTGTTTGGTGTACTCTATAGGGTTGTATTTGTTCAAAAATTATGCCGATCAGAAAGTTGCAGTCAATGGATAGTGCTATGTATTAATCTGGAAGAGCTGAGTGTTTTTCTAAGATGTGGCGCAATATCGATTTACACGTTATGAAGGAAATATTTGAAGATCGCATAATGAATTGGTTTTCAAAATCGTGTGATTTAACATCTTTGGATTTCTTTCTGTGATAATATGTGAAGCTGGTATCTGCACTGATAGGCAGAGACCATGGATGAATTGAAAGACAACATCTGCCGAGTTATTGCCAACATACAACATGCTGTTCGAAAAAGTGTTCTAAAACTGGACTCCTAGCTTGCATTTTATTTAACAGGGCCCGGCCTATATGCCCAAAATCATATTAAAGCACATAATGCATAGAATTTTCAATAAAGGTAATTCCATGGACATTACTGTGATTGTTATGTATTTTATACCTCTTTAAAGGGTTTCGTGCTTGGGAAGCAGCCTCTGCAATCACACCAATTAGAGGTCTTTGTAATGAAACTTATTCGTATATTACTGAGAGTTTTTGGCCAAACCACATGCCCAATGATTCTATATTAAAATACAAAATATAATTGAATAAGCTTACTCAGACAGGCAGGAGATAAGGTCGCGTGAGGCAGTTGTAGAGTACGAAATGCCATGGAATCCGGTTATTCCGGTAGGCAGGACAGTAGGTCGAGTGCGGCAGTAGTAAAATACAAAACGCCATGAAATCCGCTTATTCAGGCAAGCAGGACAGCATGTGGTCTGAGGAAGGATTGAAATGCATTAAAGTAAACCTAGCAACACGTAAGCTTTGTTGAGGCTCCGTTATACACATATGTAGGTTCACAGGGCTTAAGTACATATTAAGTAACTAATCCTCGTAAATCTAATGTACGATTTTATTTAGGCCACCCTGGGTTTTTGAACATTCTACAGGTTGGCCATATCTTGTAGATATTCACTCAACAAAGTCTTCTAGCTGGGTCGCTACAAAAGTGCGTCAGTTTTCACGGCACCCAGAATTCATTGCGGGTTTCTGTCAAATGTTTCGCTGTCGAAAATTCTCTATTGGTTTTGAGTTTCATGAGACTGTAGCCATACTACACAATACCTTCAATCTTTATTATGTTTATTATAATATTCAACATCAGTGGTATGAAAACCATTAACTTTGAGATATTGATAATTCATATCACAAATAAACCACAGAATCGATATAATTAGGTCATTTCAAATTCTAACTATTCGTAACCCTTGTCCTTTAATAGGATCCTTGATGTTCAGGTTAATATTTCAAATAACTTTAACTGATAAGAGCTTAAAATAATTAGAACTCGTAAATTGCTCAATGCTACGTATGTAGTTGGCTGGCACACAGTATCCATGGCCAAAAGCTCGCTGACCTGGAAACCATGTGATAGAACTTTGTCGAAATTTATTCTCATGTGTGCAAGGACGTAATATGAAATATTGTGTTAAACACAAAATGGAGTAATGAAAGAGAACGATAATAAATTTTGACCAACAAACTTTTAGTCTTCTCAAAAGTGAGCGAGAAAAGTGTTTAGGTATGTATTGTATATAGTCAACTTGTAGTTATCCCTATTAATTCCAGAGATGTTTGAGAATTTTGTCGGAACCCAGCATTGTACTCTTTGTAACTTCCTTTTAATAAAATCTTTCAGTCTTTTGAAGAAAGATAATTAAGTGCTTTACCAGTACAGTATCTATTACATAAACACACAGCCTGATGCGACAGAGGTGATACTCCACGGTGTCGTTATAACTTTCACAGCAATCTTCGCAGGATGTTGTGCCCAGCATATTTAAGTGCTTAGCAAAAGTGTAGTGCCCCGTCATAACGCTAGTAAGTAACTTACAGGCTTTCCTGCTGAGAGACAGCAGAAAGGCCTCTGACTTCCTAGAGACGTCGGGAATCAATTGAATAGTCTGCCTTCAACCTGGACAGTCATAATATTTGAAGTTGTGCGCATATGAACCCCAACTGTCAATGGAAGCCTTAACCGAGGAATCAAGTAAACCACACGTTGGTTTGGATCCTGAAAAATTGTCCCTTGAAACCTACCAGGCAAGTCCATTTCATTTCCCGTCATTCCATTGTGACCTGGGACCCAGACAAGACTCAGCGAATTTAGCCTTCCGACTGCGGTCAGTAATGTCTAGCATTCTTGAACTAGATTGGGAGTCGTAAAGGGGGAAACCGAAGGTTCTTCTTCCCCTCTTAACTTAATACTAAAGAGAGAGACTACTCTTAAAATGCCGTAGCACGTGCTAAGTTTTTCGGAAAATTGGATAGAGAGAGAGCTCAGTGGTGGCATACAACACTTAATGGGGAGACTAAATTATTAGTTTAAGTTGACTTGATGTTGTATTTTAAGCAACTATTTATCTCTCGGAATTTTAGTTGCATGAAGAAAAGAATGTTTTCGGGCACGGCTGGTATTGAACCCCGAACCCTCCGATTGGGAAGTCAATCATCAAGATTGCGTATATTTCCGCTTGGAGTACAGATGCAAGTTTTTCTAACGAGAAGTGAAATCTAACGTTGCCGTCCTCCGGAAAGATACCAGCGCCACATTCTATATCGGTTTTGGAGCCGTCCGTGAAGACCCGACTGCACCCGACCACAGGGAAAGTTAATTTGGTATCTTTTCGCTGTAGGAGTTCTGGTGCCGTTGCATCAGATGGCATGTCCATAAGACCAGAGTCATAGGACAGTCGGCGCAGAGGGTCACCAAAGCTCCAGCGCTTCCTTTAGCAAAGACAAATTCTTCTTAAATGGCAAATTGCTTTGAGAGTGCAGATATGATGATATGATATCATGATATGAATATCAAAAAGCGTCTTGAGCGGAACCAGGTGTCCCATTCAGCCGAGACAGCCGTTTCTTTGGAGTCTGTTAAAAGCAGCAATCACGTATTTTCGTGAGAGCTTATTTTACCAGACAGGATGCATAGGATATATAAGATATATGTAATTGGCCTTATCATAGCCGTGTAGATCGAAAGAACCCTTCTTTGCTCCTTGACATTGCCAGAAGGCCGACAGCGCGTCAGAGGTTTTGAACGTAACATGTTTAGTCCATAGAAGCTTGTTAACCAGGATGACAGCTAAATACTTAGCTTCCTTGGAGAGGTGAGTACTATTGTTGGTGACTCAGACTAAAGAGCACAACCGGTAAACCTGTAAAGAGAACAACCTCTGTTTTGAGGGGATTGACTAAAAGTCCATTACTAGTGCACCAATCGTCGATCATGTCTAGGGCTGCCTGCGCTTTAGAGTAGTCAACCGCTAGATACGATCCAGCAGACAGTACAGCAACATCACCCACATATGCCTGTGCATAGACGTCAGAAATATTGAGAGCGTTGAGCAGTGAGTCGATCAAATTTCACCATAACAGTGGAGTCAGAACGCCGCCTTGTGGACAACTTTTTTATCCCCGCCACAAAAATTGGGCACAGTCAGTTGTCTGGCCGAGTCATAAATGCCGTCGAAAGTTGCGTTATCGTAAGCACTCTTAATGTCGATTAAAATGCCCAAGGCGTATTTTTTCTTGTCGAGTGCGCCCTTAATTCTGCCTACCAGATTCTGAAGCGCACTCTCGCAGAAACTACCGGGTAGGTAAGGGTGTTGCATCGCAGACAGAGTTTTGCGCACATGCATCTCGACCATCTGCTTTTCAAGATGAAACAGTTCAGACTTATAGGTCTAAAGCTCTTGGCGATCGTGTAGTCCTCTTTTCCGATTTTCGGTATAAAGACTATAACTTTTTGTGATGTATGCCATTGGTTCCTGGCGACATAAAGCCATCAAAGCCATATATAGGTTTCCCTACAGTTCATATCTTCTCGCAAAAGTTTTTGTAAGTTTCACTCTTCGAAATCCGAATAAGCTTTCTATATTCTTTGTGCTTTGATCTGTAAAGACTCCAGTTTTTCTCTAAATTTGTCGTCCAGTTGGTTTACTGCAGATTCCTCTTCTTCAAAAAAGTCGAGACCTCTCATTCGGTTCTGAATTTGATGTACCTATGGCCAGATTCCCGGCAGTACTTTCCAGCCGGCAGTCTCCTTAGCATACCTGTTGGATACTGTCGTGTCGTATACATCAGCATATCCCCCGTTTCCCTGAATTTCCTGATGGCCCATGTCAGTTCAGATTGTCAATCTCGAAGGTCTTAGTTTCCAGAGTTGGGATTTTCGGCATAGACTTGTTCAACCTTCAAGTTTGTTGCGTGGGGTACTTCACTCTAAGGGTACCACTTTCCATATCGTGGCCCTCTGTTTGAATGCAAACATTCTCTGTTTTGGCTAGCTTCCAGAGTTGATCGACACAGTGTTTGCACTTAGCGTCATTCAGATTGTTTCATTGCCAGCCTCCCCAAGTTCCGTCCACCAGAACTCGTGCTGGTTGTAGCACTGACCTTGTCCGGAAATCATGTGTGTGAAACCACCGCTGGTTTTGTGTTTGTTGATGGGTTTGACCGATTCATGCGATTTATGTCCACCGGAACTGCAGACTTCGTTAGTTGCAGTACCGGTTTCATCCAGGCACCGTTCGCGGAGAGATTCATTGACAGAGGGAGTGCGGGAACTTTCTTCCTCTTGGTCCTATTCGGGACAAAAGAAGAGAACGAGGGGTTTTTGAAGTATGTTGGTTGGGGTCTCCAGAATCCCTGCCCCTGCCGCAGTCGGAATGATCACGAGTGGATTATCGCTATTGCGAGTACCACCTGGAGTATAATTCTTTGAAGTCACCTCCATACTTTTAACCGCTTTATGTCTATTTTGGATCTATTTGGCGTCTTTCAACGTCTCACCTGAGTTCTTTGCAGAACCCTAGGATCTTTGACTCTTAAGCCTTTCTGCCACGACAATGCAGCCAAAGAAAGAAAGGATGCTTGAGGATAATGCACTTTCGGAATTTTTGACTAAATACCTCTCAAGGTTTCAGTAAAGGCATTCATAAGCCAACATATAGTAACGGTCTATAAGTGCCTAATTTGTGTTCATTTTATGAATGTACGAGTACGTATACCCAGCTTTCAGCAATCGGATTCAATATCTAGGTTCATTCTGGTAGAGTACAATTCATAACCTCTGCAATCATCTTCTTGATTTGATTCCGAATACAATGGCAACCAAGGTAGTATCCTATTTTCCATTGCTACGGCATAATATGCTATAAAACTAGTAATTTTTGATTACCAATATCAGTCGTCTTTTGGGGGATAAAGAGTTGACTTTCAATAGCAATTGGAAACTTATTTTTAAATGATGACAATACTAGTTGATATTCTTCCATCTATGGCATGATTTTTATTACAGATAAAAGACAAACTTTTCAATTACTTTTCAATCAACCTGTAGTAAATCTGCTGAAATTGAACCAAGACAAATTATTTAAAAGGGTTTGTAGAGCACTCCTTTCATTGACTATAGCAAAAGTTTAAGGAGTGAAGTTCCTTATTTATAACGTATAAATTTAATGCAATGTAGGGAAATATTTTTGAAAGAAATTCTGTTGAGTGTGGCATTCGTTTGTAATACTCTTACGAGTACATCAAGGATGTACAGACGAAACCTAAAAAAAACAAAATCGTTCAGATAAATTTCTCAATAAAAATTAAACATGCTATTAAAGTAGTTTATGAAATACCACCAATAAATAAAAATTTTTAATTGAAGATTGAAATAGAGATGGTGGCGGATAAACCCTTAATGGGTCAACGGCATCATTCACCGGAAGTAGCTAAGGCGCTTCTGAATGGTAAAAGTCGGTGGCTCGTAAAGAGATTAGGAGCAGCGTCTAATTTTGCATGAACTTATTATAAATGGATGATTACCTCAAGGAATGTTGTCGGATCGGATTGATTCAATTTGCATCAATGCTTATGGGCACTTCAGCCTGATATCCACTCACACACCCACGATGCTAACAAATGATTTAGATTTTTTGCCACAAACCAAGAAAAAGAACTGAGGGTGCACGTACTCACAGACTAGGGCCTGTAAATTGCGAGAACCACCCAAATTCTGCTTTCAAGTAGAGTGATCCATTCAGAGGTGAGTAAGTAACACTAGCACGTGCCTTTTTGTAACCACGATTCGTGTGACGTGGTTGATTATGTTTGTTGTTAATAATGTGAGACAGCCGGTGCTTATATCCAACCTGTGGAGTACGCAGTCTGGCTCTCGCTAGTACTGGAAATTTACAGGGGGAAAAGTGAGAGAGTTTCGTTCGTATTTTCGTTCCTGCAGCTGCGACAGTCGGGGTTGTATGGTTGTATGTTCTCCAACTGGTCCATGCCCCGTAATTATCGCCGCCATTCTGGCGATATCTGAGCGGGTTCTGTTTAGTATGTCTTTTGTTTTACTCTTATCGTAAGTCCAACACATAGTTAACCTTCTCCATTGGAGTTTGGCCTACTGCAAGAAGTATGAGTGAATTTATCCTTTAACCACTATTAACGGAATGTGGACCCTTGTCGCGAGTGGTCCGTGTAGAACTGAGCCCTCTCTGGCAAGCTCATCTTGTCGTTTTGGGTCAAGCAGATACCTTACGCTGGAGGAAAGTGAAAGCGATGGTCCAATAAGACAGGAAAGGATAAAATCAGATATGTTGGTTCAGTATTAAACAGCTTCTGAAAATTGACGCTAGGCAAGGTATTGTTAGGTCTTGCGTTCGCTGTAGCAGGTCAAAGCCCGTAGACTTGAACGGTTAGATGCTGTTAATAGAACAGGAAATCTCTTCTTCGGAAAATATAGAACTGATATTGTTGTGGGATGCAGATTGAACTTGGCGAGAACTCCCGTGTTCCGTACTAATATCACTACATCCAGATTGACGGTGAAAGTCAAGAGATCCTTCCACCCGACCAAAATGAAGTGATCAGAGCAATATTGCAGCTTAAGAACAACAGAGACGGGAAGATTATTTTGCAAGGATCATGCTCGGCAGTTATAGAGGCATCGGTCTCCTTATCCATTTATCAGCAATCTGTTGCACAATCTCATTGCAATTTTAAACTCGGTATGTCCACGCGTCGACGAGCTATACAGAGCCATACCTAGCTCGTCAAATTGTGCATAATGACGAAGGAGATTACTCGCTGCTCCGAAAAGTTCGGAAATAATCTTCCTGAGACCTTTGACTTAGTGAGCCGTCACTGCTGCGTAAGTATTGCGACAAAAGTGATAAAATTGGTTTAGTCATGAATGAGGCCAAAACTAAGTGCATATATACTGTCAACAAGAAGGGACACGCAAAATCAATGAATCGGGTGGAACCCCGTAATAAATAGCTATTACTTTGAGGTAATGTAGGACTTTGTATATCTTCGCTCCGTTATTTAATCTGATAATGACATCTCATCAGAAGAGTCAGTCTTTCCAATCCATGCTTTTCGGTCTTCGGATAATAAGGCTTTGTCAGCAAATACAAAGGCGGCTTCATAAAAGTCCCTCATGATCCCATCTAATTTAACCATTTCCTCAGACTTTAACGCAAAGGTTTCGAACGCTCTTACTTTCGAAAGAATCAAGGAATCACGTAGATGGCAACACTGAAAAGTACCATCTTTATAGGGTATTGGGCAATACGTAGGTAGTCTATAAGGATTGCGCTAACTCTTGGTCATTGCGTACCCGCTTCGAAGAAGACATAGTAGAGGACCCCCTGATTATGCCGCTGATTTAAACAGTTCTAGATCTCAACGTGCTAAACGCAAAATTTCAAACTTATCCCGCTGGCAGTATTTACAAATTTTAGTTCAAGATATAAGGTATTAGACAAAGATGAAATGAGACCGCCTTGTCAGTGGCTCATCGGTAGCGTTTTTAGGATGTATTCAGGAGAAGATGGAATATTAGACGTCATTATGATTGCTACTAACGGGGTGGCCGTGGTGTAGTGGTACTGGCAATCGCTTCTCACTCGGAGGGTCAGGGATCGAATCCTACTCATGACAAGTTTTTCATTCGTGTAATTGGAACTCAGTCAGAAAAATTTGCGTGTGAAGGCATAACACTGACATGTTTTACAGTTTCAAGCACAAAACAAGAGTGAAAATTGATAACCTTCGAATCATTCCGAGTGAAGAAAAAACTCTCCGTCCTATTCGGACTCCCACCCCCAGAGAGCTAATATCGAAACCAAATATACCTAAGTTTCAAACCACTTCTTCACAACAATGTTTTCCTTTCTCCTCCTTCTCTCTTTCCGCCCGCGCATTGGCAACAGTAAAATGGTATCATAACCCCATAGGCGCGTGTAAATTATACAAACAAAAAAAAACTTTAATCGGGCGGACAATCTTGCCAGCTTCGCCCATTAGCTATGGACGAATGCTAAAGTTTTTATTCAACGGCGGGATGAAATTTACATCTTAACTGAATTTAGCAGCATTTTCCCTTCCTTTCTTTAACTATCTTATTGAGGCCGAAAGGCTTAAGATTTAAGGATCCTAAGGTTAAGACGCGCAAACAAGATGCTAAATTGTTGAAAAGTATGGAGTTCACCTTAAAGGATTATCAGGTGGAATTCGCAATAGTGACATGTGTTATGTATTTTAAGTAAACACTTGCCGTGTAGGCTTAAGTGCACGGAATGCCCATATATTCATGGGAGCGAGAATTCATCTTCCTCTGCTTCAATTCACTTTGATACTAAACCAGGATCTGTGTTAAGGGCACAAAATACCTTTGGTATGAGTCGAGGCCTACTCATTAACCTCTTGTTGTTCATAGGGGTCCACCACTCTGTACTTTTTGCAACTCTACATCGGGTCGAAACCAACTGAATGGCCCTTCCTGCGTTTATGTTTTAAATGGTCGACGAAAGTCAATTAATGCGGTCAAATCCACCCTGAGAAACAACTCTCATGGTAAATATACAGTTGCTTCCTTGGGTGTCTTTAAGTCACCTAACGCTGTTGGCAGTGGCACGCTGGTGTTAATTCAGAGGAGAATATTAATTGCAAGCCTGATACTGGAATACATACCAAAACCTTTGCGAACAGTTCCTAAGAGTTGCATTTATCCAATTTTTGCGAAAAGAGCTACGATCATCGTGACCTTGAGACCAATAACTTTGACTTTTTTCATGTTGAATGCGTCCTCTGCATCCAATGCGGAGGATTCTGCGAGAATGCGCTTCAAAATTCGGTGGATAACATTGAAGACGCACTCGACAAAAAGGAATACAGGCTGAGCGTCTGCAACGCAACTTTTGGCGGTATGCATAACTCGCCCAGATGACACGGCGTACACTGTTAACTTGTGGGTGCTAGTACCGTAGACATTTTATCACAGAATCTGTTACTTATCTTGCTTTGTAAGACATAAATTTCAGTATCAGGAGCATACAAGGAGTACAATGGACTGATTCTTTGTCTGAGTGCTCTGATTCGACAGAAAAAGAAATTAATAAAGGTCAACTTTCTGGAATCACCGTATTCAGTGAGTTCGGCTACTGCCTTCGGTGGTGGCGATAATACCGAATCATAGAGAAATTATGCTGACGCTACGTTGAATTTGTGCCATTCTCCATTCGTTTCGTAGCTTATGTCTGCAGCAACTAACTCTTGGTTGCAAAATTGTAGAAATTCTCGGTTTTCCTCAAATATCGACATTAACTTCGCTTAAACAATCTGTATTCAAGAATCCAACCCACAAGAGTATGTAAGTTGTGTCTACAGCTACTTAAGGTAGCGAGACGAAGTTTCTTCATGATACATAGATATGATAAGTATGATGTATTGCTTCTTATATAATTTAAAATGTATAGTACTTGGCAAGGACAGAACAAGTTTTCATCTCGTCAATAAATTACTAAGCCACAATAAATTAGTAACATTTAAAACTTTTGCTGAAACTGGAAAAATTAATTCTCCATTCATTGTACAAACAAATCTTCCCCTAGATAGGGCCACAAAAAAAGTAAATTTTTTGGTGTAGTCGGTAGCGTTGTAAAGTCAGTACTACTTTGGGACAACAAACTCGCGCATTTCCATTCAATTTCTTGGGGGAGAAAAATTACTCACTCGACTGAGCAGTAATAATAAACTTCCCAATTGACGGTTCAGTATGCTTCAATTAGAAATCTCCCCCCCCCCCCCCACCCCCTATACCAGTAATGACAGAGATCCTTTTTATTCCGCAGTACCACTAAATGAATCCTCGTGGTTCGTGCTCCAAGGAGGCTGGTCCCTCTAAATGCAAATCACATAAAATTCATCGTCTATTGGCAAACAAACCATTCGCATTCGTATTTTGAATTTGGAATTTAGAATTTGGAATTCAAAACAGCTTAAGTTTTTCGGCATTTGCTCTATTCAGGGGTTATTTGCCTTTATTAGATTTTAGTGCCTTTAGATCTGTGTAGGTAATGAATCCTAGTCGCTACAAACTACAATATGAAACTATGTAAACCGGAACTGGGGGGCTTTCGAAGTAACTTTCCTGTCAGTTTGACTTTGATTTTTCTTCTTGGTTTCAGAACTGAAAACCGATAGACGTAAAGGAATGGGATACATGATGTAATAATCAAAATGACTTTACTCAGTCAGTTTTTAGCTCTAAGAAGTTATTAAACTGGCATAAATATGGTTTTTATTTCTATTTGGTGGAAACTGTTTTTCAACACATCTTAATTCTGCTTATAGTGCCACTGAAATGAAATAGAAAATGCTGTAGAACTACACCTGTTGTAAGATCTGTAATTTAAGAATGTCAGTCATTATATAAGTGCTACTGCAGAATTTCTTCTGAGATTATCAACAAAGCTTGCGCGCCATTTCGTTCGCATTTCTGCAATATTTTTTGGCTCTCTCGAGCTCATAACAGGAACCCTCAACTCTTCCACCTCCAAATCCTGGACACTATCGCTGGTGTGAAAACAAACAAAACTCGTCACCGTATGAAAGATATTTTACGTAAGACATCAAAGTCAATCTCAGTCTTATATTTTCTTCAAATAATGCTGTCCGGAGTACGTCACTGACAACAGCAGAAAACAGAATTGAGATAATGCGTTCCTCTCGGAGTGTTTTGTGGCCTCTGAATTTGTTCGATATTCTACCATTGTGTAGGTCATAATACTTGCCTTTCTCAACAGAAGCCTTAATAAGAGATTAAGTAGAGATATGTATGTATTGGATGGAATATTTAATTGTTATCCGTACGGAATAAAATTTGTTTGATGTGGCTTAGAAGAGTTTCATCGGGTTGCCGTCCTTATCAAGTAGAGTGTTGTTCCTTATGCCCATTCGGGTATATACTGCTTCGAAAGCTCGTTCATTAAAAAAATCTAAAAATTCTGCCTTTGGAACCTGGTTTTCGGGGACCGCATTGAAAAAAGTAACTTTGCGGTGAATTGAATTGAAAAAACCGAATATGTTCTGTTAGCAGGTGAGTATAGGTCATGATTGCACGAAGGATTTAAAAAAAAAATTGAATTTTTAGCAGAGTTAGTCACTAGACAGTCCCATTTACAAGAAGTGTACAAAATTTGAAAAAGATCGCTAGATTGGTTTTTGAGAAATCGTGTCCACCGACTTCAAAAATAGAGTTTTGCTCGATCGGCTCTACTAAATTTATGCGGCTGCATTTTGCAAAAAACTTAGTAAAAATTCACAACGAATACGTATAACGTTTAATCAACCTCCTGGCTCAACAAGTAACAGCTAACTAAAATATTTAATAAAGGTAAAGTAAAATATATTCAACATTTTGATACACAAAGAAATAGGTTCACGTTAACCATACAACGTATTATGAGGTATTTCAAATAGTAGGGGTCTAGGTCTTAGGACTCTTGAAAGAGTGTACAAATTCAAACATCTGAGCAAATTCTCACTGTCAATGGTTGCAGATAGTATAATATCTCGGATCAACATGACATTATAAATTTTTCTTCTCGATTCAAGAGGTTGAATTCCAAGTAAGAGACATTTACTCGTAGAACGGAAAGAATGATGAACTTAAAGGACATTATTAAAAAAACAAACGAAGTAAAGCTAATGTTAAAAATTTCTTTTGCATCCTCTCGATTCTACGTACATTTGTAACAGTGCAAGGACCCCAGACAATACGAGCATACTCCATGACAGGATGCACAATGCCTTAATAGTATAAGGGTCTTTAAAATCAAAGGAGTTCTTTTTAACAAATCCTAAAAAAGAATTCCCTTGAATGATAGTTTTTCTAATTGTTATGTTTCAGCAGCTGTCAAAGTTACCAATGACTTCCAACTGTCAAAATATTTAGTAAGATTTGCCATTTCATCATGCATCGTTTTACGCTTGCCGAACGTGCGGAGATTATTAAAAAATATTATCAAAATTCCCGATCAGTAGTAAATACGCAACGTGAATTTCGGCATAAGGTCGGTCACCATCATGGCTTCAGTGTGCACGCAATTCGTCGTACCGTGGAAAATTTTGAGCGCAAGTACAATCTTTTAGATCTTAAGCCACTAACCAGACAGAGATTGGTGCGACATGTAGAAAAGACCCAGAAATGTCGATTGGGCGCCGATCCGCTGAATTGGAGGTCGCTGGTTTATATTGCGGTTGGTTTTGGGCCTATATCCGTATAGGAATTAAAGCCGGACGACCATAGAAAACGCCATGAGTTCGCTACCTGGTCGCTGGAAATGTTGGCCGGAGATCCGGATTTTGGCCAAAAAATCATATTCTCGGACGATGCACATTTATGGCTCAGCGGCAATATCAACAAGCAAAATTGTAGCTATTGGAGTGAACACAATCCACAAGTGTTCGAACAAGCATCAATGCGGCATCATCGGACCTTATTTATTTCGAAAAGGAAGGAGACACCATTACCGTCAATGGTCTCAGGTATAGCGCGATGTTAGCCGATTTTCTGTGGTCAGACGGCGCTACATGCTATACAAGCCACGCAACGCTCGAAGTTGCGAAAGACAAATTTGACGACTGGGTTATCTCACGGCGAGCGTTCATCATGCGATTTTATATCACTCGATTATTTTCTCTGGAGCTATGTCAAGTCCTTAGTCAATTACTTTGGGCGAGCTAGATGCGAACATTCGACACGCTATTGCCGGAATAACGCCGCTCATATTGGAACGAGTCATCCAAAATAGGGCCGACAGCTTGAAGCATTGCCAGCGAAGCCGAGGTGGCCATTTGAATGATCTGCTATTCCACACATAATGGCATGAACGTGGTTCAAAATAAACCCAGAATCAATTTCATATCTCATACCGTTGTTGTTTTACTTAACTTTTTTCCCTCTTATTTTTATCTGGTCATCCTATTCGAGTACGTCTCATACGTTTTGAACAAAATTTATTTTTTTCTTCTACTTTTGCACAGATATCATACTCGTAACTTATCCATGGTTTAATTTCGCTTGCATTACTTCTTTGCATAGTTGCTTTACAGTCGTATGTGTAACTTTTAAGTTTCCTTAAAAATGCTGAGAAAGCAGTAGACGGACAGGAGGAACTATACACCGAATTTCACGTTTCTAAGGATAGACACTGATTCAGTTTTGAAAAATTAATTTGAATTGCTTCTTTTTTACAAAGGGGTTTGTTGGAACTACTGCCGACGGAAATTTTTCTTAAGGCGTTCTTGAAAACAATGCCAATTTAGTGGTGATCAGTAATATGTTGCCTTAGTATATAGGAATAGGAGTGCATGATTTTGAGTTATCACTTATTCTCGTTGGTAGATTTATACATGAACGAATACCTAATGAAGATAACAGAAGCATATAGTCTTCACACTTCCTTGGTACATTATAAATTTAGATATTTATGTCTTACAGTTGATGGTGCGCAATAAACTTTCGAAAGGTATTAGAAAATTATTGCTATTCAAAAACTGCAGATCTTCAAGACTCATTATGTATTTGACCTCAGTTCAACTGGTTTGTTTCATTCGAGAAACTCATAGTTGAATTTGGTTTTTTGCCATTTCAGGCTCCTTGAGAAGAAATTTCGTTGCACAGGTAATGTATACATTTAACTTGGCAGAGGGTGAGATTAAATTGGATTTTATCGGTTGCTTATTGGCATACGTCGTTTTAAAAATATGCTCCTTCTTAGATTCAATATTGAAGCCTGAGCCTAATAAAACTGCTGGCGGACGAAGGCCGACTTCGTCTTCAGTTATTTAAAGCAGCTGGAGATAATCTGATTGGGTACATGCCGCAGATCATCTGTAAAATATGTTCAGGGGAAAGCATGTCCGAAGCATAAATCTCAGCATCATTTGTCCACTACGACACTTTTGACTGCGCAAACTATAGGGGAATAAGTCTCATAAATATTGCCTAGATGATCTTTTTTATATTATACATTTGTGAAGTAAACAGATAGAAAATACACGTCAATAAGACATGAATCGGTATACTCCTAAAGAACGCGGAATTACTGTTACTATTTTTTTGCGGAATAATTCGTCAGTGCTGTTGGCGCAGCATAAATTTCGGCGCAGATTTCCCGGTCGTCCGACACCAACTGGGCAAACACTACAATGTTTAGCCGCTCGCCTAGAAGAATATGAGATAACACAAGATGCTGCCAGGTCTGGCCAGCCCCGGAGCAACCGTTCTGTAGAGAATATCGCAGCTGTGGTGGAAGATGTTGACCCCGGAATATCGACTAGACGACGTGCCATGCAACTGGGCAACAATCGTCGGTCTTAACAGAGAATTTTGGTGATAGACTGTAAGATGTTCCCTTGAAAAGTGCAGACAATGCATCAGCAGTTAACTGTTGACCGCCAAGAGCGTGTAACCTACGCTCAAGCCATCCTGAATTTCGACCACGAGGGAGGCAACTTGTCATCGAAAATCATCCAAAGCGACGAGACCCTTTTCCATCTCTGCGGATGTGTGAATAAGCAAAATTATTATCTGGGGCACCGAAAATCCGCGTATAATCCAATGAATAGCCATTACACCCGCTCAAAGTTACTCCACGGTGTGCTATTTACGCTGGAGGCGTCATCTGGCCTTATTTTGCCGAGAACGCCGCGGCCCATATGACTACTATAGACGGCGAGCGCCACAGAGCCATGCCCAATGACTTTCTCCTTCCTCAAATGGATGGATTAGGACTGGAGAACATGTGGTTCCAACAGGATGGAGCAAATTCTGAGGGCTGCATTTCCGGGTCGCCTAATCTCTCGTTTTGACGATTTGCCCTGGCCGGCAAGATCGCCTGATTTAACAGTTTCAGACTTCTTTTTGGGAGTTTTTTTTAGGTCACAAGTGTATGTCAAAAAGCCTCAAAGAGAATATCCGTCAAGAATGCGAGGTCCTATAGCTGGAAGTTCTGGCAAGAGTGATGGAAAATGCCACAAATTGGGCCCGAATGGTCATCAATTCTGGTGGCGGCCACTTAGCCGATATCATTTTCTCGATTTAATGAAAACAAAAATTAAGACATTAAGTAAACATAATCCAAAAGCAGAACCAAATTTATAAGAAAAATTACAGCCAAAGAACATCGGGTGCCAACTTTTGCGCTACCATTCTGAAACCATTCAGAAACAATACGGTCGGCTCATAACAATGAAATTTCAGTTCAGAGAAGCCTACCATCGATCAACTTCCACTATTCGGTAGATCTTGAAAAGGACACGACAATTTCAGATCGATCGGTACAGTCCATCTATTTTTCGTCTTCAAAGTCGCATATGACAGCGTGAATAGGAACGATTCATACAACGCTATATTTAGTTTTGACATCGCGTATGGCTCGTTTGATCGGCAATATCACTGCTGTGGCCGAGGACGTCCGATAGAGTCTAAAAACATCGACAAGACAACGATGCATACAATTTGGCATCTGCAAACGTTCGTTGCCT